>JABUIW010000038.1:2068947-2151677 GCA_013363375.1 Menidia beryllina | reverse complement strand
AACCCAGAACCCTCTGGTCCTGGTTCCCCCGGGGACTCCAACCCAGAACCCTCTGGTCCTGGTTCCCCCGGGGACTCCAACCCAGAACCCTCTGGTCCTGGTTCCCCCGGGGACTCCAACCCAGAACCCTCTGACTGTGAGGCTGTGGTGCACAGGAGAAGGTGAACAGTGTTCCTCCCTCCTTTTCCTGTTTCCAGGAACCTTTTCTCAGCATCTGAATGCTGGGACAAACGTTCTCATTTCGTAAATGTTGACGAACAACAGAGAGTTGAAGACGAGCAGTCCAACGACAAGTCAATGATCAGATCCATTTTCTGCAGAAAGGAGCAGAGTCACAACAAAATGGCGTCTCTGCACTCATCAAAGGCACCGGCCAGCTGGACTCATTTATTCCTGAGTTGTTGAACCATAAGAAAATAAAGTCCTGAAGAAAGACCACAGATATGATTTGATTTTTGACAAAATTTTCTAGAACTTACTTTTTTTCTACTTTTGTTCACCAAAAATGAATAGAAAGTCTCTCACACGACTCCAACCGGACTCTTGGTACAGCGGTCAGTCCTCAGGTCCAGGAGCTTCACCTCTGAAGCTCTGGGGTGGCTTTGTGCCTCTGGAGAACATCAGGCTCTCGTCCAGAGTGTTTCTTCTTCGGGATGGATCAGGAGCGAAGGCTTTGTGGCGGCCAGCAGAGATTCGGAGAGGGCTTGGGTTTTTTTGTGGGGGTTGCTGTCAGTTCCCCGGCCTGCTGGACGTGTGTCTCCTACCTTCAGCTGTTAAAAGTGTGCTCCTCAGTTATCGAAACCTCAAGTGTGTTCATTCCGTCAAGCAAGACCTGACAAAAGCCACACAGATATTTAGCAAAAGTGACTTTTTCTTTGATCCAGGCTTCTGAATCTCCCTGTGAACAAGACACATGCGTGTGTGGGGCATCTTGGCCGACTTCCTTCTTTGGATTTGTCTTCTCTTGTGCTCAGCTTTCATCACCGTGTGCTGTAATGTCACATTGACCAGCAGCTCCACTTTCCTGTCTGTCCACACAAATCCCATTTGCCTTTTGGTCTTCCCTGTTGGAACCACTGATTCTCCTACCTGCAGCTGTGGAGTCCTGTCCACTCATTCTGCACTGTTGAAGTAAATGATCCACTGATAGCACTTTGACCTATATATAAATGAACTGCTGCTTTTTCCTTTTTCACCAGATGGAATGGGAAGGAAATCAGCACCTTCCTTTACCTCTTCCCTCTTCTCAAATTGTTCGTAGGTTATTACGGTTGCAATGTAGAAAATAAACTCAAATCTCTTCAAGACTCCATTTCTTTTCTCTTGGTCTGTGGAAGAATCCCTGAAAGGCCTCAGCTGATCCAGCGTCCTTTCAAACAGCTCATGCTGGTGTGCGCTGGGTCTTTCTTCATTAGAGGTTTTCTTTAATCACAGTTAGTCGGGCAGATTTGTATCTAGTTAAACTAAAGCGGACTGTATCTTTAAAGTGTCTGTAGTGAACTGCCACCACTTCAATATTAACTTTGATTCATATAATTGAAAATGTGCAATCTGGGATTGTAAAAAATCTGAATAGTTTATTTTTTATAGCAGCTCTAAAACATATGTATGCAAAGTCTATAAAGTGTCTGTCTGCAAAGAGATTAGTGAAATATGGTTGTAAAATCATGTCTCAGCCACCTCCCACCGCCTAAGTGTCTAACATCTTGACTGTTTTCATTTCTGAGAGTTATTAAGTACAGTGTTCTCAAGGTTGAGATGATCTAACTAGTCATAACTGACTGTGCGCAATGTGTTCTACATCATTTCTGTGTTTAGTGTTTTGACATTTCTGACTGATTCTGTGTGCTCCAGCTAGCACGGCCAACTCCCCGTACCGGTCAGTCTGGACTCTTCTAGACTCTTCTCCTGTGCGGCTCCACGCTGGTGGAACAACCTTCAAGGAATCCCTGAAGACCCAGCTGGTGCCGAGTGTCTCTTGTCCTGGAAGCTCTAAAGTCTCTCATTTCCTGATAGCATGTAGCATCAATGTCTGCTACCTGTGGGATCTGTCATAGTTAAATGTGAAATCCCTCTCTAGCATGTTGCACACGAGGTGAGCTGAGTGTGGAACTGGTGTTGGAGCTGAATGTCAAAGCCTCTTTTTGGAAGTCGGATCAAAGAGTCTGCTAGATGCAGAAATGTGAATGTAAATAGTAGTGTGACTATCAGAACCAAATTGGTAACTGAGGTAAGGAAAAACGAGATCCACAGGCAGACACAGGTGATATTTATCACACACACACACACACACACACACACACACACACACACACACACACAGAGTGCTAAACACACCCCTGCCTCTACATTCCGGGCCCTAATTATTATAACATGATAATTAGCGAATAATAATAACATGGAAAACTTCAACAAGTTAAACAATTGTGCTTCCCCCCCCCCCCTTTTTTTCTCCCTACAAATATAATAGTGCATCTTCCATGTCCTTGAATGAACGTATTCTTCAGCTGTCTTCAAGTAGCTCTGAGCCTGAGGTTCTAGAACTTTCAGAGTGAGGGTGTTACCACGACTCTTATATTCAAACTCACGTTGTGCAAACCAAAAAAACTCATGTCGTTGAAGAATGCATCGGGTGTCGAGATAGTTTGTCCTGGTCTTGATTTTGTCTTGACTTGTCGAACGATTCTTTTTTTTTCTTGAACAACATGGAGGACCTTCTCCATGATCCAACAGTTACAGGGTGCAGGGTCATCCACAATCAGCACAGTGTCTCCAAATGCCAACATATCTGACATCTGAACGGGAGTGTTTAGATCTCCCCTTCGGTTTGAAATGGTTTCTCCCGGAACCTTCTAAAAGGTGCTCAGGCCCCTGGAGACGCTTTTAGCCTGAACATCTCGCAGAAGAAGAGCCAGAAATAAGTCGCCTGCACTTTAATGACACAAGAACATCTATTCAAACGCTTTTGAAGGATTCATCGTTTTCCTGTATTTTATTTAGTGTATGGAACAGATCGACATCAACGCCAGCTGAGAAGAAGCTGCACAAAACGACCACAAACTCAATAAAATACTTCAACCTGGTTCTGTGTAATCTGGACCCAAAAAACATAAATGTTACCTTCATTACAATTAACCTTCAATGAAAAAAACAACAACCACAGGGGCTTGTCAGAAGTCTATATTTTGATATTCATGCTTTACTTTTTACACGATCTATTTAGTTTTTGACTTGTGCCATCAATAATACTTTATTTTTCCTCTTCACTATCATCACCATGTGGTCAGAATGAGTGGGTTTAGAGATTTTGGCTGTGAACATTATGAAAAGATTACACATTTTCGAATATATTGGTTCCAAAAAGTGATCATGTGATGTTGACATTTAAACCAAAACAAAACCGTATCCATCCTTTTTTGCATTGTGGTTGGGGTCCAGCATAGTGGGACAAAGAGGCTGCTCATGGTACACCGGGATGTTAAAAGTGTGCTCCTCAGTTTTCGAAACCTCAAGTTGGTTCATTCCGTCAAGCAAGACCTGACAAAAGTCACACAGATATTTTGCAAAAGTGACTTTTTCTTTGATCCGGGCTTCTGAATCTCCCTGTGAACAAAACACATGCGTGTGTGGGGCATCTTGGCCGACTTCCTTCTTGGATTTGTCTTCTCTTTTGCTCAGCTTTCATCACTATGCGCTGTAATGTCACATTGACCAGCAGCTCCACTTTCCTGTCTGTCCACACAAATCACATTTGCCTTTTGGTCTTCCCTGTTGGAACCACTGATTCTGTTCTCAGGTGAGTTTTTTTTTCAGGCTCACTGGGCTGACTCCGACTGTCCTTTGCCGGGTTGTGAAGATGTCATCGCGCTCCGCTGGACTCGGAACACTTATTTTATCCGTTTGTGGAAATGTTCTGGCTCTCGTCTTTCCAGATTTTTCCTTGAAACAGTGTCAGGAGTGGAGCTGTCTAGGCCGGTCGCAGGTCTGTGGACCAACTGATTTAGTCCGTCTCTGTCATTTTACCTTTCTTATTTATGAGGTAAACAGCTTTTAGCTGTGTTACCACAAAAAAAAACATGTCTCGAGACTCAAGACATTTTCCTCTGCTGTACATTCATGAAAGTAAATTCCTTGCTACCTCTTTAAAGCTTATTTACTGCCCGTTCAGCTGGTAGTTACTTTCTTCTAAGTGCCCAGCCAAAATATGAGAAAGCGCCCCTCACCACTCCAATATGTAGCTGCTCAAGCTAGAAGTTTTAGGTCCACCGAGTGAGCAGGTCTTGTGGTTGGACACGCAGAAGAAACAGGATTAAGAAACCGTTCGCTTCATGGTGTGTTTCCACCGTTTCTGACCCCTGACTCTGACCCCACATCTTCTCCTCTATCTGCTCAGACCCTGGTGGACCCGTTTGGATCCTGGTTTTAGATTCTTTGCCTCAGAACTTCCCGTCTTCTGTCCTCTAACCGCTGTAAATACTTCCCCTCAATCGGGTATCTCATCCTGAATCCTCAAATAACCCGTTACCTGGAGGCATGTCAGTCAGGGGCTGTGCTCATCTTGTGGGGCGCTTTGATCCCGTCCCAGGAAGCAGGCCCATTATGTCCTGTGTGAGCCCATTTCTAGCCCCGAGATGTATCCATCCTCACTGGCTTTGACAGAAGTTTATTAATTCCACCTCTGCATGAAGTGTTTCATTTCATGACAGCGGCAGACTTCATGTCCTGCGGACGTGAACGGATGCTTTATTTTTCGGTAACACACATTTTGTTCTTACTGAACCCTCGCCAACAAAATCATCTGCTGGAATTTGCTGGCACCTGTAAATATAACAATGTTTTGTTTGTTTTTTTGCCGTACGATAGGTGTCCACACACGAGATCACCCACACACAAAGTGAAGGGCGGTTGAGATAAGCTGAGACAGTCGATGGTGGGCGCACAATGCCTGCAGTTGTTTGTCATTAGCAGGGAAACAGGACTAATAGAATCCCTCTTACGGGATCTGAGACCTGCTGCTCGGCAAGCTCGTCAACTTCTAGATAAACAGGGCTTTGTTCATTTGCTCATCACGCACACACACACACACACACACACACGTAGGCTGAAAAACCCCCCACGTCTGCATCAACAACAAACACTCCCCCACACACACACACAGAGCTGGACGCAGCACGGGTCCACAGTTATTGCGCTGGAAGGCGGTCTAATAGCTGCCTGTCCTCAGCTGAACTGTGGAGAAAACCATTCAAAGTAGTTTACACACACCCTAACAACAACTTCATTCATTAAACGCCGCGCCAACACTCCTGCCCGCCGTCTAGCACGTCTCCTGCCTCTCTTTTCTCTTTTTTTCCCTCTTCACTCGTACTGTCCTCATCTCACCCCTGTTGGCACACAGGTGCGGTTCGTAAAGGAGTGTGTTCAGAGCCAGAGTCATGATTGCTATTTTAAGTCCTGATGTGAAGCCAAACTCATAAATTCATAAATGAGTTCTTGAGTGATGGGTGATAAACTGTTACAGTGATGCCGTTAAGCTGTTTTCCCGTCATTATTGGGCCCTTTAAATCCTACAGATCCTACAGCTCTGTGTGTGATGTGTGCATTTCAGACAAAGTCGAGCACACTTTTAAAAAAAATGCAAAGTTCTACAGCAGTGAGACTTTTAACACGTAGCTTTCATGTTTAAAAAATCAGCAGGGTGCCACACATAGAACTGGATGTTCACCATAGCCTCAGTGAAGGACTCAATGCAAAAACACAAGAGTTAATTGTGTTATTTCAGAAAGAAAATGTCTTGTATTTACTACTGTTGACCATACAATTGCCATATTTATTTTCTTAATTAATTGTAAATGTAATTTTTGCCCCCTCTCTATTATTGCTGAAAACTTCTTGCTGATATTACCAAAGATTAATTAACTAAAAAGAAAGTCACTTTTCTAATTTTCTTACTCAAAAAGAACATTGTGTTCAAAAGGGTCTAAATTCTCAGAAAGCATTTCATTTCTTTATTAAGTGTTTAATCTGAGTATTACTGCTGGCAAAACAAATGTGTTGAAATTATGAGGATAAAAGACTGGATGTATTGGAAAGTGATAAAGGACAGTGAGAAGTCCAACAGGTACCCGTGAACGCGTCTCCACGCGCGGTCTGTTGATCCAGTGTTCAGTTATTAGGCATCAAACCCAGTTTATTCCAACCCCTTGGACTGTGTGTACGCTGAGCATGTGTTTCTAATTTTTGCAATCGTTAAATATTCTCAAAGCAACCGATTCCCTTCTGAAACTCTTCTCTCCGCGCGTCCTGGCGCGCGCGCGCGTCCTGGCGCCGCTGCAGACCGCAAAGGGTTAAACGGGGTTACCAGCAACCCTTTTAACAGGCAGGTGCCCCGCCAGCCCCAGCGCAGAGCCCCGCACCGGCGTATTAAAACGCGTCCTCCAACATCTGAGGAGCAGCTCCTAATTGTCATCACCGGAGATGGCTGCGCACCGGCGGTATAAATAGAGCATCCTCCCCGCAGCCGCACACGCTCACGCTCACGCACAGCAGGCTGGCTCACCGGTGATGCGCCTCTGACTGCCGCTCTCACTCACTTTTACTCCCGATCGAGGCTCCCTCTGGCTGCTGGGGGATCAGGGGCGCAGCGGTCCGCTTCCACCTCCGGCTCTCTCTGTCCTCCGCTCCGGACATGCGGCGGATGCGCTCCCCGGGGTTCTGGACCGGGATCCTGGCGTGCGCGTCAGTGTGGATGGAGCTCTGCGTCGCCGTTCTAAGCGATGTCCCCTACTCGCACGCGGGCATCTGCCCCAATGACATGAACCCCAACTTGTGGGTTGATGCCATGAGCACGTGCACAAGAGAGTGTGAATCAGATCAGGTACTGTAAAGTGAGCCGGTTCTGCATGCTGGACTAACCTTTGTGTTTGGGTCCACTTGGCCTGAGTTCTGGCTCGGTTCTGGTCTCCTGTCTCTGATGTTTCTCTCCTCTCTCCTGCAGGAGTGTGAGACCTTTGAGAAGTGTTGCCAGAACGTGTGCGGGAACCGCAGCTGTGTGGCGGCGCGCTTCCTGGACGGGGGCAGGGGCCCGGTGGGCCCGCCGCTGGGGGCCAGCTGCGCCAGCTTCACGTGCGTCCAGCAGGGCTCGGAGTGCGAGGTGTGGGAGGGGGCTCCGGTGTGTAAGTGCCGGGACCGCTGCGAGCGGGAGCCGCGCTTCACCTGCGCCTCGGACGGCCTGACCTACTACAACCGCTGCTACATGGACGCCGAGGCCTGCTCCAAGGGCATCACGCTGACCGTGGTCACCTGCCGCTTCCACCTCACCTGGCCCCACACCGGCCCCCCGCTGGCCCCGGTCACCACGCTGCGCCCCACCACCGCTCCCCTGAGGGCCACCGCCGCGCCCCCCACCCAGCCCCAGCCCCCCGTGGTCGTCCGGAGCCCCGTCCAGCAGGCGGTGGCGGTGGGGGAAACGGCCAGCTTCCCCTGCCAGGTCAGCGGCCGGCCCCCGCCGCAGATCACCTGGGAGAAGCAGGCTCCGGACGGGGCCGGGGGGGCGCCCATGAGGCCCAACCACGTGCTGGGCAACATGGTGGTCACCAACATTGGTCAGCTGGTCATTTACAACGCCCGGCTGCAGGACTCGGGCGTGTACACGTGCACGGCCCGGAACCCGTCCGGCTGGGTGCAGAGCCACCACCCGCTCACCGTGCTGCC
Organism: Menidia beryllina; assembly: GCA_013363375.1. Lineage (NCBI taxonomy): Eukaryota > Metazoa > Chordata > Actinopteri > Atheriniformes > Atherinopsidae > Menidia > Menidia beryllina. Next base: position 2,143,964 of record JABUIW010000038.1, on the reverse strand, counting down.
CCCCCCGCTGCCGGCCCCCGGGGGCGCCAACCTGAGCCGCTGCGCCCCGGAGGGGTGCGCCCGCCCCCCCGACGGCCCCCAGGCCTGCGGGGGCCGGCCGGAGACGGTCGGCTGGTACTACGAGCCCAAGGCCAACAGCTGCTTCCCCCTCAGGCGTTGCCCCGGGGACCGGCCCGCCGGGGGGCTGCTGGACACCTACGACCAGTGCATGCGCTGCTGCGGGCCGGAGCTGACCGGTCCAGAGCTGACCGGGCCGGAGCCGACCGGTCCGGAGCCGACCGGGCCCTGCAGCCTCCCCAGCTCCCAGGGCCCCTGCAAGGCCTACGAGCCCCGCTGGGCCTACAGCAGCGTGCTGGGGGGGTGCCGCTCCTTCGTCTACGGGGGCTGCGACGGCAACCAGAACAACTTTGAGTCCAAAGAAGCCTGCGAGGAGGCGTGCCCCCTCCCCAGAGGCCCCCACTGCAGGGCCTGCAGGCCCAGAGGCCGCATGGTGACCAGCGTCTGCCGCAGCGACTTTGTCATCGTGGGCCGCATGGCGGGGCTGACCCAGGACGGGGACTCGGGCCACGCCCTGGTGACCGTGGAGGAGATCCTCAAAGACGAGAAGATGGGCCTGCGCTTCTTCGGGAAGGAGCCCCTGGAGGTCACGTTCGTCCGCATGGACTGGAACTGCCCCTGCCCGAACATCACCGCGGCGGCGTCCGAAGGCCAGGTCATCGTCATGGGCAACGTCAGCGAGGGCATGGCCGTCCTTCATCCCGAGAGCTACGTGGGCGCCTCCAGTCCTCGCCGGGTCAGGAAACTGAAGGAGGTCATCTCCAAGAACACCTGTGACATTCTGAGAGCCATCACCAGCGGCCCCCAGTAGGGCTCAACCTCCCAGACTCCCTCTGGCTGAGTCAGCGTTTCTTTTTGGAAGCTTTTCATAAGAAACTTGCTGATTTGACTTTTTTTTGTTCATGGTTTTGGTTTTGGCTGAGGCTTGACCACTGGTGTTGCTCATTGAAATTGCATGCGTCCAAACACAGACATCCATTATCGTCCTTGTGTTAGCTTAAGCTCCTGTGGCTCTCAGAGTCTGCAGACTTTGGCGAGGGAGCTCAAAGCAGTCTTTTTGTCTACTGTTCATGTGTATGTATATATTTTAATTGCCTTTTCTTTTAATCACTAATTTAAGCTTTAAACATTCCCTGTGTGCTGGTCAGCAGCATGCAGTCTATCATAGGGCACGACATACTATTGAGGCCTCCAAATGAACGAGTTGTAAAATATTTTCTGAATAAATTTTCTACCTGTTTAAAAAAACATTTCTCTTGTTTCTTGGCTATTTATTAACATGTGGGCTTTTTTTGGCTCCTCTGAAATGGGGAGACATTTTGTAAAATGTTCTAAAGTGTGAGAAGGAAATAAACGTGGAATTTTCCCTCCATCTCCCTGTCTTTTTTCTCTGTCTGTGTGATACTGATTCATATGATATTGCAGGATAGTCTGAAATTATTCGATGGAAGTCAGAATGCACACAGTTTAACTGAGTAGCTCTTTCAGCGTGCTGTCTTTTTACCTAAGCGAGTCGCTTCTCTGACAGGCCGTGATGAAAGAGACTTGGGAATAGTACATTCCCAGCCTGCCCTGCACCCCTCGCAATCCATGAAAACTTCAAAATAGATCCATCCATGCTAAAGACCCCTGTGGCGTTGTAAAAACTTCACCCTGTTTTGCTTTGCCTCCACGGGCCAGCCTAATTGGGTAAGGAGCCCAAGCTGTAAACCTCAGATCCAGTCCCATACAAGAGTTATGTGTTTCATGCCGTGCCAACAGGCATCTCTGGGTTACTGGGAACAGACCTTGGTGGGCTACAACCAGGGTGTTCTTCTTCCCAGATGAGATTCTGTTTCTCCCATCCGTTGCGGCGCTGGGAGCCGGACAGCGGCCCGCGGACACACCAGGGGCTCAGAGCTGCACTTCAGCAGCTGTTGGCGTTTTGGAGCGGAGAAGTATTAGATCTGCAGCACCTTGGATCAAATCACAGAGTCATATGAGGCACGTCAGCAACACAAACTTCTGCTGCATCAGTTTAGTTTGTTCCCGGAGAAGCGAGGCTCTATCTCAACACGTGCATGGAGAGACAAATCTCCTTACCTATGTGACTAAACACACCTTATTTCACCCCATGTTTGCGAATAAGCACATTTTTCTTTTGATAAAGCTCCAGTTGTTTGTTGAAAAATGACTTTTAAGTCAAGTAAAGTCAAACTTTATTTATAGAGCACATTTAAAATAACCGAAGTTTCCAAAGTGCTGTACAGGTAAAATTAAACATAAAAAGTTAACAGAATTTACATACATATATGTCATTTTAATGTAAAATAAAGAGGTAAAAAGGTAAGAAGGTGCTCTACCTCAGCCTAAGGTTAAAATGTTAATGTTTTAGTACTAATTGGAGAAACAAATAACTGGCTTGACATTGTTAGCTGAAAGAGATTTTTTTATATAACATAAAATACTTAAAATCTTGCGCTTTTCAGAGATAATGTCCTTTCAACTGAATATTGCTGCCTGATTTTGTTTTTAACATGAACCTTGTTGTATAGTGGGTGCTGTTGTACTTATATATCCAGGTGTGTCTATTTGGTAGTTTTAAATTTGAGCTCTTTAATGTATTGCCTGTTCACCCCAATAGCAGAGTTGACAGTGGAATTTCTTTTAGGTGTTTCTTTCCATATTTTATTTTTTGCTGCTTATGTCTAACACATAAATGTAGGAATCGGACACAACTGGCCTTGTAGACCACATCCAAACCTCAGCAGAGGTAGACAGATGTCACGCAACATTGAGCAGCCTTTTTGGAAGCTACTAGCCAGCTCAATTATGATTGGCATAAATTATGAGATATATTTCTTTTTAAAAGTATCGGTTGTGTGAAAGAGATTAAAATGTTGTAAAAATGTTTGAAATGACATGGATGGCAAGTGGCTATCTACAGTGTTCAGACATCATGTCTGAATCAAACTGAGCGGTTAGTCGAACTTCTTTATGACCTTTCTTTATATTTTTTGTTGCAAACGGATTCCAAACCTGCTTTGAAAAGGCAGAAATGTGCCAAGTTAGAGTCAACTCAAAGTGGCTGGTTTCCATCTTTTTTTGCTTTGTCCTGAGATATCAGTTGTGTGTGTGTGTGTGTCTTAATTAGTTTCCTTTTCTTGGAAAATTCTCCCTGAACTGGCTTGACAGCAGGGCTAATCTGGTGATTAATTGATTCAGACTGTTACAGTAAATCAAAAACATGACATTGTTGTTTCATTGAAAATTAAATTAAATTAATATTTGTGGATCAACCCCCAAAGGATCCTTTATCTTACTGTCAAACATCTGCCGCATTTTGATTCTAAGAAAAGCAACGATGTGCAGAACAGTTTCTGTTTATCAAAAGGCCTAAAAAACTCACCTTGAATTCACTCTTAACTTTTAGAAGAGCCCACGCATAGCGGTGGAACTGATCGATTCTCTGTCTGTGAACACACTCTAGTGGGTTTGTGGGGTAACTGCACACTGACCTGAGCTCAAACGCATCCTGGGAACGCGGAGTCCTCCTCAGTAGCCCTCCATTAACCCTTGGGCCTCAAAACATGGTCAGCAATGTCTGTGATCTCCTCTTTTTTAACTGTTATGGACCATACAGAGCATCAGATTTCCAGGTTTTACTCCCCTTAGTGACTTACCTTCACTAAACCTGGCCTCTACTGCTCATACATTTTGACCTCAAAGGCCTCACATGAAACCTCTGCAAAGATGTCCCACTAGATTCTTTTTGCAATCTAGGCCACATGAATAACCATGGAAACAGGGAAGTAGTTTACATCCTGAAACAGCTGACTGGGCTTCCTAAGAGCCAAAGGAAGGCTCAGAATAAGACCTGCGGTTCAGATGAAGAGGAGAGACGACTAGGATGAAGAGATGAGTCAAATAGAGAGAAAAGAGGACATTACACCAGTTTCTCCTGTTGAAGCTTCCTGAGCTTCAAGAGGATGCAGGAGGCCACATTTGCTTCACCTCTCTACTCACCCTTCAAGCCCAAGTATGCAGATTATTTATGGATCCATTTATTGGCCAGATTCTACTCCTTCAGAAGTAGTATTCTTGAATATAGCTGAAAACAAAAACAAGCAATGAAAAGAGTTTAAAAAGACAAGAAAATATGTATTTCCTGATTTCATATTTGCTCTTTTTAAATGATTTAATGCATGTGTTTAACGCATGCATTTTTTCTGTATTCATGTGATATTTAAAAAAAAATATATAAAATTTTGAGAATTACCAGCTAGAATGTAGGCCCAGCTGTATTTCTCATCCAGGTTAATGTGTAACTCTAAATAGTGTGACAATAGATGCAACACGAGGAAATGTGTCAACACAATCCCTTGGTGATTATCGAATGACTGTTTTTTAACACTCTTCCAGAGCTTCTAAACATGGTGCGGTTCCAGTCCTCCTCATGCAGATGTCGGCAAGTTCATCACACACATAGATTAGATTCGGTTCATTTTTAATAAAGGCATCTTTTTTATTTATTTTTTTGTATTTTGGTGATACAGAATTCAAGTTTTCATAGATTTGGTTCACAAAAGAATCACATATTTAACTGATAAAACTTCCCTAGACAAGACATTTCTTTAAAAAGTAGCATAAATAACAGCAAAGTATAAAAATAAGTGGGTTTATCACAAAGGTGTAGGTTATTTTCTTATGAGGAAGGTACAGTGGCACAATATTCTTTGTAGAAAATATAAAGAGGTTCCTCCATATGAATTGTTTTGCAGCAGACAGCCGATTAGACAACGATACATTCACTGGCTTTCTTTATCCCACTGACAGAAGGCACTACACAGCAGACGGAGATCAGTTAGCATCCGTGTGTATATGGCTTTTTCTTTCTTTTTTTACCCCATTTCGACACCAGAGAAGCAGGCGGAGACGGGACCACACGGACCGATGTGGCTTCTAACAAACTGTTTGCAAGTGCTGGTTGTTCCATGTCTGCCAAAGAGGTCAGGCTTCATTCAAAATGAGCACCGCTGGCCCTGGGAGAAAACGAAACAAAGAACCCAACTCCGAAAACAAAGGGAAACAAGTGCACGTGATAAATAAACCTCAGCTCGGCCGCCAGGTGGAAAACAGAGTCAGACTGAGGTAAACGGAGCTGACCCCCCCCCGGTCGGAGGGGGGAGAAGGCTCTACTGCGCCAGGCCCGCGTCTTTAGCCATGCCGTAGAAGATTCCCCTCTTTGAGATGAGGTTTGTGGGGGTGTCGAACTCTGCTATCTGTCCCTTGTCCAACACCACCACTCTGTGAAGGGAGAGTGAACACTTTAAAACACACAAACACATCCAAGCACGTTCTGTACACAGGACATCTTTTCTGCTGCCCAGCAAGTCCCCCGTACTTCTAATGCCAGAACTACCGGTAGAGTTCAGCGTTGCCAAATCAGGATGCAAAGAGCTCCTCCTTTTTTATCTTTAAATATACAAGTGCACACCGGGGAATCCTTAATTCTAGAAAAGTTGAAGAATTTCCATAAAATGTCCATTTCGTTAACTTGATTAGCTGGTTAACTTGAAACATTAGTCTAAAGAAGTGTTTTTTGTGTCTCTTCAATGACTAATTCAGCATAGAATTCAAACCAACAGGGTTCCACCACCGGCCGCTCTGTGGTTTACTGGTGAGCCCCTAAAACGTCGCGCAGACATAAAGGTCTTCTGGAAACCACTCATTACTACCTAACGCAGGAGGCATCATCACATTAGGCCAGTAGGATATGTGCATTCCCTAAATGTGTGACTTTTCTGGGCAGGAGCTGTGTGTAAGAGGGGGGGATGTGTGTAAGAGAAGAGGGGGGGGGGGTTGTCCCTCAGGCCTCCATCATGAAAAGACCAGCAGCTTTTCTAACAGCCTGCAGAGCGCATTAGTACCAGCTCTTCTCAGGAATCCAGCTTTTCTGCGGTGGGTAAAGATCAATGGTGATAAGAAAAGATAGGGAGACAAAAAAGGCAGGGGGGGGGGGGGTTATCTGTGGCTGAGCCCCAGAGGACACTGATCCTTTCTCCACCACAGCCTGACAAAGCAGGGGAGCAGAGCTTTCTCTGCTCCCCGACTCTGGAACTCTTTGCCATCTGACATCCGAAATACCGACTCTCTCCCTCTTTAAAAAAAACAAACTCAAAACCCAAAGAAATGTCTTACCCACACCACCACCCCTAATTCCAACATACCCCTCATTCTGCACACTTTTATTCATTTGCCCTTTTATTTATTCACTCATGATGTTTTTAATGTGTTTATTGTTTGTTTATTATGTTGTTTTCATGATGACGGTCTCTGTAAAGTCTCCTTGAGTGGCATAAAAGGCGCTTTTTAACTCATTCGCTGCCAAAGACGTCTATAGACGTCTTTTCAAATCGAACCGCTGACTGCCAAAGACGTCTATAGACGTCTTTTATTTTTTTCAATGCGAGTGGCTTGGGGGACGATCGGCGAAAGTTTTTCCGTAAATATCGGCTTCTAGACAGAGTATGGACTAACAAATTTACCCTCTAGGTAGCTGTGCCAATTTTGATGGGAGATTAGCATAGATTGTAAGCAAATAAAAACAAACGCAATGGTTCGCTATGAGAGAAATGGCGCCGGTGAGACGCACGTCGAAGAAGAACGGAATAAGGTAGAAACAAAATCTTTTTTCCTGATGATAGAAGAGAGTCTCCTCTTTCTTTTGGTGTGTTCGGTGTTTACATAGTCACAGCACAAACTATTCTGTGGCTCTTGAAAAATCAGTCAAAATTCTCAAAAAACTCTGGCAGTGAGCGACTCTCTGTTCTGAAAATGGCTGGCAGTCAATGAGTTAAAAATAAAATGTATTATTATTATTAAATGAAAGTCAGGAAAGATGAGTGAAATGCTTTGGAGGGACATTTTAAAGCTTAATTTCCCTTTGAGCCCCGTGATGAACACACCTTGTGTAGTCCATGATAGTGTTGAGCCTGTGTGCGATGGTGAAGACGGTGGAGTCCTCAAACTGAGTCCTTATGGTGGACTGGATGAGGTCGTCCGTCTCCAGGTCAATAGCAGCAGTAGCTTCATCTAGGACCAGAATCCTGGTCTTCCTCAGCAGAGCTCGGGCCAAGCACACCAGCTGCCTCTGGCCCACACTGGAACAGAGGAACCCTCAAAACGTGGTCCAGGGAGGACTCTCCCACTCCGGCCCGCTTCCCCCCCACAAACCTGAGATTCTCTCCTCCCTCTGAGCACTCCAGCTCCAGTTTTGCCGGCTGGTTGCTGACAAACTTGAGCAGGTGGGAGTGTTCCACGGCTTTCCACACCTCTTCGTCTTCGTACTTGTCGAAGGGGTCCAGGTTCATCCTCAGCGTCCCAGAGAACAGCACCGGCTCCTGCGGCAGGGACAGACCTTTAGCTCTTTGGTTTTTAGCTATATCTGAATTAATGTTCACAGAGACGCTTCACTACTGTATGAATAGTCACCATGGTGCCCCAATCTGACCTCGGGGATCTGAGTTGGTCTAAAGTTACTAGTTAGTTCAAACTTTTCAGCGCACTTGTACATTTCTCATTTCAAACCTTTCATTTCAGCTTATTTTGTGCTATTTGTTGAGCACAATTGCCCATGTGTGACTTTAGTAAAGTGTATCTTTATTCTTACATATTTCATTTACACATTGGACCTGAAAATCAGGGAAAAAATAATCTTAGAGGAAAAAAGCAAAAGCATGTTCAAAACTTAGAATAAAGTCAATATAAATTGTACAATTTAAATACAAATGTGTCAAACGATAAAGTGATTCAGAATAACAAAGTTCCAGATATCAAACTACAAACTGTGTCTCAAAGAATTACAGGAGAAGCAGAAGAGATAAAGTGGTCTCATGTGGTCTCATGAGAATTCATGAGCTCTGCGTTTTCCCACTGGGTTCTGTTGGTACCTGTGGAATGATGGTGAGTTTGGACCTCAGGTCGTGCAGACCGATCTCTGATATCTTCACGTTGTCGATGGTGATCTCTCCCGCCGCGGCCTCCAGCAGCCTGAAGAGGCACAGCGTCATGGACGACTTCCCGGCTCCGGTGCGACCCACGATGCCGATCTGCAAACAACCAGGCAGAGCTGCGGTGAGCCCCCCCGCCCCGGCTCAACCTCTGCCCCCTACAGGAGCGTGCTGCCCCCCACCTTCTCTCCTCCCTTCACGTTCAGCGTGATGCCCTTCAGGACCAGGTCCAGGCCCTCTCGGTATCGGACGCTGTAGTCGCTGAACTCCACGTTTCCCTCCATGGGCCACTCAGCCGGGGGCTTCTTGTCCTCCACCTCCCAGGGGGCCTGTGAGCAGAAACACAAACAGACTAGTTTTCCATTTAAAGAGCTCCATGAGTTTGACTGAGTGCATGCGGTGCCAGACACTGACTTCATAAACTTATTCCAGAGCAGTGTAAAGAGAACTTATTTTGGATGAATGTAGAAAAATAATGTTGGGAAACTTTCTGACAGAACACCTGAACGCGAGGCCTGGAACTCTGATCTTAATTAAAAAAATCACAGTTTAGCTTCATATGCAAAAGTTTGTCCAAACAATTTTTATACTGTATGTAATCAACTTTTTGTAGCAAAAACTTGAGCATGGATAAAAGCATACTTTTAAAACCACAGTACAGGCCATGTTATGTGTAAACACAGTTTTGAGAAGGTACTTCACTTACAAAGTGAAAATGAAAGAAAACAAAACAAAAAAACAACAACTCATGTTGAGTCGAGTTGCATTTTTACTGCATTATTGTTATTACTGATGATGCAATATTGTTGGATTGAAAAGTGCGTAAGCGCAATATTTCTGGGTTTGGAAAGAAATATAGTTTGCAAAGGAAAACACTGTTGAGATCACTTGATGGAGGCAGATGCATCAGAGGGCTCACTGAATGATCATACAACCGCAGAGCCACCAAAGCAGGCTGAATTTCTGCGATTGTCCAATGAAAAAAAAATAAAAAGCCAAAACAGAGAATGAGCATATACCTCTGTCTTGGTCTCAGAGTATTCCTTCACTCTCTCCACTGCTACTATGTTGTTCTCCAGATCTGAAGTCATGCGCACCATCCAGTTCAGAGACATGGTCACCTGCCAGGGCGAGAGACAGTTAGAGAAGCCGCTCTCAAAGGCCCGGTAAGACACCCCAAAACATGCAGAGCAGAGGGAGAGGAAGAGCGTGACTTTACCTGGAGGGCATAGGACACAGACAGACCCACGAGGCCGGGGTTCAGATTCTCCTTTCCAGTCACGGCGAACAGAGCGGCGAACAGCACGATGCAGTTCCCGATGAACTCGATACGCACTCCCAGCCACCTGGACGAAAGCAGGGTCCAGTAAGAAGGGTCCACCTCTTTGAGAATGGAGGACCTCGCCCTCTGTTATTCAAATCATTCATTTTCTGATGCTAATAGGGGCACTTGGGTTAGTAGTTGTTGACGCGGCTGCACTTTTGCTGTCAGAAAACTTCCACTTTACGCGGACAACACTCTACACTTGCTCTGTGGTTAGTGGTACATGACAGCATATTTACAGACGTGCCAACAGTCTCTGAGTATGTGAACGTTTTGTGTTCCAGTCTTGACAGGTTTCACTTTCCTCTGCACCTTTCAGCCTCCGTTTACATTCACCAGCTCTGACAGGAACCTCGCCTCTCCAACACAACCTCAAGATGGATGTGACACTTCTTTCCTTGCATTGACCATCGCCACCTGAGAGAGCTGAGGTCTCACTTCTCAGCTTTACTTTTAAGAATACCAAAACAAAACCCTCTGTTTGGTAAACGTGTCACTGGCCGCCCCTCTAGATTTCTTTTTTTAAAGGAATTAAAAATGAATGTCTAATTAATTAGACATGACAGCCTTTCGATTCAATATTATTTCATCAATCCCCAAGTTCAAATTCTGTAAATGGAAAATGCTTTTGACTGCACAAATTTGCAAAATCTGTTCCAAGGTTTTACAATTATGGATGTCTCGAAAAATGATGATAATCTGGTCCTGACCAGGTCTTAAAATGAGGTAAAAACGACCTCAGATGAACAACGACGTATCACAAGATATAATGACTTAACCCTTTAAAGCCTGATCCAAGAAGAAATACAGATACAATTTCTTATTATCTGAATAATCTCAATTATCTGAAACCTCTATGTGGACCTTCAACAAAATATGAAAAATATGCAGAAATCCTTATTTTTTATTATGAATATTCTTTATTCATTACCATACGATAAGTCAAAATTACAGTTGTGTAGTCTTCTGCTCACCGTTATCAGATATAACTGAGCAAAGTTGTTACCATTAAATTACTCAAAATGTCATTTCAGAAACCGCATGTATCAAATATGATCCATATGGTATTATAGGGTTAAGTTACTAAATGATTCAGTAGCTTGTGACAGTTGGTATGAGTTAGCATTGTGCTGGTATGCTGTGTTTGGGTTTCTCTGAGCATCTCTAGTCTGTTCCAGAAGTCTTGTTAGTTTAGATGTGACTTCACGGATCTAAGCTGTGCTGCCGTGTCCTTTTAGAGAGCAGAGGCTTTCTCCTGACGTGCTTCAAAACAAGCCACATGAGTTTAGTCTTTTTCGAGTGGTCCTGACATGAACTTTAACATTCAATATGCCAACTGGGGCCTATAGAGTCGGAGATGTAGCTTCTCTGAGTGTCACACAATCCAGTCTGTGGGCTGTGTTTTATGGATGTTAGGAAACAACTTTGAAGTCCTTCCCGGACTGAGAGGCAGCAATAAGTGCTTCGCAAACTGTCAAAACTTGGACTTATTGCTGATGACCAGTAAGGGTTAGTGGACTTGATTAGCAGAACCCGGCCGCTGGAAGCAGCAAAAGTGGACTGAGTATTTACATGTCGTGGGTATTTTTTTTTGTTCATCTGAAGTTGTGTCTACCTAATATGAAGACCTGGTGACTGGTGAATGACTTGTCGTGTTTTTGGTATCACACCAGTGTTTAGAAAGTGATTTCAACAAGACTGGAACACAGAGCTGCTGTTCTGCAGGGCTGAGACGAGACACTTACCTGTTGGACACTATACCAGGGTAGTAACTCTTTTGGTTCTCATCCACTTTCATATCACTCATCAGAACAAAGGCATTGTGTCTGCCATAGGCTCGGATTACACTAGAGCCCGTGACGGTCTCAGAGAAATGGGAGTAAATGGGAGAGCGGCTGACCGACTCCAGACGCTTAAGCTGCCGAGACGTGGCAACGTAAAATCTCTACAGGCGTTGAGGGGGGAGAGAAACAAACACAAGGTTAAAACCGGAGCCGGCTTCACACGTGCTCAGCTATTTCAGAACAGTTCATGTTGCACATGTATGAGCCGGCACACATACACACACTTGCACGCACACGGGGCAATAAAGTAAGGCTGTGTGGAACAAAACACCTGCAGAGTCATTTGATATTCCAATTTTGGGATTGTTGACAGGGGGCCAAGCTAACGCTCCCGGTCTCCACCAGCACTGCGTCGTTAACCTCAGGAATGCTGCAGTGGACCATAACGCTGGAATCATAACTGCTCTCCACAGGGCTGCCAGATCTGCGCATTCTGGACTGCAGGGGGTTTGTTTTCCACGACACAAATATTGTTATTAAAATCTGACTAATAGTTTCCGGGAGACGGCTTTTTGGAAAGGACTGGAGGCTTGAAGCGGTACCTCTGCTTTCATTAGTGTTTCACCAGCATGATTTCACATTGCTCACATCAGTACGCATGAGTGGAGCCCATTAGCACATTAGAGTTAAGACGCATCGTGCAGCACAGAGACAGCCATGCGGGGTGAACGCCATGACCAAGCAGCAGAAGTGACAGCGGTTTGTGTTAGTAGAGCTGATTTTAATCAGTTGGAGGTCCATTAAGAATCACTAAACAGACCCCACACCCACTTAAATCTGTGAAATTTCCTAATAGATTTCAAGTTGGCTTTAAAATATTAAGCAGACCTGAGCAGGTCCATTGAATGAGGGTGAGGTGAAAGTAGTCTAAACTGTCAAATCAATGACTTGTGAAGATTTTCTTTGGTGTGTGATTTTGTTATGAGCGTCTACAAGCAGAACATTCTGGTCTAAACGTGGCATGGCAGCAATTGCCCATTAAATCAAAAACAAACTCCAAACAAAAGAACAACAAAAAAAAACAATCAGCATGGCCACAAAAAAAACGCAGTTTTCTACATACAACCAGATAAAGCTGCTCACAGGGCAGAAATATGCTCATCTATCCTATCTGATGGCACCGTAGCCCCCAACCAATAAGATCTGAGCAATAATAAGGGCTGAAGAGTAACAAAAAGACAGCAAAGAGAGAAGGTAACCATTTAGATCTGTCCGAGCTTGAAAATGATGGAAGCGGGTTCTGGTTGACTGAACAGCAGCAATAAATGCAACCCTTTTCTCAACGCCTAACATGAGACACCTGAAGACATTTCTGCCTTTAGAACGGCACTAATACAGAGAACTGACCAAAACTGACTTCAGATGTATTTGCTGTTGAACTGGGAAGCGGGCTCCAAACGCCTCAGACTTTGCTGTATGAGCTGCCTCACAGAAACTAAGCCTCCAGACATCTGATCAGGGTCAGATTGATATCTGTTGTAGTGGCAGGCTCACCTACACATTGGGACACAACATAAAAACATAGTGCTAAACATATGGATCCTGAGAGAATGCGCCACGTTGCCTGAATTTAGTTTAACTTAAGACTTCAAAGCTTATTCAGTAGCAGAATAAACTGAGTAAAACAGGGTTGGTATGTAAAATATTTCCTCATATATTAAGAGCTGTTGTCAAGTTTAGCTGAACGCTAAGTGCTGATCGAAAGGGATGATTTTTGGTTCAAGTATTCCAATAATAAATACCATAGGTTTGACGATAAAAGGCTTTTGGCAGTGCCAAAGAGCACTTTCACTCGTAACTATGTCGGGCACCAAAGTAGATTTAATAGCTCTAGATGATGACATTTTAATGCCTTTCAGTCCAACTACGATGGCACCAGGAACAGAATTGGTAAAGGACGGGGCTTTAACTGGAGGATTAATTTAAAACCCTTTTTAAAAGTTACAATCCAAATACCTCTCCAAGCCTTTCATCTGGCTTCATAGTGCACCCCCCAGTTGAAATGTCTCGTTGGGATGTTTCTACTCCCCAGCTCAAGAGCTTCCACTCTTAACTTACAAAGCATCTACATGTACGGACAAAGCTGACTAGGACTACTGCACTGGCACAGATCAAATTATACTCAGCCTACAGGTCTACAGCAGCAATTATCAGATCCTCAAACACATGCAACGATCTACCAGCACACTCACTCGGAAACACTCTCAGCCATGCATGTTGTATTAATGAGTTAGCAGACTCGTTTCCTATTTACCTGAACCCACCAATAGAACACCATTAACGGGGCTATGACTATGAGGAACATTGGGGTGAGGGCAGAGCATATGAGCAGCACATTCAGTGTGTACCAGAAAGTGCGCATCCATATGTCAATATTATCTGGGATCTGGGAGTCTATAGCATCCACGTCTTTGCTGAAGCGGTTTAGTAACCGCCCAGTCGGGGTGCTCTCGAAGAAGGCCTGCGGCGCTCGCAGGACCCCCTGAAGCATGTTGTGGTGCGTGAGCTTGGCTGCCCGCAGCATACTGTAGGCCCGGCACAGCAGGCAGTTAACCAAAATCAGCACACCTGCGAGAAGGAGGGGGGAGGGGAGGGGGTCAAGTGTGACAACAAAACAACATCCGTGTTAAAAGGATAAGGAGCTGCTCTTTCTGACCAATGACACAGCAGCTTCCACACGAGACAGCAAACAAGACCATGTTAACGTCAGTTCTTTCTTTTTTGTGGAAGCGTTTCTGGGAGATTCAGGCCTGCTCTAAGTAACCCGCATCTTCTGGTCTAAATTTTAAGCTAAACCTAAACTGAGATGAGTACAACATGCGTTTCTTGCAGGGCTCAAACTCAGTTAGCTGTAAAACTATCAATCTGGCCCTTTATTTATTCATTCAGATGCCGGAATGACTCTCTGTGTAACCATTGATTTCTGAAAAGTAAATAAGTTTTCTATGATTTTGATATTAAAATAAACCTTAACCTTAAGAGAAAACGTCTAATAATAGATTGCAAATAATAATTTAAAGGGGCATGAATAGTGGAAAAAGAAAACTAAAATTCACCCTTCTTTCAGTCAACCAGCTCTTATCACCCCACCTGAGACCTAAGATGCTCTGTGTTGCCATAACAACAGTTCCCATTACAGACATAGACATAACATTGCGTATCAGTGGTGACATAACCAGCCTTCAGACGTTATTCATGTAATCATAACAAACCCAGACACCCTGAAACTTGTTCCAGTCTGCAGTGAACAAACAGACCGAGGCGTGCTCACGCTGCCCCACCACTAGAGGGCAGCTGAGCTCCACTTTTGGGCTTATCGTGACTACATTTCCCAACCTGACAGATGTTTTTAAGAGCGTGTATGAAAAGGTGTAGAAAAATAAAGGCTGCAGGCATGACAGGAAGTGCTTGGGCTGCGGAGAGAGCACAGTGAATTAAGGTAAAGGAAGGAGGAAAACACAGCGGCGGGTGCTCCACATTGCTGTCGCAGGCCATGGAAGAGGGGGAGGGGGGAGGGGGGGGGGGGGCGACACTCTAAGGTTACAAATTTGCAACATGCATGCTACATGCCACTCGGTGAAAAATAAGAGCCGCTCATTTGCAAAGAAAAGAGGAACAGAGAGGCGCGTCCCAAACAAGAGTACCTGAACAAAGACGTATACGAGTGCCAGGGGGGCAATGACAACAGCAAAAATGGGCGTGCTGCTAATGATAACTATCATGGTGGAGAGGGAAACGAAGAAGGTGGCCAGGAACATGAGCACGGTGGACGGCAGCGCCTCGTCTATGACGTAGATGTCCTTGGAGAAGCGGTTGATGATGCGTCCTATAGGGGTGGTGTCAAAGAAAGACTGGGGGGTGTGAAGTTTGTTGGCGAGCAGGTTAAAGTGCAACTTCTTGGCTGCTCCGATGTTTCCCATGGCTAGAGTGAAGGAAGAGATCATGACCAGGATACCTGGGAACGGGTCAGCCCATGGGAGAGGGGGAGAGGAGGGATAAAGATATCAGAAAGGAAGGTTTTACTGTGGTGTGAAATCATAGAGGCAGCACCTGTCCTGAGAACAAAGAAATTTAAAGCCCTAATATGTCCCATCCACAGCCTAGCAAGTAAAAAAAACAGCATTTTAGTTTTATGTGGGAAAGCCTGTCCTCCCGGCATCTGTTTAATGTCTCCAGAGAGCTTTCGGCATAAAACAAAACTTTGCACTGTCTGAAAGGCAAAAGAAGTTGGATGAATTCAGCTGCAACAGGCGGCTGTGTGGGAGGAAGTGTTGTGGAGAGCTCAGGTTTCAGAGTAATTCCAGCACCATGACGAGGCGAGCACATATCACAGAGCGTCTAACCGTGTGCTTTTCTTTCTTTTTTAAAGCGTCTATTCCGTGCTTCTTACCTTGCACAATGCCCAGTGCCGCGTACACCCCCACCCTCATGTTAACGTTCTCCTTGGTCTGGTTTGTCGAGGCGTCGTTGGTCCACTGGCTGAGCCAGATGTTGGCCCCGATAGCGGCGGCGCTCTGGCAGCCGTACAGCAGGCAGATGATGACCGACAGCAGAGGCCCCACCGCCTTGGCGTACTCCAGGTACACTTTGGTTTTTACCTGGTTAGGAATCACCCGGAAACAAAAATCAGACGGTTGCTCTTTAAGATGAAGTCCGATGCTTTTTCTCATCTTTACTGGGACAATATCTTTGCATTTACAGGTCCGAGCAAAAACAAATCAGAATAAAAACCTAAATAGTGAAATAATGTAATGCAAAGAGCCCGAGGTGACTCACCCGTCCCGTTTCTGCCGTCTCAGCCTGGATGAGCTTCTCGGCCTCGCGCGGCCTCTTCTCTGGTGGCTCTGGGTGTTTCTTTTGGCTGCAGCCATGTCTCCTCACCGACCGACATCTGGGGTTCTCCCCCTCTGACGAGACAATGCTGATCTGCCTGGAAACGGCGGAGGACAAAAAAAAAAGGTGGGCATGTGAATGCGATTTGCTGCTTTTGGGTGAAGGAAAAAGCAAACCATTTCCTGTACCTTATGAAACTTTTCTTGGCTTCATTCATGATTGGTTCGTTGTCAACCATGTCTGTGTGGTGGTTGCTAAGGGCATCATCGGGGAACATTTCCTCCTCCTCGATCAACTCCTTTGTGAACCCATTGGGACAATCAGAATCCTGACTCCACAGTTTTCCCGCTTGGATGGGAGAAGGTGCTGCTCTACCCGTGACTTCCTCCTCGGTGATGTCCTCCAGAGCGTAGTTCCTCAGGAACTCGGCGAAGGCTCCGTTTTGCTTGAGCAGCTCCTGGTAGGAGCCCATCTCCGACACCCGGCCGTCCACCATCACCACGATGTTGTCCACCTGAGGCAGGAAGCTGATGCCGTGCGTCACCAGGATGCGCGTCTGCACCCAAACAACACGGGCAGCGCTTGATGAATTAACCATCTGCTTATCAAATTAGCTGACAAACGTGTGTGCGCATGCATTTCATTACAAACTGGACACATGGACACATTTCCTGTCAGAACACCAGCTCATAAGAATTCCCACTGCCCTTATCGGAGACCGTGTTTCAAATCTATAACACGTAACAAACTGTTGAAAGATGTTATGACTTCCTCTTTAGTAAGATAAGATAAGATTCAGATTTCTAAGAAGAAAAAGAGCTCTGTGATGTGCTGGAACATGTCATTCAGATGAGGCAGTAACATGTTTTATTGGTTTTCGGCATAGTTTATGCCTCTGAATCTACCACTCTTGTCCAAGCTGGACTTTATATCTTTATGGCAGACACATAATTGGTGCTTTTCAGCTCAAATCTGTCAATATTTTGACCTGCACAACTGCTGTGAAACAGTCAAAGTGCAGTTAAAATTTGACAGATTTTATGAGCAATAGGCACCTGCTGATGATAAACAGACGGAGGAGCAGACATCTGGTCAGAAACGTCCTGTTGTGTGGACTCTTCTCACCTTGCCTTTCAGCACTCCCTCGGGGCCTATGAGGTTGTCAAAGATGTGTTTGGCCACGTGGGCGTCCACCGCAGACAGCGGGTCGTCCAGCAGGTAGACGTCAGCGTCGCTGTACAGAGCTCGAGCCAGGCTCACCCTCTGCCTCTGGCCCCCGGAGAGGTTGATGCCCTGCAGCACAAAGGAGTGACGCTTAGGCCTCGCTGTGACCACCAGCCAGCCTGAGGGATCCTCAAAACCAACCCATCAAATTAGGGTCAACTTTTAAATATGAGCGAATAAAAAGAGATGATTTCTTCACTCTGAGATCAATAAAAAATAATCAGACATCTCATGAAACCTGCTGGGAGGAAAGCACCGCCAAACCAGAAGGGGATTACTCAGTAGAAGAAAAGAAGTGGTTCTTCTGCTTTTGTACCTTCTCTCCTATTTCTGTCATGTCTCCTCCGGGCAGAACCTCCATGTCTGGGGTTAAGGCGCAGGCCTCCAGAACGCAGCGGTACTTCTGCTCATTGTAGGTGTTCCCAAACAGGATGTTGTCCCGCAGGGTGGCGTTCTGTATCCAGGCCTGCTGGGGGACGTAAGCCACGGACCCCTGAAGACAGAGGCAGACGGCTAAATTCATCCTTCCTCACAAACAACCACTCTTGCTCCAGTAGGTCCGATATGACCTTTAATTGCATTATTGTCTAAGGTTCTGTGAATCTGAGATCACAGAGGGACACAAAAGCTTTCAGAGGTCACTGGGTTAAATAATCCAACCTTTCTCCTCTTAAATGAAAATAATACTGATGAGGGGGTGAGACAGCAGCAAAAAAAACTACTGAAAAAAATACATGTTCATGTTTTTAGCTGACCCTTTCACCCAAATAAGACTTACAATACACAAATATACAAATAAACCAAAACCTCTTCATATCATAAGTGCTAAGTCGATACAACATTTTGACAGCTTTCAGGGTAGAAAGGAAAAAGAAGGCGATTAAATAACTCAACTCTCATCTATGATCCAAATTTAAGATGAAATGGATACAAAAAACAATACAAAGATATTAAATCTCATCTCAACGAATAACAATGGGACAGAGAAAAACATAATATATATAGTGACATGTTTTCTGTTTAACGACAAACTTTGTCATCTTGAATTTGATGAGGAAAAGGCTGAAAAGGGCTGATCAAGTTTTGACAGGGTTAGCGAAGGGCTGCACAAATTTGATAATAAAAAGAATCATCTTAGGAAATATTTTAGGTGATTGGCAACAATAACTGGCTGTGAAAAAAAGAGCACCTTAGAGGGCAAAGTCTCGGAAGAAAAAAAATCTGCCACAAAGGCATTGGCAAACTTAAAGGTTTTATCCCAATTTATCAGCAGACGATGGACGCAAGAGGCCCAATGTAAAGAATATCACGAGAGGACAGATGTGAACGTGGTCCCATTTAAAATGGGATCTCTAACCATATCAGGGAACATCTGCCTCTGTCGAATGACTTGAACTGATCTGGAAAGATCATCTAATCTGAGAGGTGAAAATGTGTTTTGTTTTTTTATTTTAGGAGGGCAGGGCTGCTTCCACGTTTTTGCTCCAAATCAAGAGCAACCAAATGTAAAACTGACTGTGATGACTTTATGGTCTATTTCTAGCACGTTTCGGATTCAGAGGAGTGCGACGTACCCGAATGGAAACCTCTCCCTCCAGCTTCTCCATTTCCCCCAGCAGGGCGGAGATCAGGGAGGACTTCCCACAGCCCACGTGGCCAACCACCGCCAGCAGGGAGCCCGGGGGCGCCATCACGTTGACGCTGCAAACACAGCAAACGCCGACTTGACTTAAGCCCAGGGACGCATAGCACATGGCTTCCTAACCGGCTCAGGGTGACTCACTTGTGCAGGACGGGTGGGTCTTGTTTGGCCCAGGTGAATTTCCCATTCACTACCGCCACGGCGAACTCTGTTGAGCAACAGCGTAACATGAGACTATCTTTTAATCTGCTTTTGAACTGCTCACTGGTGATAAATATCAAGTCCTCATCCAAATACCCTCTGGGTTAAAGGTACTGACAGACTGATGGATGGGCAGGGACTTACAGTAATGTAGTGTATTTTAAAAACCTATTGATCTTAAACAATGGAATAATAAGTCACACGTGACCAATGACAATAAACAACAAGCGGGAGCCTGTTCAGCTTTTACCCGTGGCTGTGTTCTTTTTGTCCACCGAGTTTGGATCCAGCTCATCGTGACTCAGGAAACTCTGGATTCGCTTCAAAGAGACGCTGGTCTGAGAACAAAAGGTACGGGAT
Source organism: Menidia beryllina (assembly GCA_013363375.1). NCBI lineage: Eukaryota > Metazoa > Chordata > Actinopteri > Atheriniformes > Atherinopsidae > Menidia > Menidia beryllina. The sequence goes on along the minus strand of JABUIW010000038.1, from coordinate 2,124,488 downwards.
AAACACGCAGACATTCAATCAAGCCCGCTAAACAAACTCGTCTGGGAGAGGAAGTCAGGAGGAGGCCCGGCAGGTTCTACCTGAACGATGCTGCTGATGACTTGGGGGAGCATGTTGAGGGGGAATCTGAGGATGTTGAAAAGTGAGAGGGACACGAAGGCCTTCTCTGCGTCCAGGACGTTGTTCTCGTCCACCGTCACATACACAGCGAACGATGTCAGGGCCACCTGGGAACAGAACAGGAGGCTTGCTGAGGAAACTCGGCTAAAAGAGCTCTTTTATCCGTCTGGAGGGGGTCAGTTGTCTGCTCCTCTTCACCCAAAACAACCTCCAGGATGGAGCCCATGTTTATTCTATGAGTTAGAGGCAGTCCTACTCTACCTCATCTGGCTCGCTCTGTCTTGTGAGACGGCTGAGAGGGGTACAGTTTGGGGAACATTAAACGTCCCCTCAGTACTCGGAAGGTCTTTGGAAAGGGTTAACTTAATCAAAACAAGAATTTTGTGCCATGTAACCAAAACATGACGATATGCGATATGAAAGATTTATGCTGACCTGAAAAAAGGTGGATGAGTTTTCTCCTATCAGCCCCCAGCAGAGGCTTGTCCATGATAAGATCACCTCGCATTTGTGTGCCAAATATTTAGTATTGTTGGTATACTAACAATACTAAATATAATGTTGGTATACTAAACTATCTGTAATTGCAAACGCAGAATTTTGTTGTCTGGGCTCATCATTGTTTTTAAATATCTTTCCATTTTACTAGTTATTGAGGCCTCTTTTATGCACCCCTTCAATTTTTGCCCCTTAAAATGGGATAAATAAAGACAAACTGGTGTTCAAATAGAAACTGTATACTCTTTAGTCCTCTGACAAAACAAATAGAGGAATATTTGAATGAGAAAAACTACATTTGGAAACCAGAAGTATAGATAAGCACCTGTCCCAACAATGGATTTTTCCAAAACCCATTTTAGTTTTTTTTAACTTACACATGCAGGAGTGATCTAATCGAGTTGCATTATTTCTTGAGATTGAAGTATCTTGTAAATTATATCAATAAGAAAAAATGATGGTTCAGTAACATAACCACAAAGGGATGTTAACGCTGAGTGAGAAAATCAGGTGTTCCTGGAAAAGCGGCAGCACAGGGACTGTAAGCTGGGCACTTAGTGGCTTCATTCTTCAGGGAAAATAAACCCACCATTTATAAATGTGACTTTGTATCTACAGATAGCACAAAGAGACTAGTGTTGAGATCCAGAAATTTGGAAAATCCTGATGGCCGCCGCACCGGCATGTGACATCCTCACATTAGCTGGAAATGCAAACGCCGCCAGTGTGCGCACAAACCTCATTTAGGCAACATGACCGTAATCTCGCCTTCTTCTACAGCTCTTCATCACCTTGTTTTTCCTATAGCTCTTTTGTGAAAACCTAGGCTGTCAGAGTTAGACTGATGATATGAAGGTCCCTGGTTCAATCCCAGGTTTTAGCAGAAGGCTCTTCATCTGATTGTTGAGGTACTGAAATAACCCTGGTTAAGACATAATAGTAGTAATAGTTTAGCATCTCTTATCCTGACTCTTACCCATACCTCTGTACAACTCACTACTCTTTCTGCACTTTCTTCTCTCTCTCTTGCTGCCACCACTGATTCTGACTGGAGATTTTCCTCTAGAAAACTTTTTGTCATGTTGATGATAACTGTACAATTTAGTCTACTTTGTAAGTTGCTTTGGATAAATGCGTCTGCTAAAAACATAAACTTAAACACTTGTCAGATTCTATTCATTGCAGGAAAAACGTGACTCGTGAGCTCATGAAAGCTGTCTGAGGAGAGCCAGGTTTCACTTGATAAGCGGTAAATAGTGGCGACCACAGGCGTGCGGTCATCTCCCTTACAAGGAAAGGGGCACTGGTCCAGGCCATGGTGGACAGAGCTCCCAGGTAAGCTGTCTTGCGCAGCACGTTGAGCTCCTTCTGCCGGATGGCCAGAACTTTGTCTTTGAAGGAGTTCTCCCAGGCATACAGCTTGAGGACTTTGATGCCGTTCAGGATCTCGTTCATCAGCTTGATGCGGTCATCTTTGTGCTTCATCTGCTCCACCTGAGGAGGATGAGAGCACAACCTGATTAGCCTCACTTTCAGTTCAGAAAGATTTCAGCTGTCATCTTGACATTTTGGTCGTTGTTTACATCAGTTCTTCTGCTATATGTTCTCACAATGCCCAATAAATGGTGTGGAGTTTAACATTTTTTTTTTAGTTTTAAATAGTCTAATGTCTAAAGCTAAGAACAGGCCATTCATAGTGTGTGAATTTTAATTTGAAGGGCAGCAACCAAATGTTTCTGCCCAAAAAAGAAGGAGAATTCAACCCGTCTGTGTTGGGTGAATACCTGGTAGGCTCGAGTCTTCATGGCAATGACGGCATTAAAGGGGATGAGCATGATCATGACGGCCACTCCGGCGAGCACGGACGGGCCGAGGTTCTAGAAAAGATAGCGCTGTTAGTCAGCTGATTATCATCAAACAGCTCTCAAAGGGTTAATGAGCAATGCCCAATGTCAACGAGGGATTCAACTGTAAGCAATGCAATGGTTACTAAAAGACAGCCCATAACCTGACACCATTCGTTCTGTATCACTGTCAGGAAAAGAGCTGGAGAATATTTTTGCATATTTCCCTCAAGGCATCTTTTCTGTGTTCATACAAAATCTGGAGAAAAGCGAAAAAAATACATCACACTTACTAAACTCAGCGTCCTGTTTTCAATGTGAATGGCTGCATGGTCTGACAGACAGAGGCACATATTTGTACTCTCTGTGTAATACTAGAAAATAAGCCTACCGACATGGGAAATGAAGGTGGATAAGGCTCCTTTGCCTCAGGGACTCTTATTATTATAAATGTTTTAAGAGGGCTTGGATCTCCTTGGAAAATTTGAACAATTTCCGTTCACCCCCTCAAGCCACTGTGGAAGTTAACTTTTCTGACGAAACACCCAAACCAGATGACGAGTACCTCGCCTGCTTCTTCTTGTGTTCTTTGTCATGTCTACTTAGCCGTGACACAATTGTTTCTTTCTTGTTATGACTCACTGAGGGAGCATAGACCAAACAGACGCGGAAATCAAGCCTGTGCATGAGCATAAACCTATGATAAAACAGCTATGAAGGAAACTTATACATAGCTTACTATCATCTCACCACAACCTTTCCACACCTGGCTCGACCTTTATTTGTTTTTGGCTCTCTTTTGTTTTGTGGTTAGAGTGTGAAAGCAGGAGTAAATATGAAGCAACTCTTTTGGTGAGCCTTGATTTAGTCTTTTTCCCCACTGTTATTCACTGTACAAACATCCTCTGGTAAACTGTGTATTTTACCTGCCAGAGGAAGTACAGAGCCAGCATGATCTGCAGAGGCGCAGACCACAGCATGTTCAGGAAGGTGGTGAGGTCCATGAACCTTTGAGCGTCCACAGACATCAGATTTACGATCTCTCCCACTGTCGATGAACGCTTGGCAGCGTTGGTTATCACCAAAGCCTGACGAGCAAATAAAGAGGTGAAGAAAAGAAGACAAAAAACCTGTTATTATTTTATTTGAGGTCAACCCTTTGGAAAACCATGAGGAGGATTGCGGCGTGCCTTCCTGTAGATGGCTCCTATGAGAGCGGTGCGGACGTTCATGCCGGTGACGAAGCAGTACTGAAAGTGGCGGTGCAGGATGAGCGTTTGCAATAAGGCTGTGAAGAACATGAGGAAGGCCAGCGTGTAGCCCCACCAGTCAGGAACTCCCTTCTGCTTTGTGAATGAGATCAACATCCTAGAAAAGAGAAGAGAAGGAAACTCTCTCAGGTGAGGGCTGACTGTTTACTTCTGCCTACACAATACTCATCTTAGTGTATTAACTGGGACAGGATTTGATTCATTTGAGACTGTATTGTGAGAATGAGTTTAGACCACAAGACAAAGGGGAAGTTTGAAATATGAGCATTTACGAAATTATTCAACCTCTCGTCATCTACCTCCAGAAAGCCTTGTTTTTTACTCCTAATACGGTCTTAAAATAGCTCTGACTCTGAGCTGACAATAATTTGTGAATCCCTGCACAGCCATAAAAAGCATAAAGGCTAATTAAACTAAGAGGTAACAAATAGCTTTGAGTAAAACTAGTGGAACCAGCTAAGGTTTTTTAAATAGATACAAATCAATATTTGAATATAAATGTATTATATCATCAAATGATTTATTTCTTGTTTGATTAAAAATATTACTATTCGATTTCGCTCTTTGTTTTTCTGTCTTTTTCACTCTTCATTCAATGTTGCCTTCAGCTTTTGTTAGTTCATTTTTCAGTCTGTTCTTTTTTTCTTTTGTTCAAACAATCTGTTGGGAGAAATAAAAACTTTTGCTGCCAAGTCATTACTGCCAATTACAAACTGGGACATGTTGCTGTGGTTAGCTGGTAAAACTGGTTTAGGTTAACATGGTGTTAGGAATCTCACCCGAATATACAAAAGAACACGAGAACAAAAATCCAACTTTCAGTGCAGCAGTTAAACTTATGGTGAATTTGAAAAAGTTATTTTTTTGTCGAAACATCCACAACGATAGGATCTGTGTTAATGAGTCTCGAGTCACATGATGCTTACAAAATAAACACTGGAAAAACGTTGCGGTCAACCATTTCTGATAGCATATCTCACTAACATCACCAGATAAAGCCTCTCAAAGAACATTTTCTGTCCCCTACACGTGAGCCCTGGGCCACCAGGCAGAAAGAGGAAACGTATTTACATGCTGAACAAAGACAGCATACATGTTTTCCAAAATATAGCCACCATGGTTTGGATAAAGAGAGCCTACATGCAAACACACAAACAATATGCAAAAAGACATAAAAAAAAAAGCTATTTTGTGAGGCTGGAACAATGGCTGTTTGTCTGGTGAGGTGTCGGCACATAAAGAGGGCATGCAGGAGTTTTACCTGAGCAGCTGGGGGTTGACAAAGGTGATGGCGTCCTGCAGCAGCTTGTAGGCCGAGCCAATCAGAAAGTAGGGCCCAAAGGCTCTGATGAGGGCTCGTAAGAAGGACGGCTTACTGGGAGCAACTTTCTGGCTGGACAGCAGCACCTCCACTTCCTCTGGGCTGCTCTCGGCTCCTCCCCCCCCCCCTGTGACATGGTTGGTGGTCGACGGTGGGGGCTTGGCATACATAGCCTGGCTGGACACATTCTCTTCACTTTGGGAAGAAGAAAATAAAGAAATAGGTAAAGAAATGCCATGGAGGAAAGACACAAAAAGATGTTGGAGAAGCAACTGTTGTCTCTCTGGAAGGGGTTATAAGGTTATTTTCAAAAAGTTTGCAGCCAACAATTCTACAAAGAAAGTGGAAAAAATTCAAGATTCTTCCACAAAGTAAGGAAAAAGTTACATCTCAGACCCTACAGGCCTCAGTTAACATGTTACATATTAAAGTTTGTAACGGTACAAATAGAAACATACTAAACAAGCAGAGCTTGTTGGGAGGGGCTTCATGAGAAAGCCTCTTCTCTGTAAAGGAAGAGGTCAGCACAGTTTAGGTTTGTGTATGAGCATCCATTCCCACCACCAGACTGAACTGCTTCAGGGGAACCTTAAGGGGAGCTGTACGTAAAGGAATGCGCTCAAACCTTGATGATCTGAGGCCATGCTGGAAAGAGAAGTGGGCCATTGTTCATCCAGAGCGATGGGGGAGACTGATAATATTATAGAGAAAATGAAAGCCCTGAGCTGCTGAGGGCCCTTCTAAGAGTTGCTGAATCATTAGGTGAGCTTAGGTTTTGCTTTCTCACAAGCTGGTTCTGCTTTTTGCCTATTTGCTCAATCAACACTGACCCTGGAAAGGATCTGGGGATTTTTTTATGATGTAAATACAAAAGGAGAACTCCTTCCAATCACGTGCCCTCATTCCCACTTGACTTTAGACAGTAGAGTTATACAAATAATGAATCCTCTGCCTCTGTCCTGTTGCAATTATTCTAATATTTCTGATCAAATCTGGACTCATTTGGACTGATGAGCACCCTCTTTGCCGGTCAGGGATTTAAGAATCTCTGTCTAACTGGCTCAACGTTTCTGCTCTGAATTCTACCATATAAAGCACATACTTCGTGGGTAAGGCATCACTCAAATCCCATTGAATCCCTGGCAACAAAGAAGCAGCACATACACACTAAGAACAAAACCAAACGCTGAATCATCTCCTGTGCTCTTTCAGCACGCAGCTACATGTTTATCTGATGATGAGCGGGACTTCCGACTGATTCCTGACGCGGAAACTGACAAAGAGCTTTTCAGCTGAAGTTATTTTCTTGTTTTTGAAGTCAACCTCCTTTTGGGTATACCAGTTTAAGATGGATATGCTGCATTACAGGCAAAGAGAGAACTTGTAGGGAGGCGCATTGAAACCGATCTCAGCGCCAGACACGTTCCAGACCACGGGACCCAGCCAAGCTTTTCCATATCGTTGAACAAGTTGCTCTCAGTTTAGAAAACACAGCCGAACTCAGACAGGAAGACCGCGGCACGGCCAGGAAGCAGCCCGATGGAGGTCAAAGTTCAACACTCAAGCGTGTTTTTCCCCTCCTGTTTTGTCTTCTGGTGGAGCTTGCACTTTGATTCTCAGAAAGAACACTGAACCCGGATTCACAGAGCTTTGGCTGCCATGTCAATGCATTCTTCTTCTCTTTATTTAAATGTGGACGTTTAGAAGCACATATCAGAAGTGGAAGCTGTAGTTCAGTTTTATGCATTAGGGGGTAGTAATCCTGCTTGAAAGGTTACATAAAGCACCCTCATAGTTTCACTTGTTCAAAAAGGAGGTAACACACTTCTGAGTGAGAAAACACACCCACTAGCACAGAGGTCTGCCCTGTCAGATAATGTTCTCTCCCTCTCAGTTACCCAAAGATGTCAAAGTCTGCGTCTATAACCAAAAGTTGAATCTGAGTTGACAAATAACAGTTTTTTTTCTGCAAAGTGACAAATGAAAACAGAAACAGAAAGATGTTTATGAAGGTCTACATGCGGAAGACTTTACACAATAAAGGAAACCCTTTGTTCCTCTCAAACTGAGGTGGTTCCTCTCAAAGTATCACATGTCGATAATACATTCCCTCTAAGCCATCCGAGGCTGAAAACACAGCAGTAGACCGATCTGATTATTGACCCGCCGCGCTTCTTAAGGGTATCCACCGTACACACGTCTCCAGTTTCCATTTTTAATCCGAGTTCTCCCTATAACAGGTTATTTTTTTAGAATGCAAAAACCTCTGCTGCAGAGCCACACAGCAGCAGGCCCTTTGTGTTTGAGGGGGAAACCTTTGACTCCTAACCCCTCTTACCTCTTGGCCTTGGCCTGCTCTTTTTCCCACTCCTTGAGGAGCCTGGGCACCATCACCTTGGAGCTGTCGCGCTGGTTCAGAGACCAGAGGTCTTTGGCCTCCAGGGGCATTTTGTAGCCTTTAATGGCCAAACTGAGACAGGGAGAGAAAGAATCAGTGGTTTAATTCAGCCAGTGCTTCAAAAACGTCAACACTAAGAAAGTAAACATTTGTCCAGTGCTGTTTACTCTCTCAGCAGTATGTTTAATCACTGACCAAAAAAAAGACGCTCAAGCTTTGAAAAAAACATTTTTTTAAACATCTGCATTTCTCTTTTTACACTTTATTCAAGTTTTAATTTTAAATTATCCTTAGAAGGTCTAAATGTACAGTTCACTGTTCACGATGGGGTCGACTTGGCGTTCAGGTTTCAAGATGGTGGGATGGAGCCGCCCTTCAGGTTCTTTGTTTCTTGATCAGTTTCAATGGCACAAATGTTGTCACTCACTAAAAAGCCCCAAGTAGCTTTACTTTGAAGCTGCCCTTCAACCGTTTACAGTTTTCAGTTTCCATTCTTTTTCAGACCCTTATAATCAAACTTACTGTAATAACTTAAATTGTCTTCTTTAAATTTACTTCTCCTCATTGGAGAACTATGTAATGTTATCAGGCACAGCATGGAGTGGTGAGAGGCCAGTGAAAGGATCAAGATCAGGCTGCCTGAGCTTACACGATACATAAGGATTTCTCCACCTCAATCCTGCTGCATCACTCATTGGAAAAACAAAAGTTCTACAACCGGGGTTAAAATGATTGTCAGAGGCATATATGACTACAGCTGCTGTGCTCTAAAAAACATGTCACCTTTAAAAAGCTTTAGTATAAATCAGATAACTACAGCAAACAGGGTGTTTTAAAGGCATTTGTCAGTGTATCACCCCTTTATCTATGTGAAGGTGGGTATGGGAGAGGCGAAATACTGTATGTCAGAAACATATTTGATTTCATTTTAAGTTTTATCTTAACGTGGGAGGATAACAATACGTCGATCTGATTCTATATTTACAATCTACAAAGAGTCAATAGCAAAGTGCAAATCAGCTATCAAAAATCGATACAAGAACCATTTGTTAAAAATATGCTCTATCGTGTTGAATTGAATTGTATTTTGAAATTTGCCTCTACGAAGTGCCAAGTATTGTGAAAGGTCACAAAGAATCTATCTCTGGTAAAATCATGGAGGTAAATTAGCTGAGGGAGCCCAGAATGATTGATTGAAACTAACTGAAATAGTTTTGTGGCAGAATTTGACAGATCCGCAAATATCAAATGTTCCATCCCCATCTATTAAATCTAAATATTATTGTGTCGTGATAAAAAAAGTGCATGCATTTAGCTGATGGTGTTCCGCTCTTGTTGTCCACAAAGCCACATCTATCTTGTTTTTTTTTAATCTTTTATGAAGACTGTGGGGACACAGCATTTTCGATAAAACGTGTGCAAATACGAACAGAGCTTTAAGTCTGTCCACTGGGTTCATTGTGTGCATATTTTGGGACACTTACAAGGACTTAAAATAACTCTTGACCATTTCTAAATGGCGGCTTTACTCGAACGGCCTAATTTTGGTTTACCTTAACCCTTTCCCTAAAACCAGGAAAAGAAAAGTCTAACTGTGCTGGTGGGGGCCACACTTTTGTTTCCACCATGTTGGAAAACACTCTTGCAGAATTTCTTTATCCATCCAGTGTTTCTGGCTAAGCAGCTGCTATCCCTCTTTCACACACACACACACACTCCTTTGTGTAGGAACCCACTGGAAGAAAGGACACTTCAAAATGTGGTGTGGCAAAGCACTGTCACTTCAAAATGCTGTGACCGGAGATATAATCAGCTTTAAATAGAACGGATGTGCAAAAAAAAAAAAAGAGAAAAAAAAGGCACTGATATAGATACATGGAAAATAAAAACTCTGTATGTGTAGAAAAACTGATAAGCCGTGTAATTGATTTAGATATGAGCAAGAAAAGGGGCAAAAATAAACATCTACAACTAAGAACGTGTCTATGGAAGCTGAGAGAGAGAGCGCCCACCTCGTGAACCACCAAAATGTCATGGTGGAGAGAAAACCTGCTGTGGTCTCGGGGCATGGATTCTGAGAAGAAAACGGGAAAATGCGTGGAAAAAATAAGTGGGGGAAGTTAAACAAGGATAAAGAGAACATGCTTCTGCCAGCAGCAAGGAGCAGCTGAATTATTTGTGTACGCTCAGACGTTCATGTCCCCGCAGCTCTGAACATGATCGGGTTTCGGTGGACGGGGGGGGGGCACTCACAGGGTCTGTGACAATGTTGGAGAAAAGCGGAGGCTTCTCGTTAAAGCAGGAGAGGATCAGCTGACTGACGACCAGGCCGAAGTAAATGTAGAACGTGGTGAATCGCAGCTTGTCTGTGACTTCCCTCTGAAATGTCAAACAAGAGAGTGAGTCTGGACGGCTGTTCAAAGCAGACCCGAACAGGACCATCATTCACAATACTGGAATACCATTTTTTTAACCTACACAGAGGTAAATAATTCAATAAAATAAACAGCTCAGTAATAAGGTTCTTGTAACTGGTTTACGCTCCCTTTCCAATACACAACCAGAGGACAACATTGATTTATTAGATATCATTTTTGCCCAAAAGTGAATTATTCTCATTGAATGGAAGATTGTAGTGCAATCACCCAAAGGTATCAAAGCGTGGCAGTGAGGTGAGCGGGATATACTAAATCAAAACAGTGCAGGTTTTTTTCATTTCTATGGCAGGAACGGTGATTTTGTAGTTAAACTAATAATGTCCATTTTGCTTATACAGACAGTGTTGCAAAAAAAACAAAATAATTCATGTTATATATGCAAAATCGGCAGCACGGTGGTGGGGTGGTCAGCACCATGGCCTCACAGCCAGAGGGTTCTGGGTTGGAGTCCCGGGGGAACCAGGACCAGAGGGTTCTGGGTTGGAGTCCCGGGGGAACCAGGACCAGAGGGTTCTGGGTTGGATTCCCGGGGGAACCAGGACCAGAGGGTTCTGGGTTGGAGTCCCGGGGGAACCAGGACCAGAGGGTTCTGGGTTGGAGTCCCGGGGGAACCAGGACCTTTCTGGGTGGAGTCTGCATGTTCTCCTGTGTCTGTGGGTTCTCTCCGGGTTCTCCAGCTTCCTCCCACCGTCCAAAAACCTGCATGTTAGGTTGGTTGGACTCCAAACTGCCCTCAGTGTGAGTGTGTGTGGTTGTTGGTCCTTGTGTGTCTCTGTGTCCCTGTGATGGACTGGGGACCGTCCAGGGTGACCCCGCCTCTCCCCACTGGCTACTGGGATAGGCTCCAGTCCCCCCCAACCCCGTTAGGGGATAAGAGGTTACCATAATGACTGGATGGATATATGCAAAATCCATTCATTTGAATTCTCTGCTAACACTCTCAGTTCTGACTGAAAAGGAGAGTGGTCGGTTGGCCGTTGGCATTTTTGTTGTTAAGGCTTCAGCTTTGAGGAATGACTCCAAAGGCCATCCATCGTGCTAAACAAAACAGAGAGCAACACAAAAGCAGCCGAGCGGTGACAACAGTAAGACGCGCCTTTCGCAACCTGCTGCAATCACAGAAGTGGCACGTGAGAGCGTGAGCCAAGCACAGTCGCAGTCTGTGGGGGGGGGGTTCATGGTGCATTAATGATGACTTGCATTTCTCGGGAGGGTGTCTGATCTGGTGCGCAGTCACGGGGGGATTTTTTTCTTAAGCTCCAAATCAGATTATCAAATGTCAAAACAAGAATATTAGCTGATGTAAACAGGTTAATAGGGGTTAAACTTTACTTAGGTTTCACACCATAATGCAATTATAACCGGCTTTTAGGCACACCTCACACCTCCAGAGTTTCCGTGAATATAATGAAAGGAAGTTTTCAAAAAGGGGCGAAAAAGCCAATAAAACGGTGACGAAAACAGATGACGCCACAAATCTGTGTGGAGAAACTTTTCCTTTTGGCTCAATCTTTGGTCTGCACCACACAGCTAGCTGAAGTCCAGTCGGATAGACTCAGATCTGCCTCAAAGCCGTCGCCTTTTACCAACTCAGGCACAACAGGATTAAAAGTTCCCTCTCCTGAAACAGCAGGGAGAGACTCATCCATGCGTTCAACAGCAGTGGACGCTATTACTGTAATGGTCTTTTAATTGGACTAGGTTTTAAAACCCTGTTGATGGTTTACAAATCCCAGAACTGTGCGGGCCAACAATTCATCTCAATCTGTTCAGAGAATGTAAACCGGGAAAAGGAGTCTCGTGTATCCGGCTTTTAGAGGAATGTACTGTGGTCGGACTTCTTTTCCCCAGAAGAATTGGACTGGTTGTGCTTGGGTCTAATAAAGCAAGTCCAAAAACTGGACTTGTGTGGATCATTTTGGTGTAAAAATACAGTAACAGGCCTTTACAGTTTTCCCCTCGGTGTGTTAAAGACGACTGGAGGAAAAGGAAACCTTAATCGCTGTGCTGCTTTTTCTCTTTATTTCCCTCAGCTTCAGAACAACACAGAGTTTAGAGTGGAAATGCAAAACAGGAGTTTTATTAGGCAATAGGTGAAATGTCAGAAAGAAAGAATTACTTTTCTCGTCATTTTTACCAGAAACTCTGCGAGTGAACACTGGATCTCTTTAAAAACAATCATTTTAAGCCTTTGAAGTAGAAGTGTTTACTGGTTCACTAATCATTTTTCTCCCAAAAGGAAGGGATTTATTTCAGAAACGTGTAATTCAGACAGATTAGAGGCCTACAATTCTGAGAGCCAGAAATTTGGAACTTAACCCATTAATCGCCCTAGTACGCGGTGCTTAGAATAAACTGGGCTTTGGGTCGGACGCCTGCGTCTGAGGCATATTTAACATTTTCCTGCCAGTTCGAACGGTGTGTGCTTTTTGCTGCAGTCAGCAGGGTAAGCTGTGTTTTCTCTGCTGGTGAGCTGAGGGAAGTACGTCAGGAACAACAGGCCCACTATTCCCTCTCTGCTCCGCTCGGCGCTGACCTGAGCCAACCCCTCTGGAGACTCGACTCGCTGTAAACTCTCAACCGCCCCCTAAGAAAACAAGGCCACAATGCTGACCGATCATGTGTCCTTTGAGGCCGATAACACTCGGCAGAGCAGAGGAGGGTGGAGATGGACGTGCGGCGGGAGATTACGGCTGATATGTAAAAGGGGCATCTGGAGGCGACAGTGTGTTCTCACCTCGTTGGAGGCTTTTAGGATCTTGGAGCGGAAAGGCACGATGGCACACAGCATAGACAGGAACCAGAAGATGAAGAGGACCCCTGAGGATGGAACTCCGCGTAACCTCTCGAACTGGATCAGAAACGTGGCCAACAGCTGAAAGAAAAAGTCGGGGGGTGGGGGGTTAATAAGGACAGGGGAAAAGGAATGGCAGGGAAAGGGAGGGGGAGCGACTAAGTTAGATTAACCGGGACCATGAGCGAGGGCATGTAAGGTAAGCCTTCAGTGGGACAGTCAAACGCTGGGTTAGACGTGTTCTTACAGGAGTTTTAGAGACCAAAAAATGAAACCTCTGATCTGCAACACACACTAATTACACAACACAAAAAGGATGTTGTTTTTTTTTAAACCTAAAGATCTTTATCTAAAGGTTTCTCAACCAGACAGTCAGGCAGAGAGAGAGGGAGACACACAACAAATAGAGCGAACCAGGATTCAAACCCTAACGGTGGCCTTCCTCCACCCGCTATAAAGGCTGAACCATCAGATGTGAAGGTGTGCGTGTGACAATACAGAGTAGGGTAGCATGCAAAAGAGTGTTTGGAGATAAGACGGTGTGGATTTACCAAGGTTTTCAGGGTTTTATGGAGTATTAGCACCAAGCAGAGGGAAGACAGTGGCTGAGTCTGTATTAAAGGAGCAAGCTGTCATCCACAGGCTGCAGGCCACTGATTGGCCAGGAAGAGATGTCACTGAAACTCGGTTTAAAGATCCTCAAAACACTTTTGGTGTGCATTCAGCCAGCTGTGAGATCAGAATTCAAGACGAGGTTGTTCCATTCTGAATTGCTCTGAAGGTTTTTATTCGTCTTTTGATGTTTAAGGAGCCACTGTGCATCCGGCCACTTCACTTTTATGTCCTTATTTGCCAGTGCTGTGTAACCTTTTTCCATTTGAAAGACAGGCTTAGAGCTTTCTATTCAGTTGACAGACTAACATTTGGATGCTGCTTAAGCATAATTTTTATTTCCCAAAAAAGAAAAGAAATGACGAATCCAGGTCCTTTAACAAAATTGCATATTTGACCTTTACTTTCATACATCTAAAAGGTGTTTTTCGGCGTGCTTCGGTTCATTTTAAAAAGCGGGAAAAAGGTCACGGCGTTCCAAAAACCTCCCTCACTCGGATTGCTCCAGAGACTCTGGCCTACATTATCACAGCTACATGGAAATTAAATTAGAGTAAACACAGAACAAAACTGAACATGATTGGAGTTATTTATGACAGGAAATAAAGGTGAAAGCTGATTAGGGAACAGCAGGCTAATCAGAACCTGCTGCCTTTAAATAATCAGGCAAATATTCTAGTAACCTCCTTATTTATCTCTATGAGCTGTTATTTACGCACTGATGAACGTAGAGAGACGCGTAGGAACATTCCTTTGCAATGTGTGGAATTCACAAAGTTGGATTAATAGCCAGGAATGTGTGTAAATGTAAGCAGAGCTTTGGTTGTGCTTAGGGAAAGCCAGCACCCCGACACGCAACCCCGATGCCTGTGTGCGTTATTTAGCTCTTCAAGAAAATGTTTATGTTGTTTTGAAACAGAAATGCCCCGCACACTATGTGCTCTTCAGGGATTCCAGCAGGCAGCTGCACACATTCCCATTCATGTGGCCGTGGTTTTAGGCATACATCCAACTTTGACTTACTTTTTACTTTGGAAGATTACAATCGTAACATCCAACTGAATTTAGCTTTGTGTTCTCCCTGCACTGAAAAGATTTGATGCAGCAGATTTACATTGCACCAATTAACCTTAAACCCTTTTCATAGTAAGCCTGATTTATATGATTAAGCCAATTGAGCTAAACTATGGATTCTGATTAGCTTCAGCTTATGAAACAAGAAACTCGACCTCTGCAAAGAAAACAACAAAAAGGATCATAAAGTCTCTGGGAATAAATTCCGTGCAATTCCTAAAGGGAAGTTGTGATATGGGCTGATGAGGATGTTTCTGAATGAAAATGACCATCAACTAATGCTGGTAAATATTGTCTCAAGTTACCTAATGCTGTTCAACATTGGTAAAAGACCGGTTAGAGTTTGTAAATGCTAGCAAATATCGTTCAAATTGTATGAATGTTGACTAATGTAGTCAAATACAAGTTAGAAATGGCTAATTCTGATGTAAATATGGTCCACTGTCAGCTTATGTCGATATTAGTTTCTTATCCGCAGATGAATGTTGGTAAATGTTGGCTAAAAGTGGTTAATCTTTGTTAAATACGGAAGCAAGCTTTTTTTCCCCTCTGTATTTACACTCCTTAAAACAGAATTTTTGAAACAACAGACAAATGAGGGCCTTTCTCTTGCCTGGTGATTCAAATCTAAACACTGTTGAGGCATTGATTCACTTCAAATGAGCCCAACTGATTGTGTGATCCGTAGTATTTGAAGTTTATGCTGCTGCAATGATATCTTTCCCCACAGATTTGCCTGCTGCTCTCTGGTGAGGCCGGGTCAAATAACTCAACACCCATGGCAGTTTATGCAGTAGCCATAGCAACATGTGACCAAAAGTAAAAAACAGGAAAAGGGCCACGGTTGACTCTGGCAGACTAATGAGTTCAGAATGGAACCCATCTATGTTCAAAACAGGAACATTTCAGCCATTTGCTAAGAATGACAGACAGAACTGAATTTAGACCAAAACTTTTATTGTAATGGGTTCTTACTTTGTTTGTTTGAGAGCTTTGTCTTTGCGTCATGTGACTCAGACACCTTTCTGCATAAGAAAGTCCTGTCGCCTTATTTTTTTTTTAGTTTTTTATATGTTGAGACTTCACGGGGTATGTTCTGTGACACGTCTCTGTTTAAAGTTCCCATGAAAACAAGTGTTATTTAGCTTCACATGTTTAGATTTCCTTTAAAGCATAAATCCTTCACTCCCTTTCTCCTCACAAATATATTTAAAACCGGTCCAAAAAAAAAAACAAAAACAAAAAAAAAAACACCTAAAAATAACTTTTCCAAAACAGACACAGGTATGTTATGTGATGCTCATTAAGAGCTTAACTGTTTAAAGAGTTTTAGGTTTAACAAAGACTCTATTCTGGCTCTGTTATGTGGTAAGTATACAGATGCCAAAGTGCCAGAAAACCCTCTGCATATACAATTTTGTTCATATGCTAAAGTTTAGCTCTAGTGAATGAGAAATGTGTGTGTGGGTGTGAATACTGATTACAGAATTAGCTGTTAGTCATTATCTGGGGTTATGTTGAGCTATGATTAGTTGTTGAACTGACAGAAGATGGCTCAATCAGGGAGGTCGGAGCAACCATGTGAGAAGCAGGGCTGATGCAACATGTGTCTGGGAGTGAAATATTGTTGTTAGAAAGCCATGATGCAACCTAACCTCAGCCTAGCTGAGTAGGAGCAGGTTTTTCATGTATAAAGGAGCTTTCAAAAGGCGCCCGTTCCTCACCATGGTCATGCCAAGCACCAGAGGGGTGATGAAGTAGATGGGCGGCTGGCCGTGACCCTGCCGGAGCTCGTGGAACGTATAGAAGAGGTCCATCCAACACACAATCCAGAGGAACAGGCCGAGCACCTGAGAGAAAGAAAGGGTGTTGGCAGAGAAGACAGGCATTAAACACTATCCAAACAAAGGGGAGAGAACTGTGTGCATGTCAGAAGAAGAAAAAATGTACTCAGAGTTGTTGAAACACTGAGTATAAAATCTGCAGTCTAATCTCTGTTAGACTCTGGGATTTGTGATATGTCTAATTTAAACCCACCAACCTTTTTTCCCAATTGGAAACATATTTAGCTTTGAGCAAACTGACTGAGCGAATTGTAAGAGTAAAGAAAAGTACAAATCTAGCAGTAAAGCATATACCATCAAATATTGAGCATATTTGACACCCCTTGAAATAAATTACAAGATTAATGTTAGGGTGGAGTTTGTAAATCTAAAACTAGGACTGGTTCAGCTAGAAGAGGACCCTCATCCTTTATGAGCATCCTTCAAATTTAGAGCAGTTAGGTTCATTTTGTTGTTGTTTTTAGATCCTGGAAACATAAAAGGTATTTCTGTTTAAAAAATGTATTTTTCTCTACAAAGGCAACCATTCAACACACGTTTGTATTTTGCATTACGTTTGCAAGTCAATAAGTCAAAACAAATTAATCGAGCGTCTTTTTCTTATCGATATTGATCTGTCTACACATGAATTAATTCCAGATAAAGGCATTCCAAGCATTAGTCACCATTCATCCAAACAAACTATTTTTAATCACAGCTGCTACCTTCAAAGTAGAGACAAAATCAATTATTCATTACATTAAGTGATGTTGGGAACATTGGAAAAGGTTTGAGTTTGTAGATTCGAACATAAAACGTCTCCCTGACGATGGAGCAGGATTCATTATCTTAACTAAACGTGTTAAAGTCAACCCATCTATCCTGTGTGTGAACTGGTGAGTTATATGTGGAGGACTGAGAGCTTCAGGATGTCCTTTGTCCTCACCGCCATAAGGCTTTTCAACAGTGACTGTCCAAATGTTCTTCTCTAATTCATTTAATTTTTTAATATTTTTTATTTGAATTAAACAGAATTTTTATTCCCATATACAATGATTGAAAATGTTAAAAATTCTGAACTAAAAGACTATTTGAATAAAGCATTTTCCATTCTATTCTAGGATATTCAGTCAAATGTTGGCAGAAATTGAACACCTCCCAGAGTTGTGTGTAAGAATATCTGTAGAAGTCCTCACAGAACTAGGCCCTCACTCTGGAACCAGCTTAACCAATCTGAAGCTGTCTGACCAGTTTTCTAAATCTTTTCATCTCCTAAACTGATCTCTACAGATTCCAGAAAATAATATGCAGTGCTGTATCAGCCATTTCCTGCCTGGTGGCATCAGATAAACACTCCATAGAATAAAAAAAGCATTCCAATTTAACCTATTTAAGTTTCACTAGAGAAGTGCATAATATCAGAAAAAAGAATAATTCATATTTCAGATTTTTTTAAATCTGAGTTACTTTGAAACTAAACCAACCAATTGAAGTGATAGATCTTTGAAGGTATAAAGTATTTTCTAAGCTTTTTTAAACAGGCTATTTGTTTAGAAGACTGCTGAGAACCAGCAAGCAAGATAAGTACCTCATTTTATGACTCAAACATTAAATAATGACTCATTTAACTCATTCGCTGCCAAAGACGTCTATAAACGTCTTTTCAAATCCAACCGCTGACTGCCAAAGACGTCTATAGACGTCTTTTATTTTTTTCAATGCGAGTGGCTTGGGGGACGATCGGCGAAGGTTTTTCCGTAAATATCGGCTTCTAGACAGAGTATGGACTAACAAATTTACCCTCTAGGTAGCTGTGCCACTTTTGATGGGAGATTAGCATAGATTGTAAGCAAATAAAAACAAACGCAATGGTTCGCTATGAGAGAAATGGCGCCGGTGAGACGCACGTCGAAGAAGAACGGAATAAGGTAGAAACAAAAAATTTTTTCCTGATGATAGAAGAGAGTCTCCTCTTTCTTTTGGTGTGTTCGGTGTTTACATAGTCACAGCACAAACTATTCTGTGGCTCTTGAAAAATCAGTCAAAATTCTCAAAAAACTCTGGCAGTGAGCGACTCTCTGTTCTGAAAATGGCTGGCAGTCAATGAGTTAACCTGAGAAAGTTGGACCACCTGTGAGTGTGTAAGCGAGTACTTCATGGGAAGTTGAAATAAAAAGACAAATAAGTGAATGACTGAAACCCCCCTACCGTTTTGAACCTATTGAGGATGGACATCATGATGTATCCTTTGTTGTTCTGCTTGAGATAAAAAATGTAGATAGGGCTGACCACCCACAGGTAGATGCACGGCAACCATGACAGCACAGAGAGCTGGAAACACTGCGGGAGGTCCGGCTGGTCTGTGTGGAGCGTCTCGTTGGCTACCTGAAAGGGCACAGCAGCAGAACAACATTTTAGTTTGCACGCTGAAAAAACAAGAAGGAGTACACTCAACATATACCAATAGAACAACACACAACACTTAAAGGTATCGTTGAATCGGAGGAGGCCTGGAACACATAAACTCACCAGCACCAAAGAGCATTAATAATGATCATTATATATGCATCATTTTAATACAGAGGCAGGGTAAGTTCAACCAAGGATTTGATAGCTTATAAACCCCCCTTGGCTGTGTCATCTCAAGTAAATCATTTTCGGAGGGATGCAATCAAAGCCTCACATTGTTGTGGAGGATTTCTGGTCGGCTCCTCTCGCTGTGGTTCAGTGAGCTTTGTGTTTGTGCTGCTGTGTTAACACACATCAGGAGGCTCCAGAACGGCAAACTGATGATCGGTTCATGACATGGAGTTGATTAATGGCACATAGACACAGTCTAATCTCATATGATGTTCATCAACGTGACATAATATTTACATCTTTTTCCAAATCTGATATTTTAGTTTTTCGTTCATTTCAATCAGAGAATTGAAAGAGGTGGCACTGTTTTTTCGCAAGATGTCTGTGAACTTAAGTCCCTCTGTGATTAGCATAGTTGACAAAACCAAATCTAAGCATATGCTACACTGTATTCCAGATGTGGGGAGCTCTCTGCTTCTGCTAGCATCTGAGCATTTCACTCTGGTTTTATTTCTCTTCTTCAAATCCCAGATTTACAGTAAGCAAACAGGTCTGGTCTGAACACCCAACAGGGTCAAGACTCGCTGCTAGCAAAGTTAGACAAGATGCTTGCAAAGCCATGCTCTTTTGAACCAAAAGCCTCGGAACAATAACAGAGCAGGCCAGGGAGCATCCATGAGAGAAGGGGAAAGCAAACAGGAATCAGGCTGGGGTTGGATGCGACCCTGGTGGGGCTCCCATGGATAAACACATGTTAAGGCCCACCCACAGGTACGGCAAAGACAAACACAGCTGCCGGCCTCCTCCACTCTCTCTGACCACACCCATCTGCTGGAGCATGTGTTTATGCTGCAGCAGCATGGTGAATGAGCGTGTTCCACAGGCTGAACATGGGAAATCCGCATCTACTTCAGTGTCTCCAAACAAGTCCGAACCGTTTGACTTGCTTATTTGTGGATATCCAATCCCACTCTGTGTTTCCAGTCACCACTGCAAAAGTGGATGCACTCTACTTCTAATAATCACTCATCAGATAAGTGAATAAATAACTCAGTTAGACCAAAATACGTAGCCAGATTTTTGCCATTTTAGCCGGCCAAAAATCCTGCTAAGGCTCTGGAGCTGAAAGTCACCGAGCAAATCCTGTTCATTTGAATCAATGAAAACAGAAGAAAGAAAAAGAGCAGCAAAAGAAAAAGAAAACATCTCAACGTGCAAATGAAAATTCTGGCTGGCACTTGTTTTTACGAGAGAATAAAAGATGTTTTGTCTTATAATTGACTTGTAGAGCTCCATCTGTTTTACCCTGACCCTCCTGAATGTGACTACCAGCTCGTGTGGGGCGTTCACACCCAAACTGTGTCCACAGAAATAGGCTCATTTTGACAGGCCTCCATTACCGACTACTTTACATTTACTCTGATCAGGGAAACAAATGTTGATCACGCAGGTTTATCCACTTAGACTGAAAGAAAACTTTTTTTTTTTAAATCAAAATAACGTATTTATATGTTTTTCTACATGAAAACGCTTAAAAATTGCAGTAAAAATTTTACAGAAAACTGTGGCCAAATCTAAGTAGGTAGATGTCACCTATCACCTAAAAGTAAATGGGCCAGAAAAGCTGTTAAGTAACGTTGGCTCCACATGACTTAACTGTTGTCTGTTGAAAAAGAAATAAAAACTAAATCTAGCTGGTATTAGAACATTAACCCGTTCTTCCAATTTACAAAGCTTTGTGTCATTTAGATGGGACCCATTGCAAAAAATAAATGCTTTCAAGCATTTTTTTGGTTATCTGAAGGTGCTTCATTTATTTTTTTTTCCCCCGGCACAATGAAAAGAACTTCGGCTAATTAGCTGAACACAGCTAACACATGTATTCCCTCTTTTTTGCCACTTTTTTCAAATCATCAGAGTATATATGGGACTTTGTACATTAGGTTTAAGCCCCAAAAATAGGGATTTAATTCTGGTTAGTAGTTTTAAGTGTGACAGGCATCCCCAGTATCCCTTTTAGAGTACATTTGGGGCTTTTAAATAACCTGAGCCCTGTTTGTTTATCTGAGCTTTTACATATACATGCCCCAGTTAGAGCCACAAGGTCATCAAACCAAATTATTTGGGGTATTCTCAGATCAAGGCTCAGAACTAAGGGTAAAAGCCTTCCAGACAATATCACAATTGTACAGAAAAAGTCTCACCTTTTTGCTATGGTTTTTATTTAGTGTTGTGCCCAGATATCTTCGCCATGTATTTCTTATGTCTTTAAAGTATTTGTTATGCTTTTGAAAATCACTGGCTGAGCCTGTAAACATTTTAGCCGACAGGTTTTTTTTTTTGCTCTAAAAATCAAGTTCAACCTCTGTATGACTTCAGACATTACAATGGTCTTCATCTACTCATTTAGATTTCAAACCGGTGAAGAGACAGGTTTATTACTTGAATCCCTTGCAAAACATTTTTCCAAATTAAATTCCAATCCATCAGACCTAAGATGCTGCAGGCAGACAGGACGTCCTCTGGCTCGGTGCCATTATAAAATATACTTTTTCCTGTGTTGTGCTACATTCCATCAGGTCTTCTTCCCGCTGGTCAAACCCAGCAGCTTGTGTATGTGACCCGTATTCCTGTCTCTGCCGGCACGGAGCGCGGCCCAGCGGGATGAATGGTGGCACACCCAGAACCAGGCGGAGGCTACACGCCATGACCAAAGACTGGCCACACCGGGTAGAGAGCTTCCCCTTTACTCAAACACACACCCATGGTGGCACGGCGTGTTATCATGTTCACAAAGGAAACGAACGTACAGAAAACGTAGGGAACGTCCACGTGAGCAAACAGGACAACGCGGGCGGGGGGGGGGGGAGAAACCTGCCAATGAATAGGAGGGATTTCACGCACACAAAAGGGAAAAAACTGCAGCTCCTTTGCTCTGGAGGAATGTTGATCGAGCATGAACACACTCCCATTTGGACGTATCCGATATGGGAGCCGGCTTCCACTGCTTATCACAGCTGTGTGCGAGCACACACACAGCCGGCACACCACGTATTGTATAAGCGTACACAGTGTTTAACAGGCGGTTGTGTGAACTCTCACAAACTGAATGTCCAGAGACGACTGGGACTAAAAGGACAAAAAGCAGGGTGAGTTAAAGTTTGGAGAGTTTTAATAAACCGGCAGCAGAGATCTGAGAATGTAATAAACGTCACAAACACAAAAGCTACTCTGATTAAACACAAAGTGTACAGATAGGACTCTGAAATCTGAGACTTTGAGCCCCCCCCCCAAAAGAAAAGGTATGACGAAAAGTCTTTTTAACCCACCTTTTCATCCCTCCTTTTTTGCAGGATAAGAGGCAGACGTAATGTTTAACTGATGCTCAGGTATTTTGCTCCTTTGTAAGGCAGCGGGATTGTTCCATGGCATGTAATTACCCCGGTTTGCTCCACTGGCATGCGGGGCCTACTGGTGAAATGATGAGCTGTGCCTCAGCCGGTGTGGTGGTTATAGAGGATTCTCTTTCAGTTTTTTATCCACGCGTTTCTCTTTGAGTCCTATTAGGAGAGATGGTGTTGCAAACTGGGATGGCTCTGTCAGTTTGTCAGAAAAAGACTGGGGTGTGCTTCTGTTGGCACACGGACAGACACTAAAAATAAGCACAGCAATCTAAAGACGAGCAGGATGAGGTTGAACAGAAACTTTGACGTCATTCTTTCTAGGAACTGAAAGTTTCCTGACGACAAAAATCCCCCCCCTAAAAATGCTTTCTCAGTTCACTCATTTGGCTTTTGGAGATTTGACGGAAGGTTGGAGGAAACAAAGAAAAATGACAAAAAAAACATACTTTTAACTCATGGCTGTTGAAAAGAATGATACCCCAACCGCAAACTATGAAAGTGGATCATAAAACTTGAAAAATGTGCAGCAAAACTCATAGAAATGCAAACTATCACACACACAGAACAAAATCTTCTGTAACGACATTGAACATGATGTAACTGAAGTTCAACCAGGCTGTTGGTGTTAGTGTGACAGCATCAGGATGGGGTTGTCTGCCCTCTTGTTCTGTTCCTCAATCCAGAAATGAATGGAGGCAAAAAAAAAGACTGAATGTTTTATGGAGGTCAATCAGCGAAGGAACTAAACCGAGCTCTTAAATGCTCCCAGTGGGGCATGAAAGGCAATGTTGGCTGCTCTTTGGGTCACTTGGACGCACTGTTCGGACTGCGTTTGCAGGGCAAAGCGTGTTTAAAAGAGGCCTTTTTGCTGCAGTGCTTTCAATACACTGGGTTTCTCTTGGGCTTCAGGAATTAGTGAACTCTTGGTGTTACATACAGATACATTAGCATAAAGACTTACCGTTTGTAAAAAAATGAGCTCATCTTGCCTGGTCACGCTAATATTTTTCTTGCCAGTATCCATGGAATTCATTCAGTCAAACTCATTAGATATTTTCTTCCTCTGAAATTTGTAGAAGCTTCATCTTCTAAACAGACAAACATAAAAAAGTTGTGGTTTTGGGAGCCACAGGTGCAGGATTTTGTTTTGTGAATCAGTATGTTGAGGTTAAGGGATACTAATTGATATTTTTTGGTTTATCTTTTTAATTGGAGCTTGTTCAATTAGAACTGAGCTATTGATGTTAAAAGAGACTACTTTGATCATCATATGACCAAAGTAGTTATTGCCATAAAAAGGTAGTAGTTGCATTATGACAGTCATACCTAAAAGTAAGTGTTATTTTGTGGGTGATGAAGGCTCATTAATGCTTGTTACAGCACTGCAATGCCAGTTTACTGGGTAGCTAAAATATAGCTTTCACTGATATTCACGTTACATTTACTGCCATTCATTAGCGTTGTTTTAGTGTACAGTAGACTCAGTCCATCTTTTCTGAGTCCTGTACAAATAGTTAAGTTTTAGTATCTTTAAATTAGGTTTTGTTATTACGATTGACCAAATTGACTCTGAACTGGCGCCAGACTACTGCCGCTTTTCTCTGAACTGAACCCAGAGCAGACAGGCAAGTCTCTTTGTGTCTCATGAATAAGATTGTGATACAAGAAAAGCCTGCTTTTTGAAGAGAGGTTTCTCTCCTTGGATTCCCTTTGTACCCTGTCCCTGTAGTTCCTGTTCAGTGTGACTTGAATCTGCTTTTTTTGGGGGGGCGCCAGCATCTGGTACCAGTCCCAGTTTTAGCACCTACTTGGTCGGGGTCATGGAGGCATCTCATTCATGAGAACCAAACCATCCATAGAAAAGTGGTGCTATTTGAGGATTTTATTATTTATTCTATTTGGTTATTATTAATGGGGGAAATGGCAACATGCAAAAGAGCTCGCCGACAATGAAGCTTAGGTATTTTGTCTCCAAAATGGCTGCCATGCTGTGTATGTAATCAATGGAAAACACTCTAAACCAAGTAGACTCAAGTTAGGTTGAGTAGAGCCAAGTGCTAGTGGAAAAGGCCCATCTAAATTAAACAAAAATGGTTTATGACCAACACTAAGCAGAATATTATTACACAGGCCCAAACATGCTGCTTCAAATGCCTCGTCCTTAATGAGAACTACCTCACAAGCAACAAAAAAAACACAACAAAACAAGGGAAGGAGCTGAAAATTACAGAAATAACATGCGTCATTGACCAAAAAGTACTTTGTTTCTAAAAATCTCAGACAAGTTCAATCAATCAAACAAGTACACAGCTCAAAGACTGTGACTCATTGGCAATCTTATCTTACGGCCTTTAAGTAAACCGTGTGAGTTATAAAAAAAAAGAACAAACAGAACGCTTTACAGCTCAGGGTTTACACCTTGTGACCTAAAACGTTTGTTTGGCAGCTACCAGTCCGCTCATTTCAGAGCCAAGATATCCAAAGCTTACCGTTTCTGTGGCTGCCGCATGGAGCGATGGCAGAGCTCCATCCCATAAACGGACATTACGGAGAATAGTGGAGTCATTAGTGGGAAAAACACTGGCAGTAATCTGGCGCCAGTTCAGAGTCAATTTGGTCAATCATAACAACAAACTTAATTTAAAGATACTAAAACTTAACTATTTTTGCAGGGCTCAGTCTGAAAAGATGGGCTGAGTCTACTGTATACCAAAACAATGATAATGAATGGCAGTAAATGTAACGTGAATATCAGTTACAGCTATATTTTAGCTATCCAGTAAACTGGCATTGCAGTGCTGTAACAGCATTAATCAGCCTTCATCACCCACAAAGTGGGTTTGAGATATGACTTGCATATTGCAACAAAAAATAAAATAAAAAATTGTACCTACATTAAAAAAAAAAAAAACTAAAAAAAAAAAACTTAAAAAAAAAATTATATATATATATATGTATATATAAAAAATTTAAATATATATTTTTTTTATTAAACAAGCGTCCCTCAGGCAAATTTTGGGATATAGTTACTTGTATTTAAATACCAAAGATCAAAAGCGTGTACTGATTTGAATGTCTGTACAATTTTACTTCCATGGTCAAAATAAAGGGAAAGCAGGTCAGAAAACAATGCCAAGAGGAACAAACCTACAGAACAAACCTACAGAACCCGCATCATCATGTTCAAAACAACGGAGTCTTTCAAATTGCTATGCCTAAAAATGTTGAGCTCGTCCAGTTTCTGGTTTTCAGTTTACAAGGAGTCTCGTGCCTCCATATTTTTCTATGCTCCCTGAAATGTTTGGCTCACTTTCAAATGTTCCTGAGCCTGTGCAAATACACTGTGCTTGGCCTTAAAAGTACAGCTCTCGGACTAACGCTGCTTGTCCAAATCCACTCACCCCAGCGTGAGCCCTTCTCCTGCTCTTGGTTTTTGTCCATGACTCAAGGAACCTCTCTAATAGTATCTTTATCCTTCTCAAATTGCCTTGAAGAAAGTCTGTTGGGAGAAAAAGATGCTGGCAAAAGAGGCCCAGAATGAGGTACAGTCTCTTAGCAGGTTATTTTAAAGTGCCACTTCCAAAATATTTGGGAAAGGGTTCTTTTAATTAGGGTAATTGTCATTCATTTCTCATTATATATCATCAAATCCCATTAAAAGTTATTTTCACGACAAAGAAATCTTAGAAAAAGACAACTGATAGTCAGTCAAATCCATTCAAATCAAATCGATGCGGATCCATCTAAGATACTTGACAAAAGCAGCTCATTTACTGGTTCGTACAGACCTTGTATTTTATTCAGCCAGTGTCACTCTGGGGTTCTGTCCTCACCGATTTTCTTTTGGGTTATTCACATGTCAGACAGAAGTCTCAGCATCTAATTGGATGTGAACTCACACAGACCAGAGGGCGAGAGGTGGGCCTGACCGCTCCCTCACAGGGCTGCAATGGCCGATTTAGAGTCTTCAATCAGATTAACATGCAGGTTTTTGGACAAACGGAGGAAGACTTAAGAAAGCTTAGGTTCTAGAGATTCAAATGACTGTATGTAGACCATTTCAGGAAACAGTCATTACTCCGGACATGGCAAACACGAATGTCAAACCAGTCGCAAGTACCAAAGTATGATCCAACTTAATTCAATGAACAGATACGACTAACAAAACAGGTCCTTTTATTTCGGCCGGGGTGTTAATGTACTCCAGTAAAAGAATTAGCCCACAACAAGCCTCACATCCATGAAGACACAGAGTCCATCCCGGAAACCTCTTAAAAGTCACTTCACCCTGGCCTCTACTCCAAATACTTAAACTGACTTTGGTTATGCCTGTTTCAGCCGTTTAAGGCAAACATTTTAGGAATTTTAAGAGTTTTTTTTTTTCCAAAACAGAGCAGCCTTAGATGTTTAAGAGAAAGTACGATGTTGGAGACAAAACACCTCAAAATGATACACAATCATATGCGTAACACTGAGTGACACTGCAGCAAAGTGTGACAACATTTAGCATTTATCTGTAGAGGAAAATCTGTCTATTGTGCAACTGTAGGTTTGTGAGTTCAGACAAACACAAACCCACGACGTCTCACAATGCTGGAAAGAGCTCAGAAAGTCGCTGAATGGGTGATGGGGGATAATTACGAAGCATCTCCATCTGCTCTCAGTTACACCGAAGAGGAGAGGGCCGGGCCTGGGGAGGCGAACCACCATAAAGACTGTAGGGGACAGGAACAGCTGCTGGCTACATCCACCTCCGCAGCAACATGGAAAACATTAGCCCGGACATTCGTGGATCTGTGCTCTTCATAGATGGAATTCCTTAAAAGGAAATAAACAAAAAGAATGGAGGAGACCCATTTTTTTTTTAGAAATGTATAAAATAAAAACCTTAAGACAGAAATAATCAACCCACCAGGCTGCTGTGAAACACAAAGGGTTTGAAAACAATGAGCTGACGCCTATTCTACGACCTCAGAAATAAGGATTTTGTAGAAAACTGCTCACTGCCACAATTCCCAGACGAAGAGAAAACAAAACTACTTTTAACTGGCTAATTGCTGAGTTGGCAGTGTGTCAGTAAAGGAAGTAGAGATGTTTCCATCGTGAGGGGTGGCGTGCACAATGAGAGAGACACAAAGCAGTAAGGCCTTTTCCCACCAGAATGTGTCATAGTGACTTCTTCAATCACAACGCCTTCCTCTTTGCAGTTTCTGTTCAGCTTCTCTGCATCCTAACTCCGATCCTTCCGGCTACCTCCACCTGCCTGCTCTTCCTCTCCGCCGTCATCCACGCTGCTGACAGTCCGAGTTGTTGGCCAATAATTCTGCTGATAAATAGGCTTTGGATTAACCACGTTAACGTGCTCGCCGCGTGCCTCGCATTCCGTCGCTTTCAGCTGCGGGTCAAAACTCTCCACGAGGCCAAAGGTTCACGAGGAAACACCCTTCACCAAGCTTCAGAGTTTTAGGGCTTTTATGCATTGCTAGTGAAATGAATGACAGGAAAAAAAGACTCAGGTAACTTGAGTCACAGTTAGCAAAAATGAGCAAAAGCCCGATGATGCAACTATAAACACAGCTAGGATGACTGGTGCTTTGGGAGGGTGATGCAGCCGAGGACAAAATTTTTTTCTAATTATGCTGTGGAAAATACTCTGAAAGCTGATTCAAGAGCCGCTACCTGATACAGACAACACAGTGAATATTAAAGAAGCGTTTTCTGATTATCTTCCTGTCAAAATAATCCATGCAAGGCAAAGTAGGGGGTGTAACCACTCCAAAAGCGCCCCGATTCCATCCTCCCACAGTGTCCCATTTCAAAACTACTTCTTGTGTTCACTTTTCAGCCCTGAACGAAGAAAGATTGAACCCAATCCCCCCTAAAAAACCCAACAAAACTCTACAAAATGTGCATGAACAAAAGCTTTGCTGCAAAGCTGCCACCCTTTAAATGCAAGGCTTCCTGATTGGGAACCCTAAAACTATACCTCAGCAGAATCTACCAACAAGCGGATTCACTACTCAGACCCCGGTTGACAAATGAAGCCAAGAGGCAGCGGCCGACACAGTGCTGGTCTCACTGGTGTAAATTGCATGCTACACGGAATAGATTTTGACAAACAAAGGGCCTGGAAATCAGGGCCTTGGACCAGCTTTGGCATTAATCATGACCTGCGCTCAACACACACCGCCGAGTCCGGGGGATTACAAATGTCCCCAGTTTGTTTGAAGTGGCTGTGAACAAGCAGCAAGCACTTTAAGCCACCTTTGGTGGCCTAAGTACAGAAACAGCTCTTCCAGAAATATTCCACTGGAAGAAAACCAGCTCAATATTTAAGAGAGAGGTTTCTTTATGAGGGGGTTTAACTGAACTGTCAACGTTCTCTGCTCCGAGTCCTTCTCATGCCTTTATGGGATGAACATGGCAGAGAAAAGCAAAGAGCTACAGGTGCTGCTGGTACTCTATCGGGCCTTTTTTTCTTCTTTGAGCCAAGTGGGAGGCGTTATTGTTCACCAAACATACTATCCTGAAGAGAGCACAGCTGAGAGAGAAATGGAGCCTGAAATAAAAAACCTATTCAGGCGACTTGTTGACCAGCAGGGACTTTTACAAAAGCAATGTGCTCAGATAAAATCACCTTAAACAGAGTCTGTTTATCTTTCAGCAGCTGGCCGCTTTAAAAGCAGTGGGTTCACACCCACAGCCACTGTCCTTAGACTGGGGCCTAACGGGGCCAAAGGAGGGAAAGTGAGAGCTGACGGCCAGCATATCACTCCATCTAAAACCAGCCATTTTTCTATTAAACAGGAAGAAAATGAGTTAGCGAGAAAGTTACCATCTGGGAGGAGAAGTTAAAAAAGGCTGGAGCTCACACTAGAAAGAAATGTATTAATGTTCGTTGGAACAAATTAGAGTAAAGAAACTGAATCCTTCTCAGATGTACACTAAACTAGACTCAAAAGGTCTCTGAAAGGGTTCAAGTGTAAGTCAAATTCCAACTGAAGCTGTTGTCAATTGCCATATTTCGATAACTTTGTGCAAAAGCCATCACGTGTCAAACCACAGAGCTTTAAGAAATTTCAGAGTTCCTCTCTGCTCTAATAAAACAAATCCTTTAACAAAACTAATGCCAAAGTTGAATAAGATTCCCTATATTCATTCACCTTGAGAAACTATGAATTCAAATAACTGACTTGCGTTTTCCCATACAGGATAAAATGTTCCAAAATATAAGTAGAATTTTCTCCAACCCGAAGGTGTTGTTTGTGTTTCTTTTTTTTCTTTATGTTTTTTGAGTTAACAGCATTCGAGCCTATAAAACTCAGTTACAAACACAGTAAATACAGCCTATCGCCTTAGGCTAACCTTATATCAAAGCCAAGAATGGCAAATATCAATAGAAATTTAGTCACCTACAATATAAATGAATGTATACACAAAATCACCCATTAAAAAAACACTTCAAGTCACCACCAAAAAATTTACATTTACACAAATACAACACAGCCAATAAAAACTTGAGCTATCGCCTCTAATAACAAGTTTTTTTTAAATAGTGAACTGTCTGATAAAGAAATAACGTCACATTTCCCATGTCTGACAAGGACTTGACCGATTCGTGTGGTTTGGTGACCAAGTGTGGCTTTAGGGCAAAAAGAAATAAGGACACAGGGTGGTCCAACAGAACTTCTTTAGACAGCTTTGATGCTCAGCTGAAAGCCAAACCGATGACATTCTTCAGCTCTTCTCAGAAAACAACGAACCCAGACTGCTAAAACGTGTTCATATCATCCATTCATCCCATAAAGAAGCATCTGTGTCACATTATCTGTCATCTCCAACATTATATTTCTGATTATTTGGCGTGAAATCGGCAACCCCATGTCGCCATTTCGCCTCTAATGCGTTCACTCCCCTCCATTCAAACTCCAGTCAGAGACCCCTCAAGGCAGCATTTTCATTTTCGATACAAACACTACCGGCATTGTGCACTGGCGGAGTTGTTATCATATTTGTGGCTGTGACAGATCGGCAGCATGTAAGAAGTGAGTCGCATGAGCATCTGGGTGGTAAGAACCGACCCAGGACGTGACCTGGGTCGGTGACCCCGGTTGGACCAGCATCCCTGGTCCTGAGCCCTGTGGGAGGCTGAGAGCTGGGAGAGAACAGGACGTTGTTTCTGTGTCTTCTATGAGTCACTTACATGTGTCACTGCTATTAACGTGTAGCAGAAGGTCCTTGTTAAACTGTAAATAAGCTAATTCAACATTTTTTTATTATATTCATAGGACCAAAACATATGCTTACATCATAGAGGCTTTTACCGTGTCTTAACGTGCCGTTAATTAGTCGTTTCCCGCTCTAAGGTGTTATTATCTTTACCGTACAAGCTACCGTTTACAAACTCGGAGATAATTTGACAGGACCGTATCATATCACTAAGTACATTCACGACATTAAGCTAAACTACACAATAGGCTCGGGAAGCATTTTAAGTTGCTGTTTTTTTCCTGTAAAAAAGGAAAAAAAGAAAACCGAAGCGCTTAATTCGGCATGTCGTCGACTGTGAGCTCGTTAACACGGTAAATGCTATTACGGGGTATTTATAGTTAGCTAGGGCAGTTAGTGGACTTCAGAACGGCGACGCGGACAGAAAACAAAAGACTTAACACGTACAACCTTGCCAGGTAGCACGCGAAGTACACACGGGACTACGGTGCTTTTCCCCCCATAAACAGGGCACCGGCACCGGCGACGCCAGACCTCACTTACCCAGAACGGGCGCTCCGCTCCGCACAGCCGCTCCATCTCCGTCGTTACGGGAAACCGGGAAGGACCGGATAGCCGTGTATCCCCCCCCCTCCGCGAGGTCGAGCCCTTCTCCCTCCGACCGCCTTTCCGTTCGCCGTCACGTTACGACACGCGCGCGAGCCGTCGCATGCCACACACCTAGGGTCGCGCGGTGCGTTTGGTGGCGGGGTGAGCCCCGGTTTTTTTTTTTTTTTTCTCCCGAAAGCGTGGAGCGACCCGCGTCAGGAAGCAGCCGGCTCCTTCCGCTCTGCTGACGGGCGGCCGAGAGACACAGAGACACGGGGAGAGAGAGAAGTCATTCGGAGGCAGCCAAGAATTATTTCTACTGGAGGCTCGCGCGGCGGCAGGGCGTCGTTTTCGGAGACCCCGCCCCCTCGCCCCCGCTCTCCTCTACTACAAACACACCAGAGTATGACTCAACAATAATACGGTAGTTTTTGTTGCTGAGTCATGTTGCCGGCATCTGGAGAAAAAACACGTTTTATGTCATTATGAGAGTTTTTTTTCGTGATATTGTCTGATACCATGACAATAATTCATTTCTCGTCCCTCTCCTATGACTTCCTGCAGGTGTTGATGGAGCTGTGGGGGCTGGATCTGTGGTTGGGAGTCTACTGCTGCCCCCCTGTTCCTACTATGCAACAATTACAGCCACTGTTTATGGTCTTACTGCTGTTATTACTGCTATCATTGTTATCATTATTACTCTGACAATGTTTAAATCCAGGCTTAAAACGGTTCTCTTTAACTGTGCATATGCAAATTGAATGTATTTTATCTGCACCCTTCACTTTTTATCTCTCTAATTTTTTATAATTTTACTTTGTGTCTTTGTTTCTCATGTAAATTACTCAAAATCAATCTGACCTGCTGTGTTTAAGCTGTCAGATAACTGTTGTTTTTGCAATTTGGCGCTGTATAAATCAAATTTAATTCAATTTAATAATCAGCTAAGAGTACAGGGCTAAGATATTATTGCTATTTTTTGTAGTCCCCACAGAAAGATGATTACAAATGTACAGGCCACAGAAGCCCCGTCATCCTACAACAGATGGCGTTGGCCCAACAGAGCCCGGACTGCAACGTCATGGTCATCAGCCCGGGATTAGTCTTAGAGTCACTACTTGCATCATCCACCAGCAGATACTGAGTACCGATTGGAGGTTTTCACTGTCTCTTTCCTGAACATTGGTTTAATTCCCTCCAGAGATCCATAAAGAACGGGTTCGGTCAGATATGGGCTTCCCCAGCCCGACAGAAACGTGCACTCTCACTCCAGGCCCAGTTCATTCACTGGCAACCGACACATTTCAACCCGCATGCTGAAAAGGTTCGTTTGCAGAGGCGTGTCAGAGAATCCCCCTCTACCTCTTAAACCAGTCGTGCAAGAAACTCCTGGTGTTCTGGCTCACTGGTTGTAAGCAAAAAAAAAAAGGTTTCTGAAGGGCCTATTGATGCTAAAAGTGGAGGATTTTCTCTATTTCAGTGCAAGTCAATGCAAGCAAAGAAATCATATTAAACTGTACTTCTTTCTCTTTGTTTCTTTTTTTGTTTGCATTACTCCCTGAAACTCTGAGAAGGCTGAAAGGAACACTGCTGTGAGGTTATTGCTTTAGTAACTGGAGTACATTTGTTCCATTCAGTAAAATGTGGTGTAAGGAGTGAGTCAGCACATTTTAAGAACAACTACTGGTTTACATTTTCTGTTCATTGGTATGCTTTTCTTTCCTTTTCTGCATGTTCATCATGCAACTGATTTTCTTATCATTTATCATTTTTATATCTGTATACATACATTTATTTTTGTTTGTTTACATATTCCTTTACATCTCTTGCAGATTTCAGCAGTGTGGGCTGGCTTACCATCGATGTAGCTGAGTCACTGTCCCTGATTTAATCTAAAGAATTCTTTTTAACTACACAAGCACTCACAAATGCGGGTAAATGTTGGAAATGGCTAATTGGATGTGTGCATGACATCAAACACCAGGTCAGTGGATTTATTTGTCAGTACATGATCGGAAATAATATGGTCAGACCCTGAGGTCAGACAACACAACACTAAAACAAGGGTTCCATCTCCGACTTTATGGCATATTAAATGTTAATTTTCATTATGGTGATACTATAAAATATGGTTTGTTTGGAGGGTTAGGATTAAGGTCAACTTTACCCTTTAAGGCTGACAAAAAAAGGTCCAACATTTCTCAACAATCACAAGCCAATCACAACACACAAAAAAGCATAATTCTACAAAATGTTTCCGCACTTTAGCAACAGCTTTATTGAACTAAATAATGACACTGTGTAATATTTGGTTTCGTGCATTTAATCTATAATTCATTCGTATCAGTGGAAGCGTGGAGTGAAGTGTTTTCCTGAGCTTCTAGAGTCACTGGAGTGTGATCACCAAGGCAGCAACAGCCCGGGCCTTTAGACACATCTCTGCCATGACAACCATCCACGCAGCCGCTGGCTGATGACCCGATCAACCCTCCGAGGAGCCCTGGTTTGTACAGCTGCACCATTTCCACCCCCAGGAATGTTTAGACGTTGAAACCTAGCCAGCAGTCCATTTGGAAACTGAGCAGAGTTGTCTCACCATGAGTCCTGCTTGTCTTTGAAATTGGGCCTAAACTGCTTCGGTGTTTCAAAATGTTGTATTTTGAGGGATGTGCAGTTTGATGTGTGACCTATGATCAGTGTTGGGTAAGTTACTTTAAAAATGTAATCCGTTACAGTTACAAGTGACCTTGTTTAGAATGTAATTGTAGTGTAACTTTTTTTATTACTTTTAAAAAGTAATGTAACTAATTACTTTTGATTACTTGTTGATTACTTTAAGGTTTTAATGAGTATTAATCCAAGATTAATTTTAGCATGTTATTATTAGCTATTGGCCGCAGCTAGCAGTTCAAAGCTAACGTCTTGTTAATGATCATAAACAACGTAAATAAATACATAAATAAATCGCAGCGACGGCAGGTCAGTCGTATCCGGATACAACATTTTAGTATCTATACTTTTTTTTTAAGTATCAATACTTTTGACAATCCTAGTCTGAAATGTAGGACATGTCCGGGAAAAAGAGGAGTTGGGTAGGCTAGGTAGGCTAGGCTAGGCTAGGTCATAGACATCGATAAACGTTTGTCATGCATCAACACCAAACAGTCAAATATTAGTAAATCAATACGCTTCGTCTATCAGTGAGTTGCATATTTTGCAAAGGTTTTTCTTTATATTTAAAAAAAAAAATGTAACTAAATTTGTAATTCTTAATATTTTCGGAAGTAACTGTAACTCAGTTACATATTTTCTCATTGTAACTGTAACGAATTACAGTTACTCTTTTTTTGTAATTAAATTACGTAACGTCGTTACATGTAATCCGTTACTCCCCAACACTGCCTATGATGACCTTTCACCCCCTGTATATGCATGTGTTCTCCTCCCACAGTCCATGAGCATGCATCTCAGGTTCAGGGATGCCTCTAAACGGCCCACTGGGGTAAATGAGAGTGCTTGGCCCTGGGATGGACTGGTGACCTGTCCAGGGTGGGCCCTGGGATGGACTGGTGACCTGTCCAGGGTGGGCCCTGGGATGGACTGGTGACCTGTCCAGGGTGGGCTCTGCCTCTTACCCAGTGTCAGCCGGGATCGGCTCCATTTGATTATTCCATTACATTTAGCTCCAAATGAATTTGATCAAAAAACAGCCTGAGTGTGGGAATTGAACTTTGTCTTTCTGAGAACTTTTAGATGGGAGGTGAAATGTCTTTAAGATCCAAAAACAAAGTCCAATCATTGTTACTCGAGTTCTTGGGTGTACCACGTCCCGTAAGACTAAAAATCTCCTCAAGCAGATTTAATCTCTTTACAGTTGGCTGGCATGGGGCTTTTTAAGTGCCTTCAGTCAGTCACTTGCTATATGAATGAAACATCACTGAAATGAGCAAACTCCATCCATCCATCCATCCATTATCAATACCGCTTATTCCCTGTTGGGGTCGCAGGGGGAACTGGAGCCTATCCCAGTGGTCAACGGGCGAGAGGCAGGGTACACCCTGGACAGTCCGCCAGTCCATCGCAGGGCCACACACAGGATATACAAGGACCAACAACCACTCACACTCACATTCACTCCTAAGGGCAATTTTTCCCCAATCTCCAATCAACCTAACATGCAGGTTTTTGGACGGTGGGAGGAAACCGGAGAACCCGGAGAGAACCCACGCAGACACAGGGAGAACATGCAACCTCCACCCAGAAGGGCTCTGGTTCCCCCGGGATTCGAACCCAGAACCCTCTTGCTGGGAGGCGACAGTGCTAACCACCACCCCACACCAATTTTGCTGCTTCGCTCAACTGTTCCCCTGTGCAGCAACTTTTCAAGAACAGTCAGAACCGGTTTGAGTCCCGGAGGGAAGACTGGGTGTAGGTTTACAGCTGCTGAAACACAGCTGTTTTGCATGCTGTCGCTGATGTTCTATCTGACGTCCTTCCTCTGGTGCTACAATATTGCAGCACATCACACCTTGAACCACCTTTCATTACCACTACAAACACTTAACCTTACCAGCCTAACAGCTCCAACAGGACGTAGGATCAATGTTCTCTTTAAGCCTGTTGAAGCAAGAATTTATACAGTTTGAACTACCTTAAAATACCATATTTGGAACCACCACAACCTCTTCAACAAGCTGTCCATCACTTCTTTAAGTTGTAAGAAACTTTGGGCTTCAGATTTGCAATATATTAGCTATTTATCCCCCCCCCCCCACGCCAGATAGTGTAAAACCACATTTTGAACACATTGACTATGGTTTGGATCATCACAGACATGCATTTGTTGGTTCGTTAGGATGTTTCATTCTTACCAAGGAGCAAAGTATAGAATCATTAGTGTGTTTTTTAAATCAATTATATGGAAGTAAACCAAAGTTTTGACGTACAAAAGTGGACTTTTTTCGACAAGTTGAATTCTGCTGGCAAAAAGAATAAAGATTATATTTTCTTTCATCTTAATTGGGTGTAAAGAAATTGATGTCAAAGTAAATGTAAAAGACCATTAAATGATCCCAACTTTCTCCGTTTGGTGGCTGTATGCTGCAGGAATATATCCACAGAGTGGTTTATAGGAGTGGCAGAAGCCGGGCTTTGTTAATTCCCTGGGCCTTATGCTTCAGGTGTCACTCTTCCTTGTTCAAGAGGGATCTGATTACCAGACGTTAAGCCCTTCTGTTCTCCTCCTCAGTTTTAAGAAGAGCTGACCTTGGCCCACTCAAGGCTTCCTCTTCAGCAGCGACTGAATGGGTGTTCTTGTGGGTGAATAGCACCTAAAGTGGGCAGGAAAGCTGCACACTGAAGATCCCGAGGTGACTTATGAGGGAAGCCCCGTGTTGTGGTGCACTCTGCAGGAGCCGTCACAAGTTGTCAGGCATCAGAAGTATCGCGTTACGCAAGCAGTCCCCGTTCTGTACTGAGCAGCTCCACTCTGAGTCATGTAAGCCATTACAGGACTCAACTCTCTGGCTGCTGCTGGAAATGCCCAAAAAGAAGACAAATTCAATTCAATTTGGTTGAGTGGCCAATCCTGAAAAATGCAATCTCTGTGCACTTCAGAAAAACACAAATTCAAAGCAATTAGAATCCAGTTCATTCAAAATCCATAAAATGAAAGAAATGCCTGGAGTTTAACAGAATAGAAATTTTGAAAACTCAACAAACTAATGATAAAATAAAATAAACCAACACAATGGCTTCTTCTGAGGCAGCTCATCTCTCTCAGAGCTGTTTCTGAGGGGGGGGGGGGGCGCCATCTTGTGGTCACAGGGTGATGCTACATGTCAGGCCAGGATTCACTGTGGCCATTTTTTAATATCAGATATCCAAGTTTTACCTGATAGAGGAGGTGTGACAGCGAAATGACAAAGGAACTCAGACTATGTCTGTCCAAAATGCCGATTCATTCCTCTTTACCATGGGACCTAACATCATACCATCCCAAATACCGGCTTTTGAAACTTTCTTTATAAAATCAATCAGTAGTTGTTTCTTCAAAAGCACATAAAAACTTGGACTCATTTCACGACAAAACACACGTTCTTTGTCCTCCATTGATCTGCATCAGGGAGGAGCCGCATTCCAGAGAAGTCAGGAGTGTTCGCAAACATAAATCCTCTTCCTTGTGGAGTAAAACATCAGGTTATATCTGTTGGCTCTGTAGCCGACAGCAGTTTAGGAAAAGTTTTTTTTTTTTACATCAGAGTTCTTTAAACATCTCACTTTGAGGGCTGAATGGTCACACACACCCAACAGCTTCCATCCTCAGATTAGAGACGTTTGGAAGTGGTTCACAGTTGTATGCAAGAGAATGTTTTCTACAAGTTGGTAATATAATTAGTTTGGGGATCTTTTTTGACATAATTTGTTTGAAGGTAATAAGACGTAACTCATTCCTGCACGAAAAACAAAGAAAGAAATTCTGGCACCCTCACTACTCACCGGTTGATAAACTGATTGTAGGGCTCTTAAAGTTCATCTTAAATTCTATCAACTTTTTTGTCTTTGTTTTCCATTTTCTCCACTTTAAAGTGCAGGTGGTAATTAAAAAATCCATATAAAGTCTTTACCAAATGTACATAATTGTCAGATAGGATGTGGTAAGTATGCAACATTTAGCCTTTAACCAACTTACTCTTTATTTGGTTCCTTATTTTCTTTTATAACGGCTAATAATATTACAATAATAATATTCCAAGTATCAAAGTTTTTGCCCCTTTGACCTGTTTGACTGTAGGAAAAGAAGTCCAGATGTTTGGCTTGTGTAATGGTCATTTTTTAGGTTAAGTTGTCTCCAGGACCCCTGCCTGTGAGCACTGTACCACATGAGGGTCTGATAACGGAAACGGCTTTATCCCATGCTGCCAAAAGGGGGAGTCCAGGACACAGGAATGGTCAACCGGTTGCTCCATTCGGCGCGTGGCGCCGGAGGCCTTTGGCCGCTTTGGATTTGTGTGTTTGAATACTGATGAAAGGAAACAAAGCAAAGCAAAACTCCGGGAAAAAGCTATTATGAATGTGTTCTTCACAAGCTCGTGTGAGTGTGCTGTGGCGTGTGCACGCGCCTGGCACCCCCCAGCAGCTGCGCGGTAGAGGCACATCTGGGGTAGCGCGCTGAATCCGAAACAGATTGCGTCCCCAATAAATCAAGTCAAACAGCGGATCCGTCCGTTTTCTGGCGGGCTGGGAATCGTGTTACAGCCTCTGAGAGGAGAGGCCGGGGCTGTCCAACAGCTGGCTGAGGGCTGGACACATCTGCAGCGCGTTCCGGAGCGCGCAGAGCGCGGCAGCAGCTGAGCGGGCCCCGCGCCCCGCGACGCAGCGGCTCCGGAATGAAGAGACGCAGTTTGCATCGCGAGCCGCGTCCCGAGGGGACGCGCGAGGACCTCTGCCACATCTGCCACATCTGCAGCAGCTGAAGCTCTCTCAGCCTGAGACAGGGCTCTCGAGGAGGGTCGGAATGAATGAGATGGAGGGGTCCGGAGAGGAGCTGCGAAGCCCCGGCGCACGGACCCCGGCCCCGGCCCCGGCCCCGGGGGCTCCACCGGCCACTGCCCCGGCCAGGAGACGGTTCTCCAGGCTGGGCAGGAAGAGCAGCGACGGCTCTCAGCAGTGAGTACAAACCACTGGCTGCTTCCAACCTTTACACATTCTGTTCATGAGCACAAGCTCTGCTCTGGGTTTGAAACCCCTTTAATCAGCTTCAACGGCAAGAAGTCACAGAAAAGTTTCTAGAATTGAAGGCAGAGTTGAATCAAATACAAGAAGATATGAAATGGTTTTCCTTGTTTTCGCTGGTAGAGATAATTGTACTGATTACCAATATTCAAGAAGATTCTACCTATCAGGTGCTGACCGGTGAGGGGGTCACCATTGGGTGTAAAGGAAATGCTTATCTTTCTGAGCCAAGATGAGTCGGTCCATGTCAGTTTCCACTAAGTTTCATCAGAGAATAGTTTGAGAATTTGCAACACGTGGAGAAAGCTGAGATTCTAGATTGTGGTGATATGAGGGAAGCACCAATGGAGAACTTTGAACAAATCTAAGTACACCAATGCCTTCTGGAGCAGTAGATAGAGAATAATAAGACAGTAAAAAAGAATGAGATACAGCAGAATATATTACAATATAGATCAGAACAGAATAGAAAATAAAATAAAAGAGTAACATAAAAAGAGAAAGTGTTTCATTCACCTCCCCATGGAGGTTTATGGCTGTATCTAAATATTTCTTCGATTGAATAGTTGAGTTTTTCACCTCTTCACTTTTGAAAAGTCCTTTTCTAGTAAAGTTTTCATAAAGAAAATTATCTGTGAATGTGTGTGAAACCAATCTAAGGTCAGAAAAATGATGTCTAATCCGGGGAGGTTTCTGCTTCCGGATCGTGCTGGACCTCAGTCTGCTCTACAGGTCTGGTCAAAGTCTACTGAGCATCATGAAGAGGAAAAAAGACGAAACCCAAAGCAGGAAACATTCCAGAAAGAATGGACAGATTTTTAAAAGATTTGCCAGTGTCAAATCCTCTCTGTGGAATCCTGATTTTTAGTCCTAGGTTTGAACAATTGATTAAATCCTGTTTTCTTCATTAGCCAGAGATACTGATAACATTAATAGACGAAGGCACACTCCTTCAGAATCACTGGAACTATTGTGGCTCAGAGTATCCCCTAAGAAGCACCGTATGATTTCAGAGAAATCTGTGCTGCCTCTCACATGACATAACTGTGTAAGGCCTTTCTATCCCCGGCTCTTAGCATTCACCACTGACAGCATCAGAATCTGAAACGGCCGAACCCCCCGCCAGTGTTATGGCGTAACGGCAGAGAACCTTTGAACCAGAGCAGTAAGAAGCTTAGGGGGGCTTGTTCAGGAGGGGAACAAGACTTCATTATTTCAGTCATGCACTGAGAGGGAGCCGGAGGAGGCATGGTGAAAGAGACCAGAGCGGGGAGCAGACAAGTATGTGCAGTCACCCCGAGTCTGGGATCTGAGAAACCTCAAATTCATCGACTAATTCGCCCTTTTTTCGGATGTGCGTCGTCAGTTTTGGGGACATTGTTTGGTCATTGTTTGCGTCCCCTTCTTCCTGCAGGTCAGCCTCACCCACCGGCCCCCCCGGCCACCGGCCGGCCGACGGCGTGGTCATCAGACGGCCCAGCAAAGGCCGCATCCGCCGGCAGGCCAACCGCCTGTCGGGGGTCTTCTTCCGCGGCCCCGCCCCCCCGCCGGGCCCCATGGCGCTCCCCCCGGCGCCCAGGCCGTCCCGCTCCGTCCTGGCCAGGAAAGGAAGCAGTGAGTCCAGCTGAACGGGGTTTTGGCCGATGGTGGAATGTGGCCAGCGTGCTTTTCTGTGCCCGTCTCTGCTGTTATCGACACAGCGTTAGTTCTCCTTCTGAGCTGGGAACCTTTGTTTTTATCACGGGATTCACATAATTGTTAACTATGCAGAAAACAAAACGTGTTTCTCCTTATCTGGAGAACAGAGAACTGGGACCAAAAAAATGACCGAAAAAGCAACCAATGGTCAAAGAAAAACTCTGAGAGAGTCTCAGAATGCCTGATAAACTGTTGCTCAAGGACACTGTGAAGGATTACAAGAGAGCCTGGATCCTTCAAAGCAAAGCCTTTTTTTTTAATAGAGGCAGTGTAAGATCCATAGAATGCTCAGGTCTGGAGGAGGGAGAGAAACATGGGGGGTTATGCTACCAGGGCTTCATGTGGCTTAACATTTAAAGGTGTTTATTTAAAGAAAAAAAGGCAGGATAGAGTTTATAAGTATCAAATAAAAGCAGAAACAATTGTGGGGAATGTTCAAAAGTTTCTTTTTCAGCTATCTAAAACTATTCACCCATTTGAATTTAGTATTTTACAATCTAAATTGTAAATAAATTATGTAAATTATTGTGAATTAGGAATATCTTCCATCATATGCTTTTGGACTTTGTTTTGTGTGCATCCACATTCTGGGCAGAGGCGGGGGCTCATTTGTATCCAGGGAAAGTCTTTGCAGTCACGCAGAAACATGGCGTGCCGCCGCTGTTATTCCGCCACAGGCGCTCAAAGGAAAAAAAAAACTCTCCTTGTGTTCGCTCCCGTGTGCAGTGATGGTGGTGGACCCGCTGCAGGCGGACGACCCCTTCGAGCTGTCCAATCAGATCACCGCCCCCGGAATCCTGAAGATCTTCGGGAACGAGATCTGTGAGGGCGCCCACTATAAGAGCGTCCTGGCCACCACCCTGTCCAGCGCAAAGGAGCTGGTCAAGGAGGCTCTGGAGCGGTGAGGCCCCCGTCTGTCCACCACATGTGCATGTGTTTCCACCCCCACCCCCCCCCCCCCCCCCAGCTTCCTCATGCACCTTCATGCTTTCTCTATCAAAGCAGTTTGAACTCTGCCTGAGCAGTTTTTCTGAGCTTTGCCTGCCGATTAAATCCATCTGATCATCAGACTCTGGATTTAAAAAGTCCGGTCGTTATGTTTAGTGGGACTACAGCCCAGTGGAGACAGGGAACATCAGCCAAACTGTTCAGGAAGTGGAGCGGGCTGAGCGACAGCCGGTAATGGCCCTCGCTTTACTGTCTGTCAGCCTCTGTTTACGCAGAAGGGCACGATTAACCAGGAGGAGTTCAGCCTGGAGACGAGAGGGAATCCTTTTTCATGCACCTCCCTGAAAACTTTACGTGCAACAGTGACATCCGGTTACAGGACGTTATTTCTCCCCCCTTTTGTTAATAATGTCTGGCGCTAAAGCTAAGTTCATGGTAACAATAAAAGAAATATTACTGTGGAAACCTTTGGCGTGCCGAAACATTTAAGACTGATGAGCAGTTTGGTTCATGTTTGGTTTGGTTTAGTTAAACTAAATAGATAGACAGAGGTTTTAGACTATGTTTAAGAGATTATGAGCTGGGATTATCCAAAAAGTATCTCAAATGAAGCTAAACATGTGCTGTATTAGATTATAAAAACTACCTCTCCCATGTCGTACTTGTTTTTCCGTGGAATCTGTGTGTTTTACTGCACTTTTACTGGGTTTGGGTTTTGCATTCGGGCTCGTTTTTAAAACGGTTAAACTAACCGGCTCGACTCTATCATCCAGGTATGGACTGAGCAAGGAGGAGGCTGAGTCCTACGTCCTCTGTGACACCATCGGCTCCATCAGCAACCATCAGTGGAGCACGGAGGGCTTTCGGGTGGTGGGCGACCACGAGAAGCCCCTCCTCCTGCAGTCGCTATGGAAACCCAGAGAGGGTTTGGCCAGGCGGTTTGAGATCCAGAGGAGAAGCCTGGTGGAGGAGAAGACGTCCAAAGAGAAGGACACGGTGACTGCCGGTAGGAATCCCTCCCAGTACCGGGGTCTCTCCCATCCTCCTTTAAAGAAGTTTAAAGCCAGTTTAACTGCTCCAAGATTAAAAAATGTGGTTTGCTGTTTTTCCAGTGAAAGTCAGCCGAGCCTCCCAGACAACGTCTTTTTTTTTCCTTCGTTTTCCAAACCCGTTACAAATGTGCCGCCATTAAAATGTTACGAGTGGCAGCCTGATGAATTTTGCATGCACCCGCCGATGTAATGGCCGTCCCCCTCCCTTTAACACTTCGCTCTGAGGTCAGAAAAAAGCAGGACACGCGACAAAATGCCCCACTCACCCGTATTTGTCCAAC
This sequence comes from Menidia beryllina, assembly GCA_013363375.1. Classification (NCBI taxonomy): domain Eukaryota; kingdom Metazoa; phylum Chordata; class Actinopteri; order Atheriniformes; family Atherinopsidae; genus Menidia; species Menidia beryllina. The sequence goes on along the minus strand of JABUIW010000038.1, from coordinate 2,081,781 downwards.
GCCATGGGGCTGAAAACACCCTCAACTTTCCACCGAGGCCTGACACAAACACAGCGTGGTACTGTAAAGGTGCCGGGGGGGGGGGGGGCACTACCATTTCGGCCGGGGTTGACACAGCTGCGGGGGCAGCGTGAGCCAGTGTCCTGTTTTGTGTTTTGCTTTGTGAGTGGCCCGGCGTGTGACGGCTTTATCAGCGTCGGCCCGCTGAGGGGACGGACGCCGCCTTTTTTCTGTTTCCACCAGCTCTGTGTCTCTTTCCACTGAGCTCTGCTTCCTGCACGGGGCTTCTGCCTGTTGACTCTGGCATGACAAACTCTCGCACGCCTCGGCTTAGGTCAGAAAATAAAACTCTGTGGCCGCGTCCCGTCGCCCCGGGGCCTCGTGTGTTCGATTTGTGACGCGTTCACAGCCCAACTGGTTTTGTTTCTGTGTGTCCCCGTCAGGTATCAATGCCCAGGCCCGCAAGCTGCAGAAGAGCCGCTCCAGAGTGACCTCCACCCTGGTGGAGAGGAGCGTGGGTCGCGGTCAGAAGCTGTGGAGGAGCAAAAGCGAGATGGACCTGCTGGACGCCGAGCCCCAAAGTGACCCCGGTCAGGAGGGAGGAGCCGGAGGCCGGCGGGAGCAGCAGCCCAGCCCAGAACAGAACCACATTCACGGCCTGGGAGGGCTCCCCGAGGGGGGCGGCGGGCCGGGGGCCGACACAGAGACCCTCTGTGTGTCCAGGCCGGGGGGCGAGCGGGAAGGAGAGGAGTCGGAGAGGGAGGAGACGGAGAGCAGCGACGACAACACCACACAGTACTCCATTCACCCCCCTCACGACTGTCCATACCTGCTGCTGCTGCGGGGCTGCAGCCTCGCACAGGTACCCCCCCGCACCCCCCCACAGAACCAACACACACTGTGAGACAGCTGCCATCAGCTGAAGGATAAAACAAAAAAGACACCATCTAAAGACACTGAACACCAAGCAGCTGTGGCTGTGGGTTTGGGGGGGGTTAGTATAGTGGTGAGCGTCCCCCCCCCCCCCATCATACGGGAGACAGGGGGTCCAATTCCCCGTCTGGGAAATACACGTGTACATACAGTAGAACCTCCACATACAAATCTAATTAGTTCCAGGACCGACTTCATATGTTAAAATATTGGTATGTTGGTTCAAATATTCCCATCAGAACACACTGTAATTCCTATAATTGGTTCCAAAAACCTACGGTAACTCCTTAATAAATACTGAAGATAATTACACATAGAAATTCAACAAATGCATTATATAAAAGAGATGTAAAAAGGAGTAAACTATAAAGAAATGATCTGTAAAAAGGGTTTTTATCGGCCCTCAGGTGGAGACTGAGATACAGGACGTACCCTAACTTACTCTAACTCTCACTACCTGAACTTTAAAATAACTTATCTTATTAATTTTCATTCAATTTTTATAGTGTCTCTATATTATTCTATGACTCCAACGTCATACACATCGTATGTTGGAAAATTACTTTGGGTGTGGAGTCAAATATTTGATCGAATTTCACTTCATATGTTGAAAAATTCGTCTGTTTAGGCCTCGTAGGTAGAGATTCTGCTGTACTCCAGCTAAGTGCGTTGGACATTCCGGTGGTTTGCCTCAGACACCGGTGAGTGATGCATCTATCGGCCCCCCAGCTGACCAGTGGTCAAAGGTTAAGCCCTTCTTATGTGTCCAGAGCCCATCATTAACAAATACACACAACAATCTATATTCAGGAAAATGAAGGAAGTTTTGGTCATTTCAGTAAATGTGCCCTTTGCTTAAAAAATTTCTGATAAATACCGCATGCTTGACCAAAGACAGCAGCCAGTAGCCCTTTTCTAAAAGAAAAGTGGCTTATAATGTTGAAAGTGAGTTTGTTCTTATAAAGGGGAAGAAATTTATAAATGGCAGCTAAGCAGCTTAAATAGAAACAAAAGAGTTAAATGATTTTTTTTCCTTTAATCCCTCTGGTTGAGAACAAGGGTTTTCCCCCAACTAGTAAAGAACTGCAGTAAAGAAGCAACAGATCTTTGCTTAAACGTTCTCCATGGTTTCAACTTGTGAGGACGAAAGGAGTTTTAGTTTGGGATATTTTTACTTGTGCAACCTTCGAGTCATCGTCCACCTCTAAAAGCATCACTACATTTCTGATAAGTTTGTCCATCATTGCATTCAGCTTTTGACTGATTTGATGGGTCAAAAATAGAAATAAAGATGTTAAAAAGAATATATTAGAAAAACATAGATGTTACAGAGGGATGTGTGAGTTTGACTATACAAAATGGCCATACATCTGCTCTGTAAACAGTGTTTGTATGAAAAAAAAAGAGCTGTAGCATGGCAAAACTTCCCGTTTCTACCTGAAAAATCTAAATTGTAACACTGATTTATACATTTCTAACAGAGTTTTTAAAAAATCAAACACTCATAGCTGTGGCTGTTGAGTAGGTGTATTAGATTTGCCAACAATACATGGATTCTCTCTATATTGGAACAAATATTAGGTTTCATTTTATAAGTTTTCCATGAACAAAAATCCCTTCCTCCACCAGTCTATCATCAGACCGTCCAGCCCTGCGTTGACACCTTCATATCAGAAAGCTAATTCAGGCTGTTTACTGAGCTTTCACATGTATATGCGACAAGGATAAAACATATTTGACGTTTACTTATTATAAGATATACTTAGGACTGTTTAATCAGTGTAAAGCCATGTAAGGTAAATGATAGTGGAAAGATCCACAGTGTGAAGCTCAGCAAGCTGTGTAAAGAAAAACAGTGATCAGGAAACAGAGGAGGTCAACGCCACGCTCGGGTTAACGGAAACACTACCCGCCTAATCCGGTTCAGACACCTCCACATGATCAGAAAAACTGTTTTCACTGAGTGAGACGATAAAACAAAGGAGAGAAAAAAACCTGCAAAGAAAGGTGATTAAAGTGTTCAAAAGAATGCTTTGAGAATGGTGTTTTAAAAAATCATTTTGCATAATTCCGAAAAAGTTTCACTCCTTGAAATTGAAATACTAAGAAATGGTCTCATATAGAAAATAAGCGTCCCAATAGCTCTTTTGAATACATTGAGACCTAATCTCAGTCTTCTTCCACTGGAATGAATACACTTAAAACCTGGCCATGCAAGAGCTTTATTGTGTTTTTTTTTTAACAAACATATTCAGAGTTCTTAGTTTTTATGTGCAATTCTGTACATTAGAAGACAGAAGGCCTCCAAATGACCTCACTTTCGGAATCACGAGGCTCAATTAGTCAAATTTAGACTGTTCGCAACAAGCTTACTTTATGACCTGGAACATTTAGCCCAAATTGCGGCCACTGTAAGCGCGCTTTACAAGATAGACGTGATGGCGTCTGGGCCGAGTCCATTAAAGGAAGGCTCATTAAATACAGTAAGAAATAACTGCATGTCAACATTAATATGACTTCAAATGACTTTTTGTCAGGGAGGTGGGTGTTGACGGAGGACTCAGTTGCGGAGATGAGGGGAACAAGGTTTATTATAACAAAAACAGGGTGAATGTCCAGACAAAGTACAAATCAAAGCTGTGGAAAACTGTGGGCAAAGTATCAAAGCAAGGCAAACAAGACTGTGGCAAAACTAAGACAAAGTAACAAAATAAAGATTTAACAAGACTATGACAAAACGGTGACTATGGCTGTGGCAAAAACTGTGACAAAAACAAACCTGGCGTGGGGGAGACGACGGACAAAACGAAAAGACAAGAACGCACCCGCGCCAGACAAGGGAAAACAGGACTATTTAAACACATGAGGGAGGGAAACCCCAGGTGTACACAATAGGTAATCAAGACGAGACATTCCCCCAGACGTGACACTTTTTGAGCTAAACAAATGGCCAGAAATTTTAAATCCAGCTAAATTGAAGCACTGACGTGATAATGTTTAGAAAAAGTAAAAAGTTAAATGAAAATGGAAAAGTTTTGGCACTATTTGGCATCGAAGGGACTTCCCCTTGCATCGTTTGTCCTTTCACTGGTCTTGATTTGAGCCGCAGTATTTTTTCTATCTTCGCTAAAGAAAAAGGTTCCCAGTGGAATTTTCTAACCGTTTCCATCCATCTCTTTGAAACTTAATGAAGTTGACATCAGAAAGGATCAATTTAGGAACGTGGTTCAACAAAAAAAAAAAAAAAAAGAAAAGAAAATGAGAAAGAAAAAACTGCTGAGATCGGCTTGAGGAGACTCTGTGATGACAGTCCATAAAAAAAAAACACATTTATAAAAACTGCACTGAAATGAAAAATGCTGGAAACATAAACATGTACTCCCCAAAAAGAGTGGGGTGTCTCTGTTCCTCCACAAAACACGATAACGGTGTTGAAAACTAGCCGCCTCCTTCACTGACATCAGGAATGTTTGTATGAGATAGACATAGGTGTGGGGTTAAGGAAAAGTTCTGGTGCTGAGTTCTGGTGCTGTCATCGATCAGTGGGGGGAAGGACGATTATTTAGGCTTTTTTTTTTTTTACAGTCAGGGGCCTTTAACTGTCCCTGAGTCCACCATGAAGGCCTCTATCCAGTGGGTCATCAATGGAGCTGGCGGCAGTGCGGGATATCTACTTTATAATGCCTCACAAAGAAGGGAAACAGTGTTGCCCTGTGCTGGGACGTTAGGGAGCTGTGGATAAGCAAATCCTCGCAAGGCTCGATGAGCCAAGAAGCCTTTGAAAGGGTGGGCCAAAGTCCCAGCACAGTTCTGTGAGAGACTGCGAGCATCGTACAGTGATCGCATCCTGTTAAACTGGATTGTAGATGTTATTTTCTGCTGTATTTTGGCTTGGTTTTGTCAAATGTGTGGGATTTAATGAGATATTTTGTGTGCAGTAACTGAGTGTGGACCGATAACAGGGCAGAGGAACTACGGTTTTTCAATTCAAAGTACTTTATTAATCCCACAAGGGGAAATTCCAGCAACAAGACAATAAATTAACCTCTTAAACAACAATGAAAATAATAAAAATTATTAATAATAATAACAATAATAGGTCTTTTACAGAGACTGATGGTGAACAGAAACAATCCAACAGAAAATGTACAAAAAAATACAAAAAGGAACCGAAAAAAGACCAAAAGATGTCGAGCAAGGAAGAAGTGACTGGAGACGAACATTACAGACACATTAAGGCGTAAATGGCCAGGACCTAAAAAATCACAGAAGAAAGGGAACAATCAACAAAAATGCGAACACTAGAAAGTCAAAAAGCAAAAGCACAACGCAAACCATCAGTGATAAAAGTCAAAGTGAAAAAAACCCCCACAACAAATCCACAAAAACAACAACACAAATCCAGAACAATTGACAACAGGCTGCACCCGCCTTATCTTAAACCCTTAAGAGGAGCAAAGGATAATGAAGTTATTATTACATCCTGATTTGCCAGACCTCAGAATTTAATTTCAAAGCAGTGATCCACTCACTGTGCACTGAGCTACAGCTTTTGAAGTTCCTCAGTGGTAGATGACCACGAGTTCAGGTTTCAGTCAATGATTTAGTACTTTTATGATTGCTTTTAATTCTTCTTCAGCCAAACAGACTTTTCTTTTGAGTGTAAATGCAGAGTAAAGATGGAGGGTCAAAGATGACCCTGTCCTGGATCTCTCCTCTCAGGACTTTGTCATCTACCTGCTGGCCGCCCCGCACATTGTGGTGGGTCAGAAGAACCGGAGCGGTGAGTGCGGTGAGGAGGCCGACGTCCTCCTGTCTGCTGCCGACCTCCTCCCGAGGCACTGCTCCTTCCACCGGCCGGCAGCGGGGGCCCCCGTCCTGCTCTGCCCCTGGGAGGGGGCCGCCGTCACCAGGAACGGCCAGCTCCTGAGGACCGGCGTGCAGCTCGCCCCCGGCGACGTCATCGGCCTGGGACAGCACTACCTGTTTCTGTTCAAAGATCCCTCCGCACTGACCCACAAGGTGAGTTAAGATGGAGGACTTTTCCATTAGGGGGGGGGGGGGGGGGGGTGGTGGTTAGCAAGAAGGTTCTGGGTTGGAGTCCCAGGGGAACCAGGACCAGAGTGTTCTGGGTTGAAGTCCCGGGGGAACCAGGACCAGAGGGTTCTGGGTTGGAGTCCCGGGGGAACCAGGACCAGAGGGTTCTGGGTTGGAGTCCCGGGGGAACCAGGACTATAGGGTTCTGGGTTGGAGTCCCGGGGGAACCAGGACCAGAGGGTTCTGGGTTGGAGTCCCGGGGGAAACAGGACTAGAGGGTTCTGGGTTGGAGTCCCCGGGGGAAACAGGACTAGAGGGTTCTGGGTTGGAGTCCCCGGGGGAACCAGGACCTTTCGTCCAGAGGGTTCTGGGATGGAGTCCCGGGGGGACCAGGGCCAGTGGGTTCTGGGTTGGAGTCCCAGGGGAACCAGGACTATAGGGTTCTGGGTTGGAGTCCCGGGGGAACCAGGACCAGAGGGTTCTGGGTTGGAGTCCCTGGGGAACCAGGACCAGAGGGTTCTGGGTTGGAGTCCCGGGGGAAACAGGACTAGAGGGTTCTGGGTTGGAGTCCCCGGGGGAACCAGGACCTTTCTGCCAGAGGGTTCTGGGATGGAGTCCCGGGGGAACCAGGACCAGAGGGTTCTGGGTTGGAGTCCCCGGGGGAACCAGGACCTTTCTGCCAGAGGGTTCTGGGATGGAGTCCCGGGGGGACCAGGGCCAGTGGGTTCTGGGTTGGAGTCCCCGGGGGAACCAGGACCAGAGGGTTCTGGGTGGAGTCTGCATGTTCTTCTGTGTCTGTGGGTTCTCTTCGGGTTCTCCGGCTTCCTCCCACCGTCCAAAAACCTGCATGTTAGGTTGTTGGACTCCAAACTGCCCTTAGTGTGAGTGTGTGGTCCTTGTGTGTCTCTGTGTGTCCCTGTGATGGACTCGCGGACTGTTGACTACTGGGATAGGCTCCAATTGTCCCTGCAACCCCATCAGGGATGGATGGATGGATGGATGGATGGATGGATGGATGGATGGATGAATGGATGGATGGTTGGATGGATGGATGGATGGATGGATGGATGGATGGATGGATGGATGGATGGATGGACTTTTCCATTAGAAAGTGGAACAGATCGTATGTAGACGCACATCTGAGCTTCTTTTTGGGTCTTTTTCCTCCTGGAAACTCAGGACGTGGGCGGCGTGGCCCCCGGGCCCGGCCCCTGGACCCTGGGCAACGGCGTCACCATGGCGACGGCGAGCCTGGCCCCGGACGCGCTGCTCTGCGACAGCTGCATCTCGAACCGCCGCAGCTCCCGGTGGGAGGGCCAGAGGCGTGGGGCCCCCCCGGCTCTCACGTCCCCCGAGGGCCGGCCCTTGACCCTGGACTTCGCGGCTGAGGACGGCGGCCGCGTGGTCCGGGAGGCGGTCGCCATGGGCGGCGGCGGCGGGCCGGCGCTGACGGCGGCCGTGCTGCTGTGCGCCTGCGTCCAGCACGCCGCCGCGCACCACCACACCCCCGAGCTGCGCCGCCTGCTGCTGCAGGTCGCCGGGGGGGTCCAGAGCGCCGTCTGGGTGAGTCGGGGTCAACAGCTCACAACGATCTCCATGTCCCACACTCAAATGTACGTTTCACTGATGAATCTTGACTAGTGGGCAGATAATGGGAAAACCCTTCCAGAGTGGGGTCAGACTCATCAAATGCTTCCGTTTGCATCACAACAGGGGAATGCATTGTTCCCCAGTCAGGAAACCCCAAAGAGTTTGTCCTCATAGGACAAGTTTTTCCTTCCCTGTGTCGCCTAGTGCTGCCTACCTCCAGTCTGACCTACTCTGTCTGGAAAGCATTCAATATAAATTAAATTGAATTGAATTGAATTAAAGGTCCAAAACTTATCTTACTTCCTTTTGACACTGGTCATTTTTCGAAAGATTTCTTATCCTGAAAGTACACTACTAATTCCTATAGTCATGAACAAAGGACAGTAGAGAAGTTCTTGATGTGCTAACTGGGCGAACGCAATAGTGACGATGGTGAGGCAGAACTAAATGTTTTTCTGGACTAAAATGTAATGTTGACATCATTTACAGCTTCTTTTAATTTTAATGCTGGTGTACACAGTCACCCGCCCAGAGATGTACAAGCCCAGAGCCCGTTTTTACTCAAAGGAAAATGACAGCCGTCTGCAGAAACCAGTCAAAGGAACCGCTGCTGTAAAAGGGAAAGTTGGTCTGAGTGAAACTTTGAGCAGCTGTGATGCGTTAAACTGCATCCTCTCTTTCAGGAGCACACTAAGAACCTGGCCGCCGCGCAGCCTGAAGTGTAAGCGCCCCCCCAACGTCGCCTCTTTCCCCACTAATACCCTTTATTTTCTCAGAGAGCGCTGTTTGCTCATCGACTTGTTTTTCTCCCGTTCCTCAGGCTCAGCGGCGAGGTCTCAGTCCCCGAGGAGCTCCAGGTGCTCAGTCTGCAGGAGCTGATGTCCGGGCTGCACCCCCTGGTGGTGTGGATGTCAAACAGCCTGGAGATGCTGCAGTTCATTCAGCACCAGCTCCCCGTCATCCTGGAGTGGAGGCACCAGGCGGAGCAGGGGCGGGAAGAGGAGTGGGCAGATAGCGACAGCAAGGAAATGGAGAACCTGGGTTGGTAGTTTTGGTTGTATGCCGCTCATATGACCATTAAAGGGCTGTCCGGAGTATAAACACCTGGAAACTGTAATAAGAAATTCGTGTTTTCATTAAGCATGTGGTTATTTCTAGATGATCGAAGGTAATACATCTATTTCTGACTACATGTAAAATATCCTTATTTTACATGTGTAAAGTGTACGTTTTTGTATAAACAATAACCTATGATAATAATGACTAATGATAATCATAGCAAAAGTTTATATATATATATATATATATATATATATATATATATATATATATATATATAGTATATATATGTTTTTTGTTGTTTTCTTTATGTAATGATATTTTTTACATACAAACATACAGGTTAATATGTATAGATATGTATTGCGAAATATGCTTAAATATATTTACAACCTCCCCGTACTACCTCCCAACTCATTTCTTAGTTCAGGCTTAAAGTAATCCGGCGTATTTGAATGTGCTAACAGTGAATTGTGAATGGTTCTGCAGTGCTGCTGGAGCTGTGTCTGTCCTCCGTGCGCTCGGCCAGTGAGGAAACCATGGCCGTGCTGGAGGAGGTCATCATGCTTGCCTTCCAGCAGTGTGTCTACTACATTACCAAGGTAACACATCGCTCGATCTGGCTTCCTTATGTGAAATTGTGTCTTTATAATTCAGGCTTTGTACAGGAATCTAAACATCTACTTTACCTTAAAATATAAGATCAGAAAATATAGGTCAGTCTAAATCTGTAAAAGATTCATCTGATTCGCTCACTGATGATTAAGATGTGCAGCTTAAGAAAGGATGAGCTGGACTGAGAAGAAAGAGGCTAGTTAGGAGCTCTGAGAGCTTCGAGCCACAGATCCAGACCACACTGGGGGCATTGTGACGGGACACCGAGGGCCTTTGTGTGTCTGTGTGTAAGTGTCGGGGAAGGCAGAAAACCATTCAGGCCGGGGGAAACTTTGCATCGCAGCCTCTTTTATTTTTAGCTCATCAGTCGAAAAGAAGAAACTGGTCTCTGTTTTTTAGGAGATGGCACAACTTCCTGAGGTCTTAATGAAACATTTGTGACGTCACAGAGAGAAAGTAACACTGCGAATGAAAAAAAAACATGAATTTATGGCTGTTTTTGACCAACAGGTTTAAAGATGTTGATTGGCTAACTCAACTTTGCTCCAGTCCAATATGCAGCCTTGCCAGTAGCTCGAAAATATTAGATTATTTTTTAAGCAAAAATACAACCTCATGATAATGTAAATAGCCAGTAGGGTCAATCCAACATTCATTAGCATTTAACTCAGTTTAGATCTTTCAAACACAAATATTCACAGGGAGAACATAGAAACACAGAAAGGCCCCCAGTCCCCCAGGGACTCAAACCCAGAACCCTTTTCGGTTAGGCAACTGACATTTGATATTTTTCAGTATGTCCTTAGAAAGAAAAAATTTAGTTTATATCCTAATTGGTGACAAAATGCAGGTAAAAAGAAATTCAGCATTCAAGCTAGGCTTTTATCTGTTTTAGCTTCAAACTTAGCATACTTGGCTAACGTGAGAGTGAACTCAAGCCCGCCTTAAGAAAAATTAAAGAGACACGTTTTGCTGCGTTTCTTTTTACTGGGTTTGTGTTCTTTCTTGTTCTCTCAGTCATTCTTGTGGAAGAAAAATAACAATATTTCATTGTGGCCGCAGTATTGGGTTATGTGCATTTCCACTGACGGCACCACACCCATGGATGTGCGCCCAGAAAAGTTTCAGACGACTTTTCCAGTGAAGCTGCGGGGGCGAGCGTCAAAAGGCTGTCCAGACCGGGCTGTTGAACAGTTTCTCGCTCTGGCCCCAGTGACTCCTCGGCCATCGGTCGCTGAACGATAGATATTAGCCGATGAAGGCGGATGTGCTCTCTGGACCAGCCCAGGTCTCTCATGTGGTGCCAGTGGGAACTCCTGGGGGTTTGGTGCTGATGCAGTGTCCTCTGTAGCGTACGGTTCCCATGCAGAAAGGAGCTAAGCTCCCACAATCTCCAAAGAGGAAACTATAGGAGTTCCTAAAGAGCGGCTCTGTTAGTCTGAGGCAGCACATTTTTGCTCAGCTCGGGGGGATGTGGTTATCTAACTACCTGCTCTCGTGTAGCATTCTCTTAGCCCCACCACCCAAATGGCTTCCAGATGTGGTTCGTCAGTAAATCCATAAATAATCAGGAAATGTAAGGTTTATGATTGCTGCTAAACTTACTGGATGCTGGGTTCATTCAGCTGTCTTAGCTTACCTTTTAAGACCCATTTTCCCGTGTCCCCCGAACCATTTCCATAATCAAATCATCACAGTGGCTCAGCACTAAATGTCCTCAGCTCCTCCAAGTTGGCTGAAGAAGAAAGGAGACGGTGCTGTTCTGTTATTCTTTGGACTGGCTGCCTTTAGTTTGAATTCCTCCGACACACCTTTAACTTTTCTCCGTGCCAGTGGCTAATCCACACGAGTCGTAGCATCCTCCAAGACTGTCGCTCCACGAAAAGCTCAGATCCATGAGGAACATATCATAATCTTTTACTGTACAGAGAATTTCTGGCCCATTCAAGTAGTTCATATGATTTAGAGATCACTTACAGTATTAAGTTTTTAAGAAAACATTTTTTTCCCCTCTTCCTTCCTCACTTCACCGTCAAGTCAGACATTTAGAAAAATGTTATTCCATCTCCACACGTCTGAATCATGTCAGAAACTGCAGGCTTTCTCGTCTGATTGAACTAAAGGCGTCGCTGGTGAGAAGCCAGTGATTTTAAAAAGGGCATTTTAACCCTGTAATGCTAAATGTATCATTTTTTATACATACATTTTCTGAAACGTTTTGCATCTGACACCTTTTCCATAATTGGTAATGGTAAACATCCTATTGTACACAATCAGATACACCTGATAACAGGGGGCAGAAAAATACACAAAAAATAATCTTGACTTATCGCGTAGTAATAAATTAATATTAAAAATGTATTTCTGTTTTTTCTTTTTACATATTTTGTTAAAAGGCCAAATAAGGAATTCAAACAAAAAAAAAGTAATTTTCTGTTTTGTTTTATTCTTGGATCAGGCTTTAAAGGGTTAAAGGGTTAACAGGCCGACTGCTTCCTGTCACATAATGGCAGTTTTTCTCCATAAAAAAAAAAAAAAACGGAAAACAAACTAACTCTGGACCCGTGCCATGGATGTGCTTCTCCCAGCGTCGCCTGCCGGGAGACATTTGTCATCCATTTGTCAGCCTCCACTGTCTGATGGCGGCTGTGGCCGTGGAGGCCTGCTGGTGGTGCCCGCCCCGCCCCGGGTCTGCCGGGGCCCTCCAGTGTAAGCGATCTGCCCGGGACGGATTCCTCCGCTGCTCTTCACTCAGCACTTCTAGCTGCAGCGCCATGCCAAGCCCACACTCCCAGCCATGTTCTGCTGGTCTTTTTTCTCTTTGTAGGAATGCGGATCTATGGCTGGCACTGGCCTGGGATACTTTGTGGGTGTGAGGGTGAGATCGGAGGGGAAGGGGGGCATGTCTGTGTACAATTAGCCTGAACAAAGCTGTGGTTGTCCGGGGCCCTTTTTTCTCCCTCTGACGACCAGCAAAGAACCTCGGGATGAAAAAAGAGGTGGAAATGTGAGCGGCTCTGTCTCAGTCGCTGTGAGGAAGACGCCCGGCGGCTCATAAATCAGCTGCGGCGCTGCCTGAGTGACAGGGGGTCCGGGTGGTCTGACATCTGAGTCCGGGGGTTCCGTGTTTCTGGTTTTATCCCTGTGATCCGATGCTCGCCACACAGTGTTGACTTTTCCGACCTCAAATCGACCCTCAGGAATGGCCGACGTTCTCCAGCTCTGGTGGATGAATTCACCGCCCTGCGCTGTCCTTGTGTTCCCCCAGTTCCTCTACCCGGTCCTGCCGGGCCTTCTGGACTGCAACCCGTTCAGGGAGAGCGACGGCGCCCCGGCGCCCGGCGGCGGCGGCGAGCTGCGGGTGCCCGGGGAGATCCGGCAGGTGGTGGAGGTCCTGAACGAGAGCTGGACGCTGCTGTCCGACTGTCAGGTCCACCCGGAGATCTCCGCCCAGCTCCTGGGATACCTCTTCTACTTCATCAATGCTTCGCTCTTCAACTCCCTCATGGAGAGAGGTACCGCCATCACAGCCCACAGCAGCCAATAGGAACACCCATCCATCCATCCATCCATCCATCCATCCATCCATCCATCCATCCA
>JABUIW010000038.1:2015819-2062120 GCA_013363375.1 Menidia beryllina | reverse complement strand
TTACAATCTGTCCAAACAATCATTCCTAGGATTTATAGCTAAAAAAACGCACTGTTTTCTTTTATGTTCTTCCCTTTTTAAATTAGTGCTTTCATACCTTTATCGTAATATAATTGTATTCAATTTAAAGTTTAAATTTTTGTTTTTTTATAATATAATATAATATAATATAATATAATATAATATAATAAAAATAATATAATATAATAATAACACTGATGTAAGGCAGTAAGAAACTAGGACAACTTCTCCCTCTGACCTGCTGTCTGTGACCCTCTGACCATTGTCTGTGACCCTCTGACCATTGTCTGTGACCCTCTGACCGGGTGTCTCAGGACACGCCCCTGAAGGTGAAGGGCATCTTCATCCGTGGCGTGGTGCCGGACTCCCCCGCTGCCCGGTGTGAGCGGCTGGAGCCGGGGGACCGGATCCTGGCCGTTAACGGAGTCAGCCTGCTGGGACTGGACTACCAAAGGTGAGAAAAACCCCGGCGGCGCCTCCCGATCGACGTGGAGATCCCGGTGTGTTGACGCTGCCTGTGTCTCCGTCAGAGGGAGGGAGCTCATCCAGTCCTCGGGCGGTCGACTGAGGCTGCTGGTGGCCAGATCGCACTGCACGTCTGCGGCCCTGCAGACCGAATGCTGACGCCACATTCACTGAGGCACCGAGGACTCACATTAAGGCCTACCGTTGACTTTGGACAGCTGACGAGCACATGGACTATGATTCAAGGACATCAATGTGCTCGGATTAATCTAAGGTTCAGTTTGTTTTGGGACTTCTATATTTGACATTATGAAAACAGAACAGAACTGATGTTATTGTAATACTGGTTGCAAGGTATTTGGAGAACAGGACCTAAACCATACCAAACCCCCTGGGGAATTTTGGGTTGGATTCAAACTTAAGGGCTGACATTTGTTCAGTGAACACCACTGTTTTCAGAGAAATTTAAACTCTCAAAGTCCCAATCTAACAATTCCTAACAGCACCACAAGGGGGAGCCCACGAGCCAGAACCCACTGGGGACAGTGCCCACAGGACCATTTTTTTTAGGTTGCTGCTACCTGGCCTTCAGAAAAAGAAAGTCCATTATTACAACTGGAAAGAAGAGGCATTAGAATCGCTCTGCAGCAACTGAATGATATTTATACTTTTCTTATTCATTCCGTGGAAACAGCACTTAGATGTGAGACGTTGGATGTCGAATCATAAAAACACGTCACAGATTTGTGGACTTGTACTTGTTTTTTTCTTTTACAAAAAAAAAAGCCTGATAGAAATCGAACAATATGAAGGATAACTAGTTAACAGAACGTATTCATAACGTGTGCACACATGAAATAAAGAGGAAGCGCTTGCGTTTTATGTTTTTGTCTCTTTTTGTTAGAGTAGAAGCACATTTACTTTTTCTTTCTATCATTTTATTATTCTGTGTGCTATCCCTTATTTTTCACATTTATTTTATTTCTTAAGTCTTTTTTTTATTTGCACCTGATTATTTGAAAACTGCATTATGTTGCTAGCATCAGCTAACAAAACAAATTTATAGCCAACTAGCATGCTAATCCTGCTAATCATAAAAAAAAATACAGAAAAACCATGATGATACTGAAATGTTTCGAGGCGTTTGCAACATGTCAGATGTCCACATTTCAGGGTTTTTCAAAATGCTTACGCAGATAAACTGTTTCCTCTTTCTAAGATAAAGCCACACATGAATTACCTACGATTCAGTTGCTGGATCAAAGTAGCAGGATACCTTTATCTTACATCCGTTTGGATGTTTCCATAGCAATACTTGTGTAAATCAGAAAAACAACAAAGTGGACGGACTGAATAATTAGGACAGAACCAACAGAACTGTGATGTGACTCAGTGATGGGTTTCCGTTTAGCCTTTTGTGAGAACTGTCCTTTAGGGGAAGGAAATGTACAAAACCCTGTATAAAGGTGGTAACCAAAAGCCATGTACAATCATTCAGTTGCCTTTTTATCACGTCATTAGCAGAAAAACAACTGCCTGAAGCAGAACCGAGATATTAGCTTCTATTAACGCTGAGTGAGGCCTCATGTTTTTTTTTTTTTTACCAATTTAGTTAAAACTCCTTGTTTGATCAGGTTTTAATGAAGTGGACACGGACTGACTAATCACTTAAAACGATATAGATGAATATAGCGATGACATTTTTAGAATCATTTTAGACTTCAGACCAAACATAATAAATCATTTTGAAAAACAATCTGAAAAATAGCATTTAGCACATTCCGCTGCAACGCTTGGACCAGTTTATCCATTTTGACTACAAAATTTTAATAAAAAAACTCCGTCATAGTCAAATTTTTGTATATTTAACATTGAAAGTGTTTTTGAAACGTTTGTGTCACGTCTGGTGTCTCGTCTTGTCCGAGTCCTCCCTTCAAGAACCCACCTACATGACAGCTTGATTACCATAAAATGGTCTTTAATAGATATTCTTCTTTGATTTAAAATTCAAACAAATACATTTTCCATATAGATCCTGATAAATCTACTAATATTAGACATTTGAACAGTTTATCTTAGGATTTATTGATCTTAATTAATATATTTATCATATCAGAGTCCTTCAGCATATTAAGTTCCTTCAGTCTTTTCTTCTATGTGGCATGTTTTTGTAAGTCTTTTTGTTTCAGCAGCTATTGTGCAAGTCGTGACAAGATTCAAATTCCTCTGAAAGATACCCAAGGCCGTGATCTCATGGCAAAGAAATGGTGGAAATTCTTTGAAAGGATGCAGACAGGATGAAACTGGATCTCCTTAACTGGTGTTAACTTTAAATGTGGACTGTAGATTTGACTGCCACTGCCCTTATGAGCCAGAAAACACAAAGGACTTCAGAGCAAACACAAAGACACTACGCAGATGAGTGTTTCTCTAAGAGAATAGTCACATGTGGCTCCGGTTGAGTGTTCATATTCCAATCAGAGTTCCTGGAAACGTTGCTCCCGTCAACATAAAGAAACCAAAACCACAGCCAGAGACCTGTTCCATCAACGGCCAAATGAATCATTTTGGCCTTTTGTTCGGTTGTGTTGAATTGAATTGAATTGAATTGAATTGAATTGAATATACTTTATTGATCTCCAGGGAGAAATTGACTTCCAGTACAGCCCGTACCAAGATCAAACAAACAAAACACATAGACACACCAGTTCGGGAAGACTGAGGGCAGCCACACAGGAGGGCGCACCAATTTTTCTTCAGAACAAAAGAATACATTGGGAAAGCGGTTGCGGGAAGAGGGAAAAAAAAGGCCCAGTGCCACGCCCCCTACAGGGGACGTAACAGTGATATAAAAAAACACCTCAGTACACTTAAGCACAGATACCGTCAAATCACAACATCAAGGACACATAGGGAGGGAGGGATGGGGGGGTTGGAAGGAAGGGGAAAGGAAACAGCGAGGCAGTGAGTCCAAGGAATGCATGAATTCTGTATTTGTGTGTGTGTAAGTATAAGCAAGCTGGAGTCCACATCCAGGCTAGATGGAATTTGTCCTTGTGCAGGAATTAAGTCGCTTTGACCGGTCTGGGACAGGACAGACAAAAAGAGGTGGCAAGGCTTTCCGATAATGGCTAAACCTATGATGATTTTCTTCTTTGTGGTTTCATTTTGTCCTGCGACATAACTCAGTTCTCTGTTGAGTGTGTGGATGCCTTTAAATAAATTAAGCTTTCAACCTCTAAGAAAAGACCAAAGGCAAAACATTTTTGTCTTAGATCTAAAGATTTAAATATGGAACGGATAGGAAAGACAAGGGTGAGAAAACAGAAACAAGGAATAAACTTTGAAAAAATACAGAAGACAAAAAAGTACAGCAAATAATACCAAAAAAAACAAATTAATAAACAGGAAAAAACTGGGAGAAACCATGCCAAAATCCATGAAATAACCCAGAATGTGAGACAAAAGGAATAAACTGAAAACCGGAAAACCCCTCAGAATCCTCTAATTTAACGGTGTGTTGTCTTTTTCATGTTTGCAGAAAAAAACTTTGCTCCAGGACTCTGTTTGCGTTAAATGTCCTTCTGCTATCTTCCCAAACTGGAATGAGGACAGATTCCCTCTAGAGAACTATGTTTTCTTGTCTTTTTTGTCTAAATAAAAGAACCCGATATCTCTCTGGAATGGAAGGCATGGGTTGTGTGGTCGTTGTTGTGGCTGACTCACTACACAGGGAGCCTTTATATTTCATTCTAATGCTGAAAAAAAAAAAAAGAAAAAAGACGGCGCATGCCTGCTGAAATATGCTTCCCCAAGGAGTGAAGAGAGTTTTAAAACCAAGCTGGTTTTTCATTCAAAAATATGAATTAAAGTCAGAATTCTGATTTTTTTTTCCAAAACATGAAAAAAATATATACGCTAATTTCAGAGAAAAAGTCAGAATTATGAGAAGACTCAAATCTCAGATTTTATTCCCAACACATGACAAACAATTCTGGGACATTTTATTCCCACAATTTCTGAAAAAAGTCAGAATTCTGGCTTTAATCTCAGATTTCTGAGTTATTTCTGGTAATTCTATTTTCTTTTCTTCAGTGGCCCTAATTCCTCTTCCACATTAGCTGAATAAAAGGCGACATGTAAATTCACAAGAATCCGAGAATTGTGTCGAAAAATGCATTCCTGTTGTAAATAAGCTTTAAGTGCACGGAAATCAGCAGGAAACCGGAGCAAAATGCCCAGAAGAAGTTTTTTAAAAGAAGTTTGAAGTCATTATTTGGCCCATTGATAAAAAATTAGACAATAATAAACAGATACACATAAATAATAAACAGAGATAGTTGATTTCTGCTCGGTAAATCGGGCCTGTGGGCTTATGTGTCAGCTCCAGATGCGTGTGCATGCAGGGTTTGGGGGGGGGGGGCTGGTTCACGGTGGGGGTGCATATCTGTGCAGACATGCATGCAGCTCTGTGCAGAACACCGGAAGAGAGGGAGGTTGCAGCCTCCGGCCCCCGCAGCAGACAGCAGCCGGGGCCGAAGTCCTACCGTCCATCAGTCCACCAGCCCCCCCCCCCCCCCAGCATGGCGGAGGCCGACCTGTACCTGCTCTACAAGGGGGTCTACCTGCCCTCGCTGATCCACACGCCGGAAAGTTTGCGGAACTACGAGGAGTTTGCCTTCCGCCCGGATGACGTCATCATCGTAACGTATCCCAAATCCGGTGAGTTTTCTGCGCCCGGGGCGAGTCTGAACTCCTGCAGCCCGGGGCGGGGGGTCCTGTCGGGGTCTAGGGGGTTCAGACCTGCACCCAGAGCCAGGGGAAACACGCAGGGCTCAAAAACAAAAACAAAAAACGGAGAGGCGGAGGTTCATAAATACACGTGTTTATTTAGTATAACGTTTGTATAACGTTGTGCTGACGTGTAAAAGTCAGGCTACTGCAAGTTGCTATGATATGTATTTATTTCTGACACGTCCGAACTGTCGATTGACATCTGTTCCACCTTGTTTTAATCCACCTTTGGATTTGACGTATAACTATGTAATAACTGTCCAGATGGAGAAGTCCTGCTGTCCATGTTGGATCCCAGCTTCTAACTGACAAAAGGAGTCTGGTTTTGAACCTCTCTGCACTCTTGCAGATAGTTCAAACCCATTAGTTTGTTTCCAGTGGAGTGGAAGACCTGATATTAGAAGTTGTTTGTGGGTTTTTAATCCAACACCAGCAGGGACATTATTAACTTCTGGTTTTAGAGCAAGGGGGTCCAGCTTTTGTCCTACAGGTTTGTAGAAGATCTTCCTGCTTTAAAAAGCTATGCACAAGCCTGCTAATGGAGCATCAACCTGGATCAGGGTTGTTGAAGCAGGGGAGCTTCTAAAACCTGAAGAACCGGGGACCTCCAGGACAGGACTGGACTGGCCTTTGACGCCCCTGTAAAGACTGCTCTTAACCTTGCATGTGCATCTAAGCTCTCCATGCCTTGTTTTTCTGAACAATAAAGCTCTAGAACACAGTTTTTCCCACATCGCTGGTCCTCAGGGACCACTGTCCCGCAGTTTTCCAACTTTCCCTGCTCCCGCAGACCTGATTTCAAATGAATGGGTCTTCTTCCACCTTCTCCGAAGCTTCAAGAGCACATGCATAAGAGACTTGAGGACCAGAAAGACGAATCCCTGCTCTGGAATGCATTGGCCCTGCAGAACAAAGGGCTGGAACCATTCTCTGTGCACTATAGTGACCATCAAACATTGACTTGTCTCGTTCCTACATTAGTCTTTGACTGTCAACGGTCAGTTTTATGTCTTTTTGTTATGCTACCTCGTGATTATGCACACGTTTTTGTCAATCAGATCTAGGTTCATTTAGGTTCTTATGGACTAACATTTTTTTCCACATTGAGTTTTCTCCTTTTCGATTTAAACTCTTGCCTTAGAGTTTCTAGCTCTTTGTTTTGTTTTTATATTCTTGGTTCTCTTCTTCCTGGTTTATGTTTTAGTTGCTCATCGATCTCCCCCTTACTGCCTCCCTGCACTTGAACTGCAACCTCTAAGTAATTTCCCTCTGTATTTAAACTCCTTGGTTTCTCTCATTGTTTGTCAGATCCTGACAGTTCCTCTATTCTCGTTTTCTTCACCGGTCCATGTCGCTGGTTTAGGTTTTTGTCTCTTTTAAGAAACCAACCGAAACAACTTACAAGGCAGTTAGTGTCAACCTGACAATAAGCTACCTAGATGGAAATCACTAGTCAGACTCTTTTAGAGGAAGCAGTGGTGAACATGTATAGATAGAAGGAAGTAAAGAAAGAAAGGTAGTGGGGGTGGGGAGGTACTGGGTAAGAGTTAGAGGAGGAGATGCTACCCTAACTAGAAGTTTCTAGAAGAAAGGCAGGGACGCTGCTGTTCCTGTAGCGCTCGGTAGGTCATTCCACCATCCTGGAACAACTCATTAAAGCAGTCTGGATGGTCTGGAGCCTGGTGTGGCCACTGCTAGACGACAATCCAATGATGGCCGGACTGACCAACTGGAGACATAAGCCTTTGCAAGAGTATTTAAGTAGATGGGAGCCTTACCTTTAAGCACTTTGTAACATTAGTGGCTTGAATTTGACGAAGGCATCTAGGGGTAGTCAATGAAGCTCAATGAACAGAGGGATGACGTGGGATTTAAACCTTTAGTTTGGCTTTTTTTCTTTTCCTTTAGCGATCTCGTTTGCTTTTTACCCCTAAAGAACCTAAAGAGTACTTAGTATATCTGATAATTGTTTATATTGTACAAATAAGGGCATCATTTCTGAATTTAAAGCCTAACCCTTTAATATATTCACTTAGGAAAAAGGACAGGATAAATGTTTCTTTGCATTTTTTATTTCTTTGGAGCAGTTAGAACGAGAATCAATACTTTTTTAACCAAAAAATGACACTGGATGTCCCAACTAATGCTAATCACATACTTCAACTTGATTTTAGAGCTAGTTTAGGTATAAGTGCACTTCCTCTAGTAGCCTATGACAAACAATTATCAGTTTTAAAAATGTGTCTTAACAAATGGTTGAGCAGGATTAATGTACGTTTTCACAGTTCCAACGCATTTTGTCCTGTTTGTGTAGGTACAACCTGGTTGAAGGAGATTGTCCCTCTGGTCACAAGTGGAGGAGATCCAAAGTCTGTGGAGACTCTTCATAACTGGGACCGTGTTCCCTTCCTAGAGGAGGTCCAGGCCTCAGTTTTAAAGCTTGAAGAAAGGCCGTCTCCACGCATTTTTTCAACCCACTTCCATTATAGCATGATGCCACCGTCCTTCTTTGAAGTAAAGCCAAAGGTAACGGTTTCAGTAAGCATCATAGTTTTAGCCTACATGTCAACACCTGTGATGTGGCTGAACGATGCGAGATCTTTAGGGTCTGAGTTTATATAGACCTTATGAAAATATATAAATATTATATAAATATTTCAGTGAAACAGCTAGTAACAGAAAGCATGAATGAAAGCAGACATTTCAGTTTTGCACTGATAAAGAAATTAATCTTTAAGGACTTGCACAGTATATTCTAGGCTCTTTTTACAATTTCAGATTTCGGTCTCAAATCGTAGTACCCACTAAAAGCTGGGAGATACGTAAAGAGTGAAGCAGAAGCAAAGGAAAGCACTTTCCTACTAAATAGTAACTGATTATTGTATTTGTTTCCTGAAACGTCACCCAAAGTCACCAATAACAGGCATAATGAAAAATAAAAAACAAGAAAGATAAATGATCTTATTTGGCTTTACAACTGAGGCATATTTTATTTGGCATACTGCCTGTTGTTCTGTTTGCATATGTAACCACTGTTGGGTGCAAAGCAGCTTCCTAGTAAGTGTTAAGGTTGGTTTCACACAGAGTGCAATAGTCACAAACTGCTGAGTGTGGCTTGAAAACGAGGCTAGATCATCAGCCCTCCAAGCTTAAAGACTGGTGTGAGATGTTTGTGCTGACCAAACATCTCCTCCTTCTCTCTGGCGTGTCCAAATATGCTCGTCTTCCTAAAAGCATTCCTTCATTTTGCTGTTTGCTTTGAGCCTAGCCACCCAACCAGGTGGCACATCGATTTGCATTTGAACAATGAACTGAGCCTGAAACAGACTTGTAATGTTAAAAATTGCTCTATGCTGTCAGACATAGACAGTAGAGCTTTTGTATTATGACATGTAATCTCTACAGGTGATCTACGTCATGAGGAACCCCAAAGACGTCTTCACCTCCTCGCTTCATTACCACAAGATGGCGTCCTTCCTGGTGACCCCAGGCTCACAGACCGAGTTTCTCCACAAGTTTCTGGATGGAAAAGGTTGTTCCACCTGATAACTTCATTTCTGATCACGTACACTTGCCACAACTCTTATGAAGCCGAACTGTATCTAAAAAAATGCGACATTTTAAAGATCTATCTAAAAGATCTAACAGGAAGTGTGTTGTTTTCCTTCAGTGATGTTTGGCTCCTGGTTCGATCACGTCAAGAGCTGGTTGAATGTGGAGGACAAGAAGTTTATCATGTACATCTCCTATGAGGAGATGATAATGGTGAGACCTGAATGCTTTTTTAAAATAAGTCTGATAGGGAACAATCAGTGGGACTGGCTGTATTGACTTGTGGCCTTTGCTGCAGGACCTGAAGGACTCGGTGAGCAGAATTGCCCAGTTCTTGGAGAAAGCTCTGGACGCCGAGGTGATAGAGAAGATAGCCGAGCGCTGTTTGTTCAAGAACATGAAGCAGAACAACATGTCCAACTACTCACAAGTTCCTCATGAGATCATGGACCCCACCAAGTCTGAGTTCTTCAGAAAAGGTACATCCATCCATCATCCATCCATTCATGCATCCATCCATCCATTATCGTAACCGCTTATTCCCTAATGGGGTCACGGGGAAAAGCAGGGGAAAGGAAAATAGACACCTACAGCAAACACATTCTGCTTAGTGAGTCCAGTCAAACAAGCTAGTTTAAAAGAACACAACCAAACAAACTGGAATTGATCTGTCTGTTTCAGGAATTGCTGGAGACTGGAAGAACCAGCTCACGGCAGCAGAGGCGGAGCACTTCGACGCCGTTTACAAAGACAAAATGAAAGATGTCGAATATAAATTTGCATGGGATTAAAAGCTGTGGAATGAAAGCAATTCCAACCGCACAATGATCGACAACACCACAGAACATTTGAGTGAAAATGCAACCTTATTAAAAACTAAAACTAAAGGTGTGGAATCCATACAGAATTACTGTCAAATTGCATCAGGTTTTCTTGGGAAAAGTTCATTAAAACCTAATGGAGTTAATTTACTGACTGCCTCACAGCCGTTATTTTCTAAAGTACACTGGCAAATATTTCCATATACAAAGATATTTACTCTGAACGTAGAGGAGGCTTTAATTTGTCGTCATGCTTGTGCCTTCTGCTCATCTGCCATCCGAAGATTCTATTTAAACACAACAAAATGAGAGGAAACAAGAAAAATTAAGAATATTTGATGTTTTTTTTAAAATAGAAAAGTCAAATATTTGCAGTGGGTCGTTGGAATTGCTTTGATGTGGGCTTTTTTTTTAAAGAAATATTCTCCAAAATCTGATTTTGAGCTAAAGCATGAATAAGACAAACGGTTCCCTGGGCTGCCACCTTATCGTGGTGGAGGGGTTTGAGTGTCCCAGTGATCCTAGGAGCTATGTTGTCCGGGGCTTCAAGCCCCTGGTAGGGTCACCCAAGGCAAACAGGTCCTAGGTGAGGGATCAGACGAAGCGCAGCCCAGAAGACCCTTATGAAGACACAAAAAATTGGACCTAGTGTACCCTTGCCCGGGCGCGGGCTACCGGGGCCCCCCCCCTGGAGCCAGGCCCAGGGGCGGGGCACCATGGCGAGCGCCTGGTGGCCGGGCCTTCACCCATGGGGCCCGGCCGGGCCCAGCCCGAAAAGGTTACATGGGTCCCCCTTCGCACGGGCCCACCACCCGTGAGAGGGGCCATAGGGGTCGGGTGCAGTGCGCCCTGGGCGGCGGCCGGAGTCGGGGACCTTGGCGGACCGATCCCCGGCTGCAGAAGCTGGCTCTAGGGACGTGGAACGTCACCTCTCTGGCGGGGAAGGAGCCTGAGCTGGTGTGCGAGGCGGAGAGATTCCGGCTGGACATAGTCGGTCTCGCCTCGACACACAGCTCTGGCTCTGGAACCAGCCTTCTCGGGAGGGGTTGGACGCTCTGCTACTCTGGAGTTGCCCCCGGTGAGAGGCGCCGAGCAGGAGTGGGCATACTCATTGCCCCCCATCTCGGTGCCTGTACGTTGGGGTTCACCCCGGTGAGCGAGAGGGTAGCATCCCTTCGCCTTCGGGTGGGGGGACGGGTCCTGACTGTCGTTTGTGCCTATGCGCCTAGCGGCAGTACAGAGTACCCACCCTTTTTGGAGTCCTTAGAGGGGGTACTGGAGGGTGCCCCCTCTGGGGACTCCCTCGTTTTGCTGGGGGACTTCAACGCTCACGTGGGCAACGACAGTGAGACCTGGAGGGGCGTGGTTGGGAGGAATGGCCCCCCCAGCTTGAACCCGAGCGGTGTTCTGTTTTTGGACTTCTGTGCTCGGCACGGATTGTCCATAACGAACACCATGTTCAAACATAAGAGTGTCCATATGTGCACTTGGCACCAGGACACTCTAGGCCGCAGTTCAATGATCGACTTCGTTGTCGTTTCAGCTGATCTGCGGCCGCATGTTCTGGACACTCGGGTCAAGAGGGGGGCGGAGCTTTCCACTGACCACTACCTGGTGGTGAGTTGGCTCCGATGGTGGGGGAGGATGCCGGTGAGACCCGGGAGGCCCAAACGTGTTGTGAGGGTCTGCTGGGAGCGCCTGGCGGAGTCCCCTGTTAGGCGGAGCTTTAACTCCCACCTCCGGGAGAGCTTCAAGCACGTTCCGAGGGAGGCGGGGGACATTGAGTCCGAGTGGGCCGTGTTCCGTGCCTCCATCGATGACGCGGCCTCTCGAAGCTGCGGTCGCAGGGCTGTCGGTGCCTGTCGTGGCGGCAACCCTCGAACCCGCTGGTGGACACCGGCGGTGAGGGATGCCGTCAGGCTGAAGAAGGAGTCCTATCGGGCCTTTTTGGCCTGTGGGACTCCGGAGGCAGCTGATGGGTACCGGCAGTCCAAGCGACGTGCGGCTCGGGTGGTCGCCGAGGCAAAAACTCGGGCGTGGGAGGAGTTTGGGGAGGCCATGGAAAAAGACTTCCGTACGGCCTCGAGGCGATTCTGGTCCACCATCCGGCGTCTCAGGGGGGGGAAGCAGCGCCCCACCAACACTGTTTACAGTGGGGATGGGGTGCTGTTGACCTCAACTCGTGACGTTGTGGGTCGGTGGGCGGAGTACTTCGAGGACCTCCTCAATCCCACTGGCGCGTCCTCCATTGGAGGGGCAGAGCCTGGGGATCCGGAGTCCGGATCTCTAATCTCCGGGGCTGAAGTCACCGAGGTAGTGAAAAAGCTCCGCGGTGGCAAGGCTCCGGGGGTGGATGAGATCCGGCCGGAGTTCCTTAAGGCTTTGGATGTTGTGGGGCTGCGTTGGCTAACGCGACTCTGCAACATCGCGTGGACATCAGGGGCAGTCCCGCTGGATTGGCAGACTGGGGTGGTGGTCCCCCTATTTAAAAAGGGGGACCGAAGGGTGTGTTCCAACTACAGGGGGATCACACTCTTAAGCCTCCCTGGGAAGGTCTATTCAGCGGTTCTGGAGAGGAGGGTCCGTCGGATAGTCGAGCCTCGGATCGAGGAGGAACAGTGTGGTTTTCGTCCTGGCCGTGGAACGCTGGACCAGCTCTATACCCTCAGCGGGGTCCTGGAGGGTGCATGGGAGTTCGCTCAACCAGTCCACATGTGTTTTGTGGACTTGGAGAAGGCGTTCGACCGTGTCCCTCGGGGTGTCCTGTGGGGGGTGCTCCGGGAGTATGGGGTACCTGGCCCTTTGCTACGGGCTGTTCGGTCCCTGTACGACCGGAGTCAGAGTTTGGTTCGCATTGCCGGTAGTAAGTCGGATCCGTTTCCGGTGGGAGTTGGACTCCGCCAAGGTTGCCCTATGTCTCCGGTCCTGTTCATAACTTTTATGGACAGGATTTCTAGGTGCAGCCGAGGTGTTGAGGGTGTCAGTCTTGGTGGCCTTAGGATCGCATCTCTGCTTTTTGCAGATGATGTGGTCCTGTTGGCTTCATCAAGTCGGGACCTACAGCTCTCACTGGAGCGGTTCGCAGCCGAGTGCGAAGCGGCTGGGATGAGGATCAGTGCCTCCAAGTCCGAGACCATGGTCTCTCACCGGAAAAGGGTAGAGTGCCTTCTCCGAGTCGGAGCGGACGTCCTTCCCCAAGTGGAGGAGTTCAAGTATCTCGGGGTCTTGTTCGCGAACGGGGGTAGGGAGCGTGAGATCGATAGGCGGATCGGTGCGGCGTCTGCAGTAATGCGGGCGCTGTACCGGTCTGTCGTGATGAAGAGAGAGCTGAGCCTAAAGGCGAAGCTCTCAATTTATCGGTCGATCTACGTTCCCACCCTCGTCTATGGTCACGAACTTTGGGTAGTGACTGAAAGAACGAGATCGCGGATACAAGCAGCCGAAATGAGTTTCCTCCGCAGGGTGGCGGGGCTCTCCCTTAGAGATAGGGTGAGAAGCTCGGCCATCCGGGAGGGGCTCGGAGTAGAGCCGCTGCTCCTCCACGTGGAGAGGAGCCAGTTGAGGTGGCTCGGGCATCTGTTTAGGATGCCTCCTGGTCGCCTCCCTGGGGAGGTGTTCCGGGCTCGTCCCACCGGGAGAAGGCCCAGAGGAAGACCCAGGACCCGCTGGAGGGACTATGTGTCCCGGCTGGCCTGGGAACGCCTCGGGATCCCCCCGGAGGAGCTGGCCGAAGTGGCCGGGGAGAGGGAAGTCTGGGTTTCCCTGCTCCGGCTGCTGCCCCCGCGACCCGACCCCGGATAAGCGGTGGACAATGGATGGATGGATGGATGGATGGTTTAGATGAACAGATTCTCATAGGAGAACTATGAATGAAGCTGAGAGTTGGCTTAATTTTTTACATTTTTTATGGCAGATTCTTTGCTCTGTGGCTCCCCCTACAGCAGAGAGATGTAACCGCACTGCTGCACAGCAGATCTACATGTGGATACAATTCACATGGATTTGTTGTGAGAGGCCACAGAGACAGTTTGGCTCGGTCTGGTTTGAATCTCAGCTGGAGCCTTCTGCGTTTGCATGTTCTGCCCACGCTCATACCACTTTTTTCCAAGTTCTCAGCCTTCTTCTCACAGCCTTATTATGCAAGATGGTTCAGTGGTGATCTTAAATCGTTCATAAGAGGGATTTTATGCTTGTTATAGATGATAAGCAGTTCAGTTGATTAAAACACTGGCAAAACTGTGAAGAAATCTTAACAAGCAATGCAAACTTTATGTATATTGATCATTTTTAATGGCTTTTAGCTGAGCTTCTGGTTTCTACATGCCAGATATGTCCATATCGAAGCAACAGAGCTGGTATAAACCCACATGAAACATGGCGTTCACCTCGCTTGGTCAACAAATCAACCAAAACAAAATTCAGGGGGAATGGGAATAGATGGCCCTGGTCTTTCTGAGGCCGTCACTCCCTACCGGGGGAGGAGCGGTCATGTGTTTTTTGTGTTTTTTTTTCTTTTCTGAAAACAAAGCCATCGACTACGTGATCCCAGTGTCACAATAAGGTTGCACCCATGCTGTTTATATTTCCTCCATAAAAAAGAGGAAATTAGATGGAGAAATATGATGTTCGGGCACATTTCTACAATGACACCAGTTCCTGAAAGCAAATCTCTGGCTCTCTGTGGCACACCTGTGTCAGGTGTTAACCCAGAGGTCACATGCTGAGAGGGAAGTCGAA
The DNA here is from genome assembly GCA_013363375.1 of Menidia beryllina. Classification (NCBI taxonomy): domain Eukaryota; kingdom Metazoa; phylum Chordata; class Actinopteri; order Atheriniformes; family Atherinopsidae; genus Menidia; species Menidia beryllina. Next base: position 2,047,730 of record JABUIW010000038.1, on the reverse strand, counting down.
GACTGCCTATAGTAACTAAAAATTCCCATCAGGACCCAGTCAGTTTTTTGGGAGTGTTTTTGTTGAGCTGTATGTTTCTTCTTTACATAACAGGGTGTGCTCAGACACGTCACTACATCTGGGCTAAGTTAGCCCTAAGTTAGCCCTTAATGCTAAGGTGGTTGGCAGCCCCATTTAATCTTTACTGGAGTAATTGGACGTTTTGAAGACATGTTTTTAGCTATTGTACATTTTAAAGTATCTTGTGATGCCAGATAGGGTTTATAGGGATGCCTAGGAGCCTGAAATATTGCTCACATTTGAAAGAAAAGTACTGCTCAGATGTCAATCATGAAATAAAGAGTTATTAAATCTTGTCATAAAATTAATTCATAACATGAATTCATGTTATTACAGGAATTAATGTAATAATTGCAATGAATATAGTTAAGACAGAATTTCAAAACTACATTAATTCCTTCCAGACGCAACACTTAATAAAGCTTGAAATAACTTGTCAGATAGAGAAAAATAAACTGCAACCATATAATGAGAGACAAAGATAACATTTTAAATTGTGTTTAATTTTAGCTCTTGAAACCAACTGAACAGTTTAAATAATGAATGACTTACATAAAATCCTACATGTGGGTGTGGTATTGACCTGCATAGTCACAACTGGCTTCACTGTCATAACATAATCATAATTTGGTTATGTCTGTATTCAATACGTACAAAAGTTAGAAAAATTGAATAATCTCATCATTTTAGCAACTAAGCAGATAAAAGCTAGAATTTAAGTTGCTAAATGCATACTGTAAAATTGATATGGAATGAATGACTTATCAGCCACCTTTAGGAGTGAGAAAAGGTAAGTTAGTCATTGTGAAACTCTGCCCTGAATGTAACACAACGCCTTTGTTCCTGTGGTACCACTGCTTTGGTTACACGACACGTTCCGGCTATTGTATTTCTGCACAGCTTCATTTAGTTACCTAAAATAAAATCCGTCACAAAGCTCCCACACCCTATTAAAAGAAGCTGTTGAAAGAATGTGGTTCAGTTGTTGTCATAAAACTATATGTAGAGAATGTAGCAGATGAACATCGTTTCAAACGAAAAACAATCATCAACATGTTTTACTATTTTCCTCGGCTAGTCCGGTTTTACTACATTATCTTTGTAACGCGAATGCAGCATCATGCTAGCTCATTAGCTAGCAAGTTTTGACTTGCTAGCCCAGTAGCAAGTCAAAACAACATACCATTTGACTTGTCTCTATTTTTAAATGGATAATAATGTAAAGATGCCAAATGATAGATGTCGTAAAAGAGGTCCTCTTATTGCCTATGAAAATATGCACGAATGACGATAAATAATGCAAAGTTATCTCATAGTTCCTCTAAATGTACTAGCTAAGTTAGCATGTTAGCTCTACTATTCGAAAAGCGAGGCTTTTGTTGCCATGGTAATCTTCTTCGGCACAATGAGGATTTCGAGCAAGGCACACACAGAGGTCCGAAAAGTGCAGCACACGGCGTCCACCACAATAACAGGTAGATGGAAAGTGTTGCCGCGCCGCTGTCTGGTCCCTCTGGTAAATCCCCTCATCTTGCTAGCATGTAAAAACTCTTTACCAGAGCTACTTTTCCATATTTTATCCGGATATCTCCAATTTCATTTAATGTCATCACTGTTCAGCCTTTTTCTAAAACTCTACCAGATTAATATTATTCTTATTATTCTAAAATGTAACCAAATATTAGAGTAAAACAGATAAGAAACGCTTAACCCCATTTGGCAACATGCTATTGGGTAAGTTAAAACACAGTAATAAAGAGAGTTGAGGTGATGCTTCTCAACAATATATAACTATTCTATAACATTGGCGTTAAATGAAGGGTCAGTTGGTCAGCAGCTGCCTCTCCTCTGCGTTTTGATGCCAATGCCAGGCATCATTGTCATGCTTGGTTTCACCATTATGATGCCTTTGTTCCCCAAATTCCAGCCCTGCCCTCGGAACAGAGGTGGCAAGATGCACTGGCATCTTAAAGGCAAACTGAGAAGTAATCATTCCAGGTAGGTTACCAGTGTTTAATTAAATCTCATCTCCATTTAATAAAAGAGTGTGTACTTTGTTCACATCTTGGCAACACATTATGAAGCCAGAAAGGTATCTCTCCAAGACTCCAAGGTTAAAGAAGTAAGTGTTGGTATGACAGCATGAAATATGCAAAAAAAAAGTCAGGTGGCTGTTCTGGTAAAATGAACCGAACAGATCCAAAGGCCTATCCAAACCCTGTAACTGTGTAATAGCGTCTAATGACTTCATAATGCCTCAGGTTGGACAGGTTTTTATTGTTCCGTGAGCTATGGAGCCAGAGTGTCCCCGGGTTTATTACAGGGAAGCTCTGATTAATCAGCTGAGGCAAGCCAGGAATGTGAAACTTAAAGCTATTTTTACTCCCCCTCCCTCCCTTGGTCACATCCCTCCTTTTGCTGGTTTTGTTTTCCCTTCTCTCTGTCTCTCTTTTGGCCTCCACTCACACACCCTTTATGCCGGTAAAGTCATTATTAATGTTGTTAGGCGGTGCGTAGCAGACATTAGGAAGAATGATGCTCCAAACAGGCAGGTGGAGTGCGTCCGGCTGCTTTTAAGCTTCCCTGTTGCATCTTTTCCTTTTTTTTTTGTTGTTGTTGTGATCTGTGAGCTCAAGAGCCGTTCCGAGAAATGGAGACTGGGGCGTGAGCGAACACAGAGCGAGCAGGGAGTTTTGGTTTCGTTTCTCTCTCAAGTGAAACACACTGACACACAGTGAGGGAGCAGAAACGGAGGGGTGGGGGGGTATTTAAAAGCCCAAGCAGGAAGGCTGCTGGCTCACGTTCAGTAGGCTCAGCTGAAGGAAGTTAACCACAAATCATCCCATTTGGAAGAGCCGGTAAGATATAACTGCTGCGCACTGTTGCAGTTGGTTTATTTCTTTTTTCTTTGCATTAGGCTGAGGTTGCCATGTAAAGCCTGAAGCTAGCTGTGCTGCCAGTGTGTGGTTATGAAGCAACGCCAGACAATGTTTTTGTTCTTCGGGTGTGCCTTTTTTTGTCTAAGGAAATGTTACGTCTTCAGAGTTGATGTGCTGTGTTAGCCATTTTCTTTAAGGGCATAAAGCCATGTCAACTTTATTTATCTGGCACATTTGAACAGAACTGATCGAAGTTCTCAACAGTAACTGTTTAGTCTGGTGAAGGATCTTTGGACTATTGTGAAGGACAAAACAATTGGATAAAATTGGACTAAAATAAGACTATAAAGCTTGTGTAAAATGTTTTCTCCATTAAAATGAATCCATATTCGTTCAACTTTCTGTTCATAGCCCTTTATTTATTCCTTTCTAAATGTGTTTCTGCCCTACATGTGTTCTCCTTCAGCGTGGAACGGGAGTCCGGTTTACAACGCCATTCTGCTAAACCAGACTTTTGCACCCTTATGATCAGCCAATAGGTGAGAAGCCCAACACATGACTCACCCTGGAAAAAAAGCCACACCCTCTTATTTGCGAAACAAGTCAGAAGCAGGCATGAGAATGTAAAAATACTTCACCTAATAAACCCGGGCAAGTGGAAATGGAGAAGAACAAAAACTAAAACATCTTTAAATCTTTAAATTAACCCAAAATACCCCTTTGAAATGAAAACTGATATAATTAATTAAAAAATCAATCAATACATAGATTAAAAAACCTTGATGAGGATTAAAAATTCTCAGTGAACGGAAAATGAACTGGTAAAGAAAACAAATAGATATTTACCCAAAGTTGAATGATGAAGCCAATGATCAAATTCACCTTTGATGCGATTATTATTGCAAAGAATGATTTGATATTCATCCATGTAGCCATATATCTATTTTTGTCATTTCTCCGTCCTAGCTGGCCTTTACAGCCATCTGCAGCTTCCCTTTAATCCTTAATGGATACTTACATGCATATCGATTATATCCACTGAAGTGATTTCCACCTAGCTGTTTGGTTTCCTGCCAAATTATTATTTTCTGATCACACATTCCAGCATTCCTGAATTTTTCTTTTATTAAATAAATTACAGTCCCTTTAATTAAATCCAACAAAGTGAAAAATAATGAGACACCTCATTTATTGAACGGGCTCTCTTCAAATGTAGAGAAAGTGGTCGTAAGAGCAGCACTGTTGGTGATTGGATGACAGTTAAAGGCTTTACGTCTTGTCCCTTTTAGCACCACTCACGATGGAGGAGGTTCTACAAAATGTAGTGGACTTGTTGAAAGGTCACCCGGCCGGGATCCCTCTGAAAAAGCTCACCATGTTCTACAACCAGACGTACCGCTCCAACCTGTCCTTCCGGGCCTTGCACTTTGACTCCCTGGCCCAGCTCGTGGCCTCTCGACGGGAGCTGTCTGTGGTGGGACAGCTGGTGTTTCACCAGGACCATCTACCCAGAAGTCAGAGCGCTGCTGGAGCTGAAGGCGGAGCCGGCTCCACAGGTGGGGACAGCAAAAGCAGGGTGCTGGAAAACCTGGTCCTCATGATGAGAGAGCATCCGGCCGGCGTCCCCCTGCCGAAGGTGGCTCCCCTCTACAGCCAGACGTACCACCACAACCTGGCCTTAGCCTCTCTGGGCTTCAAAACCATCTCCTCCCTGGTCGCCACTTTGGAAAAAGACCTGCACGTGGAGGGGGACATCGTGTTCCATAAGATTTACCTGGCTCAAAATCAGCCTCAGGCTTGGAAAGCGAGACAAGCTAAAGAGGGCAGCAGGCCGGCCACACCGCAGACCCCGGATTCTCTCAGTAGGGGTTGTAGCCCCGGCCCACAGCGGGATACCAGCAACCCTCTCTGGGCACCGCCCTCCCAGGCTGGGGTCAGCCTTCTCGGCAGCCCTTTGATTTCATTCGGCTCATCATCATCATCATCCATAAAACATGTTCCTGAGAGCCCAGTCCTCACCCAGGATCAGCTGCTCCAGAGAATAATGGAGGTGAGCCACACCGACACAACAGGGCTGGCTTCGTTTTCCAGACACCAGAGACTGTTTTTCCCCTCTTCTTTCTTTTTTATTAATAGATCTTTAGTCACTGTGTGACTCCCGAAGAGTAAGAATGTACAGATTCCACTTCCACATATGTGATTTTTTTCCAGCATAGGTTTCAGATTTGAAACACTCAGAACAGCAGTTTTAAGGCAACACCAACAAACTCCCACAAGTGTAACACGGAGCCAATTGCTAACATGGGTTTTAGGCTGTATTTGGATGTGTTGGATGGGTTTGTGCGCTAATAACAGATCATTGGCCATCGTAGGGATTATAATGATTAAAACCTGGGTTGAAGTAAAGCATTTATATAGGAAATTACTACAATGTGTAGGTAAAAAAAAACTCTTCTCCTGGTATTTAACATAAAGTATCCTGGACATTCTTTATTTATTATATCTATTAAAGATATTCTAGCTGGTATGGATATTTTGTTTTCCTCTTGTAGGCAGATTTGACCTCTCTGGTGCTCCTTCTCCTCCGGTTGGCTCTGCTTTGTGCTGTTAAAAACTGGCTGGTGTTTTCCAGGTGCTGAGGAAGTACCAGCTGACCGCCCCATCCATGGATCAGCTCCAGGCCTGCTACTATGGGCTGTTTGGAGAACAGTTTCCTGTGGCCCAGTACATGTCTCTTTATGACAACTTGGAAGCTGAAAAGAAGCCCGATAAATCCCAACCCAAGGCAACTCCCAAGACCAGTGCGTGGGGGGCAGCTGAAGGTAGCCAAACACCATATCTCTCAAGAAAGAAAATGAAAGATTGTTTGTGACGCACTCTGAAAACAAATGTCCTCCCACAGCTGCAACGAATCCGAAAAGAGAGCCCAAAAGAGAGCTACCGCTCCCAAGTGGGCCCGGCCACCTCTCTGAGTCCGACTTCCCAGCGCTGGGAGCAGGGGCCGAGGCAAGTCTGACCAAAGAGCAGAAGAGCAGAACGAAAGACGCCGGTCAGAAAGAAGCCAGCGCGCCCAGCTTCAGGGGTGCTTACCATGCACAGCTGCGAGAGGTCCATGGAGGTAATATGCGGGCGCTGGAGGCCATTGAAGACGATGAGGAGGAGCAAACGGGGAGGAGGAGGAGGAGGAACGGCGCTGTAGATCAGGAGGAAATCAACAGTCTGATGTGCAGCGTTATACGAGAAATCGCTGATGAGGGAGAGCTGGTCACCAAGGAAAAGGTGAGGAAATCTTAAAAAAAGAAGACAAATACAAAAAAATGAAAACAAATCATTAATGTCCCCACTTTAAAGCGTATGAATATAGACTTCTACATTTAGGAATATGGATTTAGTGTGCACAGAGAAAAGGGACTCTCAGCAAACATAACAAACATTTTTCTACAACCACCAAACCCATTTTGGGTAATAAGCATTTCAAACGAGACAAATAACCTCAACCCAGATGTACTGAACCAGCAAAACACTGATTCTGAATGTTCTAAAACCATCATCATATTGTCAGCTTTGCCCCACCTCTCTCTGTCTTTCTGTTTTTAAAGGCTTATTCTAAAGGCTTTAGGTTAAAAAATGGCACACACGCCAGCAGTTTTTCAATTTTTTCTGTGTTCCATCCTCAGTTACTGCTACTGGATTGAATCTTAGCTTTGATTTAAGACCAAGGTGGTTCATACAGAGTTTGAAATGCGGTTTCATTTTCGAGCCAGAAATATTGTGGGGGTTAAACAGGGTTAGATCAGGAGAATTACAATTAGAATTGTTGTTCTTCTTTCTTCCTTTGTTGTTGAACTGATGGCAAACACAAGCTTGCTGGCTAATATTTACTACTGGATCTCATGTCGTCCTTTCCCTTTGGCTGCTGCCACCTATGCGTCTAGGTGATCTCCCGGGTGTGTATGATGGTTCCCTCTCTGGACCCGAGGACGCTCAAGCCCTGGACCTTCTCGGCTCTAAAAGACCTTCAGTATCTCACAAGAGAGATCAACATGTTCATAGAGGTCGGTGCTCACACAGCTTCTGTTTCACATTCTCTCCATCTGAGTCTGAAGCTGCAGCGCTGAGAACTTGTTTTCATTTTTATGAATGTCTCCTCTTTCTATCAGTGCACCGAAGCGGCGACGTCCATCTGCACCCTGTATGAGCTGGGCCAAACTCTTGCCGGCCTGAAGGACAAGAAGCACTACGAGGAGCTGAACCTCGGGCCCCTGTGCAAGCTCCCCCTCATACACCGCATGTTCAAGATTGACAGTAACACCAAGGACGACGATATCCCCCAGATCGAGACCAAAGACATCCTGAAGGTACCGGCGCACCCAGTCGTGCACCGCTTCAGAAATCGTGCAATCATGTTGTAGAATTCATGAGCAATTTAAAGGAATCAAATTCATATGATTCTATATAAACACAGAAACACGTTTCCACTAATGATGACAGTAATGATAAAGAAAAAAAACCTGCATCATTTTGTACTTTCCACAGGTTTGGGATACCAAGACTTCACTAGATGCTGACTTATGTTCTTCCTTTCCTTTGCTAAGCAAATTCGCGTTTTTAGGAGGAAGCAGACCAAACAAAAACTAGACCTGGCTGAGTTTTTGCAGTATCTGGCCGATCACTACAGCTGTGAATCTCCTTACGAGCTGGGCATCAGGATACACAGCTTTGGCCTTCCCATAGGGGTAAGAAGAAGGTGGACCTACTGATGTCAACAGCTGCTCTCAGCTGTGGGGGTTTTTCTCTCTCTTTGGTTGTGAAGTTCCAACACATGATAATCACCATCTTGATTATGATTACAGTATAGAAGGTACCCAAAATATTAAGTACAGAGAAGAGCGAATACAATTTAAACTAGCATTTGAGGTTTGGTACAGTCTCTGCAGTTTTTAAGTACAGTCCTTGAATTGTCATATATGTAATAACATTATAATTTTTTGTTTTATTTTTCTGAGGTTATATTTTAACCTCATTACAAGGCCTGATATGGACGAAGGGGAATTTCTGCTCCGTCCTGATATGTTAAAATTTTTCTTTTTCAAGAAAAAATAAAAGGTTTTCAGTTAAAATTGTTTCAAGCTTCTTTGAAAATGTCCCATTTGTTAATGAGGGGATATACTGCTTTAGTTTTAGTCTCTTCCTGACATGCATGAACAGATAAAAACAGTTATCTGTTCCACGACTTTCCAAGGAATTTTCTATCTTTTGTATCTTTTTTCATGGCTTTAAAAACAACTTTTTCTCTAAAAGGCAAACACACCCTCCAGTTTTTCTTCTATTTCTTTAGGGGGTTATGTTTTCCTCACAATTTCTGAACTGACTTTTTCTTTTAAATTTCAGAACTTGCTTAGTTAAGTAGCTTAATGATGCTCTGACTTCTATCTCCACTACAGACCATTATGAAGGTGAGCCGGATCGAGCACACCATCCTGGAGAGAGCCAGAGAGGTCATTCAAAGAGAGCTGGAAGAGGAAACCCTTGAGCGTTTGAGAAAAATCAAGAAGAACGTTTTGGAGCAGTTGCAGGGCGCTGGTTCCTTCTCCTCCACAGGAAGCTTGGATCTAAGGAAGAAGTATGCCTCTATGCCTGCAGGGGAGGTGGTGCTGGAGGTATTGTCAAACGCAGTGGGAGTGTTCAGCCCCAGAATGACCAAGGTGCGTGCCACATGCAGACTAAAACATTTTCAATCCAGAATTGTCTTTTTTCTCTCACAGCATACCATAGACATTGCTGGACCCTATATATTCAGCCTTCTGCAGGATGGCTCATCAGTACACTGAACTAAGATGAGCTTTTTTTAAACTAAGCTAAACTACGTTTTTTAACTGAACTAAACCAAGCCAAGCTATGATTTTTAGCTAACTCAAGTTTTTTAAACTAAACTACTTTTTTACTTAAGCTAGCAATTTAATTTTAACAAGATCAACTTGAAAAACCTTTTAAAGAAGCAAAATGCATAAAAAAAACACCTTTTAAGAAATTTCCTTAAAGTGAAATATTTGCCTTTGAAAATGTATTTTAATTTCAAAATGCAGGATTAAAATGTTAAGAATACATTTATTTGTTTATTTTTTTCAATTTGTATTCCTACAGTATTTTCTCAGAAAACGGTTATGTTATTACTGTTAGTTTTAACAAATATTAATAACCTAGGTCTAGATATTATTGTAACTACAGCTTCTTTTGTTGTTTATTTTTATTTTATGTTGTTTTCCAGTATTTGGGTTTAACAGGGAAACATGTTGCGCTGCATATTTCAGGTCTTTACAACAATAAATAATAATAACGATGGTCGCCTCTCCACCACTGTAACTATGTCTTGCAGCGCCCCTGCAGTTCACTAGTTGTTTAACTCTGATCTCATGAGTGTAATACACCTTAATGCACTGGTAGGACGGGGTGTTAATTCCACTAAGCCTGCCGGTAGTGAGCTGTCAAGAGGAGCTTCAGATCTGATCTCCAGTAGTGAGCTCATTATCACATTTCCCCCCATTACCTCCTAATCCTCAATGAAAGTTCATGCATATGACAGATTTGAACAAGGTGCTCTGGCTTCATATTGAAGATGAAATATACATTCTCTTATTGTTCTTAAAATGAGATTGACCCTTAAAAATTCCACAAATTTCACTCACATATTGCATAAGGGTGTAAAAATTGCAGATAAAAAGACCTAAAACAAACTTCAGCCATGTAAGCTGATGAGGTTCATGGCAGAAAGATTATGACAGTCATGACAGCATTCCTTTGTCCCAGTTTGTAATTTGGGAGTGGCAGAACCCCACAGTGTCCTTTTCATCAGACCAATATCACATCATGGAGTTCTGACACAGAGGTTTATTTCTCTTTCTAATGCAGCACGTTGAGAGCTTCCTGGCACAGGTGTCCAACGACAGGCTGGCTAAGGCTCTGTTCCAGCTGGCCGTGTGTGGAGGCTCCCTGGCAGCACCGCAGGACCTGGTGCTCAAAGACAAGACCTCCAAACCCTCAGAACAAGCGAAAACCGCCGACAAAGCCCCCACGGCCATCCCCAGTGAAGGTTCTTTTCCATGAAACAGTGTTTCTGATACCTGTGCAAAAATCATTAGTTGTCTGTTACATGTAAAAACAAGCTCATCCCTCTATTTAGGGGCCTTTTTATGGGCAGGAATCGAAGGATGATTTGACGAAACTGGGCGTGGTTTAGGGCTTTTGCACAGATCTAAATACTTTGAGTGGACGTGGCTTCTTGTGCGTGTGAATAACGGATATGTCTGCTCTGTGCCTCACAGCGAAAGTGAAGCAGGCTCTGAAAGACAGCCTGGCTACCATAAACTCTGCCATCACTCTGGGCCACATCGCCGCCGTGGAGAAGAAGGTGACCAAACAATTCCAGGCCAAAGATTTCCTCTCTCTGGAACAAGGCACCTTCCTGGAGTTCCTGGTGAAGCACATTCAGGTGCAGCTCCGATTTCTGTGTGTCAGCATGAGTGCGAAACGTCTGTCTGAGGCTATCACATCACACGCTGGTCGTGTTCTGTGTGCAGCTGCTGCAGGACGCCCTCGGGTCGGTTTTGTTTTTGGGCAGCAACGTGGAACGTCCGGGAAACAGCTCCAGGCCCAGCAGGCAGGACGTGTTTGAGTTCATCAAGCAATGCGGCAGCGTGGCTTCCACCGAACCGGACGACGTGAGTCGCTCACCGCCGTTAGCGCCGCACGCAAGCTAGCAACAGCTCACGCCACGGCCTTTTTCCTCCAGATCTCTCACATCGAGGCGGCACTGAGGTCCCACTACAGGCTCCGGGACAGCCGGGACTTGGGATACGGCACCCTGCACATGCTCGTCGGCCTGGTCCAACGGCAAAGAGAGCTGGCTGGAGGAGGGCTGAGCCCCGTCTGCTACGAGTCTGCCCTGCTGGCCAAACACAGCAAATCCAGGTTAGACCTGTAAACCACTGCAATGGATAGGACAAGTGAAAGAGTTTCCCGCTTTTTAACAGGTCTTTTACATTCCTTATCCTAAGTTTTCATTGATTTTCCCTTTGTGTGCCACATGCCTGGGGTGAACAGCCCTCAAAGCGGAAACGAGTCTGTGGGGTGCTTAGGCGATATGTCCAAGGCTCAGGCGCTGGCCAGCCTGCTCTCCTGTCCACTGCTGGAAGATTTACATGACTGGAGCCAGTGGGAGCTGATCTTCAAACCCCTTCACGGCCCCCTCAGAGATTTCATAGAAACAAATGCAGGTGGGCGTCAGCCATGGTGTTTTTTTTGTCTGGTCATTGTGAGAAATTTCACCTTTTAAAATAGGATGCATCATTGAGGAGGTAAGCAGAAGTCTGTCAACAGTTTCACCGAGCGAAACATCAAGCATGCTTCTGCACAAAAGACACGTCAAAATGTGTTGTTCTTAAATGTTGCTAAAGATTATTTTACCCAAACAATTGTTCCAAATAATTTGACCTCCACCTCCCAAAAAATAGAGCTTAACTCCTGAGGAGGAGGATTAGTGAGTTGAAGCAGCTGGGTGTAATTATGGAACTGACAATGAAAGACTAATGCAAACCAGAAATCAGATAGCAGACCAAAGACCAGTCCAGAGATTAAAAAACAAAAGACGGAGACTACAGAAAGACATCTGAGATGTCTACTGGAAAAAAATCTAAAAATCCCCAAACCCCTAACGTTGCTCATATTCAGCTTTGGAGGAAGTTCTCAACATTTTTAAAGTGTACTGCATTCTCCTTCTGCAGTCTGGCCCTCTCCCATTAAATGTTTTCCCCAATGTAACTCTTTTGATTTTAGTATTAGAGGTTCAGTCTGCAAATTCCATAATTAAAGGATGTGACATATTTTTGATCATTAAACAAATCATCAATCTTTGATGACAGCTGCACAGCTAGCTGTTTTATTGACCGGCGTATAAAGTCTCAGCACTTTGTGAACTTTGTTTGGGATTTCAGAACAGAAAGCCGGTCTGAAATCTACAAAAGGGAGTGTTAACCCAGCAATACAGTCCAATGAGCTTCTGTTGTCTAACACACAAAGTGTCTCCATCTTCCCGGTGCTGATATAACTTGTAACAGACATCTGGGTCCAAATGCTTCATCTTATGATTCAAGTGAGAGCAGTTTGTACTGACTTGCAGTGACTGTCCTCTTACATCAAACAAGTGAAACCAAATCTCACCAGCAAAAGGTTTTCTGTTCAACTTTCACTTGAATGACTTTTTAATGACACAATATTCGCATTTTTGAACCTCTAAGATGTGATTAGCTTCGTCACAAGCTATCCAGTACACCTCTTTACTGTATCATTTACTCACATACAATTTAGGGAAGCTTTGTCCCTCTTATTGATTTTTTTAAAGCTTTTAATGGACCTTAGTCTGAATTTAAACTTCAGTTTTTAAAAATAGCCTCATTTGAGTCAAAAGAACTTCTCTGTTTTCTGGCGTGGGGTGGGGAAGATGCAACAGTATGGACCCTTCATCATGCAGATAGTATTGATGTACCCTGGTTTTCCTCTCAGTGGGATCAGATCTTTCCAATTCTTACAAATGGGAAGAATTGGCACGAAACTCTGTCAATACACTCTTTGAATGTGTAAAGTTCATTACTCAGAAATGAGTCAGCTAATGTGCCAATAATCGTTCTTTCCCTTTTATCACAGCAAAAATGGACCTGGCAGCGCTGGAGGTGGCTCCAGGCGTGCTGCTAAGGATCACCACCGCCACGGGGGACAAACACTTCTCGCGTGCCGCCGCCGCCCTGGACCCTGTCGGCACCGCCGGCCACCTCGTGTCCATCGTGGTCGCGGACGGGGTCGACAACGCACCCCTCGCCCTGCTGGCCAATCACATGCAGAGCTCCCTGGCTGCAGCCGTGGCTTCAGAAGGTAGGGATCTTCCATTTTCACACATATATCCAAACGCAGCCTGCCTGTGCTGTCACCAACGTACGGCACCACCGCTCTTAGATCTCTCCCGGGCCGAGGAGGACGTCGCCTGTTACAGCAGAGTGGCCAAGTTTCTCCTGGCGTGTTTGGTACGAATCCCCACCAGAACCTGCCAGGCTCTGTTACAGCAGGTCAGTCGCATTGCACTTTTCACTTAAGAGAAGAATTGTTCTCACTGAGAAGATGCTGCACTTAAAAACCTGTTTTCACTTTGAAGTGCAAAAGTTCAGTAGGTATTAAATGACTGTTTTACATCAGCTTGTACACAGAAACAGTAGAATAGAAAGAAAGAGTCTTCTTCTGCTTGGTTCCAGCAAAAACCAAACACCAGCTCTCTGTTAAAACTGTGGTTCAGAAATAGACGTCTTGTCACATATAGGTGTTCCTGGAGCCCTTCTCCCGTGTCCTGGGCCAGGCCAAGTCTAAACAAGTCTTGGTGGCCGTGGCTCAGTCCGACCCGAGACACCTGAACTGCCTGCATCGGCTCGGGATCCTCCTGGGCGTCACAGACTGGGTCAAAGACTACCAGAAAAAGCTCAACCAAGACGGGCACCCACACGCAGCCCCTGTGGTGAAGGCCAAGGTGAGAACACGAGCTGGAGAAAACGGGCAAAAACGGTTTAAGTCGGTCAGGACATGGTCCATTTCAGACAGAGCTCAGTTCGCAGCATGGAGCCTCAAGTTTTCAGAGATTTTCATGTGTTTTGACGAGTAAATATTTCATACTTGTACGACTTTAGTCCAATTTGATAGATTCTGAGAGCAGCAGTCTGTCAGCCTTGAATACCAGTGAGGATGAGTACCTTGATGATGACATCATGGACAGCAGCTCTGTCTCCTTACAGCTGAACCACAGCCAGCAACAAGGTGACTTAACAAGTCCGCAGCAGTGTGAAACATGCCTTCCAGTGAACAGAGGACTGGACCAGCCTTTGTGCTTTTCTGTCCTTCTAGTCAATGGTGACCTTGATGTGGAGATTGAGGACGAAGAGGACGGAGAGGAGCTGTATGAGCTGGCCTCCTTTCAAAACGGAGAGACCTCGGTCATCAACGGCGAGGCCGAAGGAGCTCAGAGCGATGAACCGCTCGAAAACGCCGATCCCGAGGAGAAGCGGGACGCCGGCAGCCAGTCAGAGGCCGCATTGCATCACCAAAAAGCCATAATTGAGGAAATCAGGTTTACCAATGTTATTCCAATTCACCTAGTTAAATGCCAGAAATAGAGTCAAGGTGAAGCTGACTGGATTTTTCTCACAGGAAAAATGAGTTTGGCGTGGGGGTGGAGCTGAACGAGGAAGGCCAGAAGCTGATGCTGACCCACCAGGAGAGGCTGGGCCGCAGCCTGGACCGCCTCTCCACCGAGCTCTACAGCAAAGATACACACTTTGTGTTGGAGCTCATCCAGGTGGGTGCTTTTTACATTTTCCTCTCCTCACAGTGGCGCTAAAATCTTTGTTATAAAAAAAAAAGCTCAGCTGTTGTTGAAAAGACAGTATAGGATTGTACATGGTAGAATTTAATTACCTGAATTCTTACAGACTAACCCAAGCCCATCTCTGATTTTAGCCTCACAGTTGAATTTGAATCATATCTAAGGCTTACTTTCCACCCCCTGTGTTGCAGAATGCTGATGACAACAGTTACCCGTCAGAGGCCGGCGTTGTTCCCGCGCTGGCCTTCGTGGTGGAGAGAGACTGCATCACCGTCCTCAACAATGAGACGGGCTTCCAGGAGAAGAACATCAAAGCCATCTGCGATGTGGGTCGCAGCACCAAGGGCAAACACAAATACGGATACATCGGTAACCACGTCAATCTGTCGGCCCAGTCACCAGAAGCAAAGGTTTCTTATAAGAAGAGAAATCACGGTCTTGGTTGTTCTCCCACATACAGGCCAAAAAGGCATTGGCTTCAAGTCGGTCTTTAAGGTGACAGACTGCCCTGAGATCCACTCCAACGGCTTTCACTTACGCTTCGACAAGAGCTGCGGCCCTATGGGATACATCCTCCCCCACTGGACCGAAGACGAGAGGCCTTTGGACGTGCAGCTCAAGGACATGAAGCAGCACAGGTTGGACGGCTACGTTATTTTGACTTGATTGAAAGCCAGAATGCAGCATAATTCTTACACGTAATGCACATCAAGCATAAAGAAACAAGAAAGTTTCACGTTAAAACCTGTTTTCTCACTGATTTCTTCTATATTCCGTCTAATGATTAACTCATTGACTGCCAGCCATTTTCAGAACAGAGAATCGCTCACTGCCAGAGTTTTTTGAGCATTTTGACTGATTTTTCAAGAGCCACAGAATAGTTTGTGCTATGACTATGTAAACACCGAACACACCAAAAGAAAAAGGAAAAAAAAAATTGTTTCTACCTTATTCCGTTCTTCTTCGACGTGCGTCTCACCGGCGCCATTTCTCTAATAGCGAACCCTTGCGTTTGTTTTTATTTGCCTACAATCTATGCTAATCTCCCATCAAAAGTGGCACAGCTACCTAGAGGGTAAATTTGTTAGTAAATACTCTGTCTGGAAGCCGATATTTACGGAAAAACTTTAGCCGATCGTTCTCCAAGCCACTCGCATTGAAAAACATAAAAGACGTCTATAGACGTCTTTGGCAGTAAGCGGTTGGATTTGAATTGACGTCTATAGACGTCTTTGGCAGCGAATGAGTTAATATACGTGTGTGTGTGTGTGTGTGTGTAAAAAAAAGGACTTAAGTTTTGACAGCTACAACAAATTTCATGTTTCAGATTTATTAAAAAAAAGCTGACGTCTGGTTTAATGTACCAGAGATTATATGGGCATGCCATCAGTGTCCATAGGTCAAAAACTAAAAAATGTAAAACAAATTAAGCCTTTTTTGGAACCATTTGGAATATTTCTGGGTATTGAGTAAACCTTCCATCTTTAGTCTCCCTCTCCAGTTGGAATCTGTCCTGTTTCTGGTGGAACTGTTTACTGGTGTACTTAATCAAAAGCATGTTTTTGAGTTCACACCCATGGTGCATTCCTTCTTAGTTGGACCACCAAAATCTGCCTCCCGTTGCGCTCTGAGAGCCATCAGACCAGGAACCTGTTTCACGACGTGCACTCGTCCCTGCTGCTCTTTCTGCACCGCCTGCGCTCCATCACCATCTACAACCAGGTGAGCCTCAGTCTGCCCCAGCAAGCGGCTTAGACCCATATGTCTCTCCATGCAGGCCGCTTATTTGATTCTCCCTCCTTTTTCCCCGATATTAGATGGAAAAGCGGCTGGTGAGCATGACCCGCAAAGACCTCAGTCACAACGTGCTGGAGGTGGAGCACACGGAGGGCGTCGAGCACTGGCTGGTGGTCAAAACCAGGCTGCAACCCAAGAAGGTTGATGCTCACACCCTCAGATTCCTCTTTTTCTGACTCGCACGTCTCCTTCATACCTTCTTTAGTCTGCAGATTTCAATTAGCTATCAAGCTTTTTTTCTAACCTTTTTTTCTTTCTTCAGAGGTTGACACTTGTTATTTGGTTTGCAATGTGGAAACCTTTATGTTAATTCGAGGCTTACCTCAGACCATTCCCTTGAGAAGTCGGCCTGTTTGTGAGCTGTTGCGTCAGGTTTGACGCAGACTCTTTCACCCCTTCAGATCAAAGAAGACGTGGAGTCGACCGAGCTGGCTCTGGCTTTCCAGCTGGCTGAGGGGGATGTCTCCTGCCAGCCTCAAAAGCAGCCAGTGTTTGCTTACCTGCCCCTCCGCAGCTTTGGTTTCCGTTTCATCATCCAGGGTGAGATAGCAGAGATCATAAAGCCTGGCTGATTTGTTTACTGAAGAAAAAGCACCCTGATTCACTCATCAGAATTCCTTCCTCAGGTGACTTTGATATTCCTTCCTCACGGGAAGATGTGGACCGGGACAGTTCCTGGAACCAGTGGCTTCGATCCGAAATACCACAGCTCTTCCTCCAGGCCATGAACGACTTCACTGTAAGTAGTAACCTCCAGTCTCATTTAATGGCAGGCTCATCAGAGTCTTTGCTTTACAACTGTAAATTACAACAATATTTGTTTATTAGGTAGTTTTACAAGATATTTAGAATATTTGGCTTTTAAATTGACTGAAAAAATACGTTTTTTTTTTCAAAGTAGTGTCTGAATGGACATCATTTAAAACTCTCATAAAGTTAGATTTGGTTTTACAGAATGTCTCAGTTTGTCAAGTCAAAAGGCCTAAATATGGATAGTGCCATTAAAAAAATAAGTTAAAATTTGAGCTCAGAATGAGAACTGGATGCAGGTGATGTGCGTCGAATGTGATAATGTCAATAAAAGAGATAAAAATGAAAGAGCACGTTGGAAACACACCTCTTTTGAGCTTTAATATGAAGAAGAGTCTTTTTATATTTCGATTAGCATCTCGTTGTGTTTCAGGATCACCCAGAGTTCAAGGGGCTGAAGGGCCTGTGCCAGTTCCTGCAGTTTGTGCCTCTCCCTGACGAAGTGCTGGACTTTTTCAAGCCTGTCGCCGGGCAAATTATCCAGCTGCTCAAAGGGAAGGCCTTCCTGCCGACACTCAGCTCAGGTAAGACTCACACTCGCCGGTTGTGGAAGGCTTAAAAAGCCACCACGTGCTGCCCCTCTGATGGCCCTCTCCGTGTGTGTGTCCCAGCTGGGGAGGTGGTGTACAAGCTGCCGTCCCAAGTGGCCGTCTGCCAGGATGCTGTGATCCGCAGCGTGATAGGCGGGGATGAGCTCGAAAAACATCTGTCCCTGTCCTATCTCCATCCGGGTCTCAGCCCCGCCCCCCCCAACTCCCTGCTCAATCACCTGGGAGTCCGAAACCTGAGGGGATCGGATGTCACCACGGTAACCAACGCAATGGCAAGGGAGCTGGTCAAAGAGCAGAGCCTGAACTCAGGTGTGTACTAAGGGACCTCTGGGCTGTCCAGTGTGCTCTACCTCAAAAATCCTAACAGCTTTTTGGGAGTTGCAGACATCCTCCTAAAGAGCTACTATTATCCTCATCCCCATTCGCAATGCTGACTAAGCTCTTCCTTCCAGAGGGAGCCCTTCGTCAGCTGGCCAGGCTGCTGGTTTGCAACTTCCGAGCCATGGAGCATGGCTTCGAAGAGGCAGACTCCGTCCTGCAAAATCTCCGAGATCTGCCCATAATCCCTCTGGCTGATGGAAGTGTGGTGGCATTAAGTGGCGAGGGACTCTTCTTTCCCTTGGAGGAGACCAAGACTAAGAAGAAGGATACTAAGACGGGTAAATTTAGAGTTTCAGCCAAAATGTTTCGGAGGCAGTGAATTTCTGCAGGAACTTTTTAAGCTATTTAGACTTAATTCACTCGTAAATTGGAGAACACAGGCCAGCCTTTGCTCCCCACGCCTATCAGTGAAACTTGGCCCATCAGTGCCTTCTCAAAGGTTCCTTGGACCATTTTTAGCCGTTTCGATCCACTATGAACCAGAGCAGTTGAGGAAAGACTGTAACCCATCTCGGTTTATCCACCACATTCCGGCCCCCAGTGGTGTTTACAGATAAACAGCTGCGTGCTTGACAGCTCTGTTCTTCCGTTGGTCCTCTCAGCATATCGAGCAGCTAAAAATACCCTCCCAAAAAATGCAGGATTGCTATAAATTAGGCTCAAAAAAGCAGCACACCAGCTGCATCTGCACCGCCTTTCATTTGCGTAGAACATCGCTCTGCACCTGTAAAGAACTCGTGTGCGCTGATTACACATTGCCAAGCAGCGCAGACCGAGAAAGGAAAGCAGCGACAACATAAGTACCCAGTTTTTAAAGCGCTAAGCTGATCAAGACTCAAAAAATGGTTTCACATAACAGAGGTAAGGCTGTGCTGTTACGCTGTGCTGGAAATCATGATTTTTTTATATTGACTTCATATACTCTCAGGATAACAGATACAGTTGAACAGATCCAGATTGAAAAGATTTTCCTCTCTGTCAGAGTCTTTGTCTGTGTTAAAAGCTGCACCTGGCCCGTTAGATCTCAGTACACTCAGACATCCAGGGCAGCCAGGTAGGTGGATGACAAATGCTGCATACAGACTCTGTACCAGCTCGACCTCTTTCTAAGAATAGGCAGACTCGGAGCCACTTAGATCGCAGCCTGCTCGCGTAGAAGTGCAGGAACGCCGTACGCGTTGTGCGTCACCACAGTCAAAAGCAGCTCCCAAAGCAGAGCTTTAGAATGGCAAGCCTGAATAATTGATTTTTTCTTTCTGATGTAAGCATCCTCCTGCAATTTGTTGTCTTTAATAATTTTGTGAGCTAAGTAGTTTGGCTTCACTACAACACACTTTTCTCACTTTGCATCCATCTAGCTTTCTGACGGGGTTTTATATAAAAAGATTATGCAGAACAAAAACCTCTGACACAGAAAACAGGACAGTTCGGGCAAAAGGAGCGAACAAGTGAATTGCAATGTGTCTTCAGGCAGCAATAAATAAATTAGAAGGCAAGTTAGAGGTGAAACTAGCACAAAGCATTACATTATTTGTGATAATGTGCTGAAAACACTATTTATAAATACAGTTTTCAAATGTTCTGATCTGGAATAAATAAATAAAAAAGCTTTCTGGGTGTAGAAAAGCATTTGGTCCACAAAACACTGGAACCTTCTTGAGGAATTTACTTTGATTTCTAAAAAAATGATTACAAGGTCTACTTTCCTTTTCTTCATTTCTTCCTCTTTTCCTTTTATGAGTCCTTCATAACAAATACATTTTATAGCATTCAACAATTCCTGAATATCGATTAAGCCTGGTAATGCTGTGCTTCTTAAGTGAACATGAGTCCTTTTCAGCTCAAACTGGGTGGCGCAGGCCTGAAGTGGGTTTGGTGGCAGAACAGTCTCAGGTCGATGGTCGATGGTCAGAGCTGGAAGAAACAAGGCGCCAGTGAAGGCAGCGTGCATCACCAAACCTCCGGCTGGGCTTTAATGTGACGTGAGGTGGTCAGGGCTGAGCGCCATAGCTTCAGAAACAGGCTTAAACAGTGTTCGTCTGAAATATTGAGCAGTGCAGACCTCAGCGGGGAATCGCAGCTTCAGATGCCTGCCGAGGAAAGTTAAAAAGTAGGTCATCGAAGGTTTCCTGCTGGATTTGTTTGGAGCGTGCCAAAAATCACTAAATCCAACTGATAACCAAATGGAAATCAGGAATTTTGCTCTTCTCAGAACTGAACATTTTTTAAAACATGGTAAGCATGTAATCCCTCAATCCAGCCAAAGTAATGCTGAGCTAATGATCTATTTGCTTTGTGTGTTGTCTTTATAAAGGGCCGCTGTCTGCTTTGTACAAGGACGTGAATGTGGTTCACCCGTCACTGTTGAACTGTCTGGAGCCCCTGGAAAACCAACAGGTCAGAGAGCTCCTCAAAAGACTTGGAGTTCACGAACTGGAGCCCCAGGAGCTGCTGGAGGAGCACATCTATCCCACCATTAAGAACAACAAATGGAAGGTAACACACACACACATCTCATCACCAGAAAACACCACAATGCAGTGGTCAGTAACACCAACTTATATATGCTTTCCGTTTTTCTTGTTCTTCTTCTGTTGGGCGTCATATCCGTTTTTTTCCTACCAACACAAGTCAAAGGCAGAGTCGGTGGTCGTGAGTTACTTGGTGTTCATCAAGCAGCACTCCTCCTCCACTCAGGAGTACTCAGACATGGCAGTGCCCGTCCTCACCTGCAGGGGTCTTAGCTGCCCAGCCACTGAGAGAGTGCACTTCTCCGAGGAGTACAGCAACATCAACCTGACAAAGAAACTGCCCGGTGGGGACACGCTTTCCCTTTTTCATACCAACACAACAAAAAAAACAAAAAACACAATACGTAAATTCAGTTGAATTATAGCTATTTGGCTCAGTTGTGTTGTTGTTTTGCTGTGAATATCACTTAAGGGGATAAAACCGAGTTGAAATCGCATCAGCTCTGAAATGTGTAAAAGATATAAAGTTATGCTCAGATTCTTTTTTTAATCATGTTTTCTTTGATGTGAAAGATTAGCTACCTTAAATAATTTCCCTTAGCTAAAAGAATTTCACCTCCCAGGCTTGTTTCTTCACATTCTGCACCCCTGCCAGAAACAGGGAGTCTCTGTTTGTATTGAAAACCAATGTCACAGCCCTCCATTTGGCAGCACTGAGAGGCAGTGTAGCAGATTAATTTAAATGATGTCACTCTCTGCTCTAATGACTAGTATCAGAGGGTAACCACCGGACGCCGCTTGTCTTTGTTTGGCAGGCGCACGGCGCCTTTTTTTCAAACATTATTCCACATCCTGCTAACCCTCTGCTCTCCCTCTCCCAGGCTACGACTGGGTCCTGCTGAGTCCCTGCTACGTGCAGACAGACGGCGACGTGGCAGGATGGAGAGAGCTCTTCATCCAGCTCGGGGTCAGGGACGGCCTCATCATCCGCAAAGAGAGGCGAACGCTCAGCTCTGAAGAACTGGTAGGGAGGGCTTACTCACACACCCAGCGCATTCTGCCTGTGAGAGCATGCGATAAAAGAAGGACTGTGACAGGACAGCTGGGAGTCGTGGTGACATACAGGGTGCTGATTGAGGGCCAGGAGGCGAGGGCTTCTGAGTCAGGGCCGGACAGAGAGATCAATATCTGCCCTGAGGATGAGCAGTAAAAGCAGGTGACTGATGGGATGCGTCACAGGCAGAGCAGCGGCTGCCTCACATTCCTGAAGCCTGTTTTAAGCAACCTAGGAAAGAGCGTGGCTTTGCGATGACGCCGTCTGTCATCGTGTGACCACTGTTGGGTCGGAGGCACCGAGGTTGCTCAGGCTTAAAAGTACAGCAAACACCCAGAGCTAACATTCAAATGTCAAGCTTAGTATGTCTGTGCAGAATGATCTGGAAAACGCCTATGTTTCTGCTTTAACCGCTGCCCGAGGGACAAAGCATTTCAGTTCCTGTGATTAAACTCTCAGCTCTGAGAACCATCTTGTCATTAGGCAAGGAAAGTTTATTTTACAGCACATTTTGTGTACTAGACAATTCAAAGTGCTTCACAGAGAATTAAAAAAAAAACGAGAAGTCTCAGAGTCCAGCTGGTTCATCTGGCTCTAACATGTCAGACCATGAAGAGACGTGTACACAAGCAGAGCTGTTTTAGAGTCTGTTCTCTGAGTGGCAGAGAGCTGAGAGCCGGACTGATGTGGTCCTGTTCCCTGGTTCTGGTCAGAACTCTAGCAGCAGCATTCTGGATGTTCTGCAGCTGGATCACAGCTGGCTTAGAGCCCAGTGACCAGGCCATTACAGTAGTCCAACTGGCTAGAGACAAAGTGACCTGGCATTATTAACTTGTCCCTCCCCCCTCCTCCATCAGACCTCCAGCATCTGGTCAGCCGAAAGTGGAGCGTGGCGCCAGCCCCCCGGGGAGAAGTGCGTGCTGGATGACTACCCCTGCGAGGAGCTGCAGGCCCTGGCCGCGGCCCAGCTGCCCGGCTCCGTCCTCCTGCAGCAGAGGACGGCTCTGCTGGAGCTGCTGGAGACCAACTGGGACAGCGGGTAACGCTCGCCCTGCAGAGCACGCATACTTTCCATGTCTCTCCTCCTCAATCATGTTGTGTCTACTGAATGTTTTCCCCTTTCAGCCTCCATCAGATTTACCAGAGGTCTATTAGGATCAGCCAGAGTTAATGTCTGTGTTAATGACTCGGGGGTTAGTTGGCTGCAGATGCTAATCCACATTATCTCTGTCATGACAATCATGACATGGTAATCACAAAGTGATTACTGTGTTGGAATTAAAAAAGAAAAAATACTTTTGCAGGCTGTAACAGTTTGAGTCAGAGAGCTATCACATTAATCATGTGGATTTAGTTAATTTAAGTGAATTCTTCTACCATTTTTCTTGTATGCCACAGCTAATTCTTGATTTATGCTACAAGTGACACATGCCATCAAGTGTCCAGGTTTTTCCTCCTTCCTCTGAGTCATTACAGAAGTGAATGTAGATGCTGCAAAAACAACAAATAGGGCACAAAAAATAATACAAACACTTTGAGTTTTTCTTATCTCCCATACAAAGGATGTTTAGTGACTTAGTGGCGTTGTGATGGGCTCGTCAAAGGTGGCCTTACACCCGCCTTCCTGCCCCAAAGCGAAGACCTCAGAATAACGCGAACATTCTTTTACACCTCTGCTCAAGCAGAACCCCTCCACACGGCTCCTTAGTGTCCCCATGCTGCTTCTTTTGAGATCTGTAGCGCTCATAACCCTTTGATTAGATCTTTGTGGGAAGAGAGGTTTCACTGTGATCGCACACCAGACTAATAGAAACATGTTAGACCAGCAGTTTTACTCTACAATATGTACATTTCCCTGCTATGCAGCTGGACCCCGGACAGCTATTGATCTCCCCTTCACATAATCTTTTCCTGAGTTATATTGAATTGAGCCAAGTTGTTAAAGAGTCACCAGAAAAGCATTACTGGCTGGTAAATTCCACCACAGGGAATTTAGACAGATGCGCCCCATATACCTTTGTATTTTACTATAACTCCACAGAACGTCAACAGAACAAATAGTCAACTGACCAGTTTGCCTAACAAAAACTTACTGAGTTACATATGTATAGTTATTTAAAGTGAATATATCTCCTCTTATTATTACAGATGTGGTTGCGTGTTCTGTGCTTTTACCCAACTGTTTCCTCTCCCTTCCCCGCAGACATTGCTACTCTCAGTACCTCACAGCCCAGGTGTTGGACAGTGATGGACGGCCCATCAAACCCACCAAGTCTTCCTTCTACCACATGTTGTGCCACCTCGAGTGGGTGCCGGCTTATCGCCCGCTGGAGGAAGAAGGGCAGGAGAGGAAGTACCTCAGTCCAAGTTCCGTTTATCTGAGGTCACCTGAAGTCACCAGGTTGCTGGGGACTC
This sequence comes from Menidia beryllina, assembly GCA_013363375.1. Taxonomy (NCBI): domain Eukaryota; kingdom Metazoa; phylum Chordata; class Actinopteri; order Atheriniformes; family Atherinopsidae; genus Menidia; species Menidia beryllina. Next base: position 2,023,896 of record JABUIW010000038.1, on the reverse strand, counting down.
ATGTATTCTACGTGGACATACAGCCCAGCGAGTTCAGCAGAGCTTTAGGTGAGCCTGCTTCACAGATGCTGCTGCAGGTCCACGCCGGCATTCGTTGTTAAGGGCTTATTTTTCTGTCTCGTTTTGTAGGCATGAGAGAAAGCGTCTCAGTGGAGGTGCTGATCGATTACCTGAAGAAGTGGTGTGTCCAGCCGGCGGCCGACCACCAGGATGAGGCAGAGGGAGCAACGTTCACCACTACAGTTCAGCACATCCACAGCGTCTACACGTTCCTGAGGGAAAAGTGTTCCCAGCACAGCCTGAAGGAGCTGTTCCAGCACACCCCTGCAGTGTTTGTGGAGAAAAACACGTGCGTCTTATACAGATTTTTTTAAAGACTGATGTCAAACTTTGACCTTCTAATTCACCAAAGCACGCTTTGCCTCCACAGACGTAATGAGAAGTGGTGTTCGGGACGCTTCTACCACCTAAAGGATGTGTGCTGGAGTGACACAACCACCATGTTCCAGCGCTACAGGCAGCTGACCCACAGACCGGACAGCCCCGTCCAGGATCCCAAAGTCCTGGCTCCCTTCTACCACCAGCTGGAGGACATGAGAGACTTCTTCCTCAGAGTAAGCTGCTCTGTAGAAAGCAGTTCGCACAGAAGCACTTTGTGCATTTGCTTTTACAAATAGGTTGCACAGAACACATTTCCCTCCTGTTAAATTGAGGCTGGCTGAGTCTCTCTCACACACACACACGCACACGATCCTGCTTTTTGAAGCTTAATCTGCACAGACAGCTGTTTAAATCTAGTAAATCTCTTACTATTTATAAATTGTGAGATCCGAAATGGCATGTGGAATCATAACTGAGTCTCTCTGTGTCCCTGTGATACCAGTAAATTACCAGATAACTAGTTCTGATCACAGAGACAGAGAATTGAAATTCGTTTTTGTTGATTGAACATCTCAAACGCAAAGTTTTTGAAAACAGGTGCATAGCAAATTTCCTCTCTGAGGTAGATAGCTGACATAGGACATCCAACCGTGTGCTGAGTTTCTCACCCTTTTCGGTAATTGCTGTTCAGTTTCTGCTGTCCCACACCACAAAGACAGCGTTGGCAGATTTATGTTGCACTAATGGTGCCTTGATTAAAAACTGAGGTCGATTAAAACAGACTTGCAAGTTCCTGCCTAGCTTGTCAGCCTTTTAAGCTAACGCCAAAAATGTGAACAGAGGGGTAGAATTAGCTGCATTTTTTCAATGTTTTCGTGGAAGGTAATCATGGACCAGTAATGGCACTTTAAAGGCCGTTGGCTCTTTCTTGTTTTTCCTCCTAATTTAAAAGCAAAGTGTCAACACATGTCTGGTGTTCTGCACATACAGCAGCTGAATGTGGATCCCAGCCCCACCATGAAGCAGTACGTCGGTTTATTGGAACTCATCTGCTCTTCCTCCGACATGCCAACTGCCGAGGTCCTGCAGGATGTGTCGGTAGTCTATGCCAGACTTGGTATGGGCATTTTGATTGCCAGCTTTTTGTTTTCAGACATTTTCTCACACTCTCTTCCGTGCATTTCCTGGCTCACTCTTTCCCATCTGCCAGCAGCTCACTGCGTTCTTTCTCAACAGCTTGTATGTTCTGTCAAACTTGAATGACTTGTTGCATCCTTCCTCCTTTCTCTAACTTATACTTATTAGAATGAGAGATTGTTGAATATCTCTCTGTCTCTTTACAGCTCAAAAGTGTAAAAATCAACCATCTGGAGACCAGGAGAATACTCCTCAGTTCCATCCTGGCTACTGCTCCACTTTGAAAGGTGAGCAGCATGCAAAGCAAGCCCAGCTCCGCCATCATTACCACTCCAGTCTGACAGACTAACCCTTAGTCAGAGGGGCACATGTAGTAACACCGCTGGGGAAAATGGAATACTGCAAGCCTGAAAACACTTGACTCTGCAGACTAAAAGCAGTGATCTGTGTGTCTGTAGTGCCGATTAATCAGAGGATGTAGGAAACACTGTCCTAAGGGTGAGAAACCTATCCCACATTCTACTGCCCTCTGCTATGGGCATTGATGATGTGACCGCCCACCTATTTCTGGGGACTTTTACCCCATTATCATCAGGACCTAGCCTGTCAAGCCCCAAGGGGTTCCTGATTTAAAAGTACCTGCCAAAGTTAAATAGATTATTATTCTGCAAATACATACCAATATGCTGAAAACAATTTGGTATAAACGTAAAGCTAAACTTATGATTATTTATCAGCTACAACTATAACTTTTTAAAACATTCTGTAGCATCGATGACCTTAAAGCTTTTTTTTTAATCGACATGTATGTGAAAATTGAGATTTCGTAGGCGTGGAATGACTGGATGGATTAAACTTAATCTTAAATGCCTGATATCTAAGGAATCGCTCGCACTTATCCATACACAGTAAATCTCATTTCTCATGTTACAATTGACTGTTTGCCCTGCTTCCATTGGCAGATTTGTTGGATTGACCAATTTTTGTAATTGTGTTATCCAGTAAAATTATGCTAACATCACCTCATTAGCTCTCAAAGCTGACTGGGGAGTTGAGTAGTGTGGTAAATTGAATTTCTTTCACTTCATTGTAATGTTGAAATCAAGGTAGCAAAGGTTAGACAGAAGACTTTTGCTGCTGGTTCAGGTGAATCTTGGTCTTTGCACGGTGAAACTTGGAATCTGTGGGATCAGCAGAGGGTTTGTCTGCTCTCAGTTGATCAGAGCTTTGTGTTGACTTATTTTTCCTTTGCTGCTAAATATGATTTTTTGTTTAAACTGTATTTGGTGGTAGTAGAAACGTTTTAAATGAGCATCTGGCTGAAAGTCAGAACTCTCTGTGGATGCTATTTTAAAGGGTTTGATACGTGTTTATGTTTTTCATTCAACATTCTGATCCTAGCATAAATTCCATCTGTGTTTAGGAATGGTGTCGGATAAGTGGGTATTCCCTACTAAGGATAACAGATGGGTGAGTTTGGCGCGTAAACCCATGATCAGCGACGACAAAGAGCTGGAGAAGGTTTTCAAACATCACAAGCAGGTGTGTTTGCTTAACCTGCCAGCAGCAGAGAAGAAGCCCGCTCCCAGAAACAAAACCGGTAGGCTGCTGCTACTTCCTACTCTCATTACTGACATTACTCAAAGATAGAATGAGGAGTCCGAGCATTGCTTTGTTGTTTCTTATCAGGTCATTCAGTCGCCGGAGATCGAGCTACAATGGCCGCCTTCAACGAGTGGGACAGACTGACTTTTCTGGAGATCTGTGGTGTCAGAAAGCTCTCGGAGTGCGTCATATACGAGGCGCAGACTGAGAACCTCAGGCCCTGTCCGTCCATGCAGGCCATGGTGCGCTCGGTGGTCCCGTACATTCAGAGGTTCCTCTACCACCATGACGAACTGGGGGAAGTCTACTCGGAGCTGACACACCGCAATATAGCCCAGAAAATCAAACACCTGCATTTTGGACAGGTAAGGAAGGAATCTGTTTACTCCTCCTCTTCCAGGGAGTTGTAGTTTTTTCAGGAAGAATCTCTGATTGTTAGCTTCCATCAAGGTTCCTATGTCTTCATTACCTCCCAAAGTTTGAAGTCAGAACACTCTAAGTGGCCGTCTAATTACAGGTGGGCAAGCTTTACATCCGCTATCAACTGGACGTCGCTGACAATGAGGATCCACTGATAGAGTTGCAGGATGTCATCTGCCTGCTGAAGGATGAGAAGGAGTTCTATATTCAGAAAGATCACCTCACCGCCAAGCTGGATATCTGCAGGTTTGTGTGGGATGGAAAGAGGCTTAACACTTTCTGCTGGGGTCAAATTAGTTCCATGTCATGAAAACGTGCTGGAAGCTGAAGTGGAATGCTGGAATTTACCCAGATTTCCTGCAACAAAACAACTTGTTACTAAAGTTCATGTACCGGGAACCAAACATTTAAAAACTTTCTTATTTGCTTTAACTTAAAGACCAAAATATGCCAGAAAATTTGCCAAAAACCTGAATGTTGCCTTTACTTTCACGTGTTCTTCTCTATTCCCTAATATAAATTTGTCATTTTAATTTGAGGTAATTGCAGCTAGACAAACAAGGACACATGAGTCATCCCTCTATTGGAAAGAAAATCTGTGTAAGCAGAATGTGTAAAAATATTTTTTGCTATGGTTTCATCAAAGCTGGGACCTTAAACTGATTTGGATATTGCGAATGGACTTCAAAATCCCTGAATAAACCTGTTTTCGGTTTGTCATAAAGCGGTTTCTTTAATTAGACCATAATGTATGTAATGAGATATATGTTTTAGGTCAGCTTAGGTTTTAATACCAACATTTGTGAAGAACCACATAACGTTTTTGTCTATTTAAACAGATTATTTTCAGCACAAGACATTTTAGAATAAATTAAACTATGTAAACACAGCCTTGCAAAAAAGGGATATCTTTGATGCTCGTTCAGTGTGTATTTTGCTTTTGTTATTCCAGTTGCAGAACTGGCTTTAGCTGGTGATGTTCTTTCTGTGTGTTTCAGGGAGCTGGTAAAGCTGTTCTGCACAGAGAGCAGCCACAGGAAAGATCTGATGCAATTTGTGAGCAGCCTGATAACCTGCCTCAATGTAAGTGAAACGCAGACTTTCATCTATCGATCCCTAACCCACTGACATTTTTAGCTGTGACTGGGACATGATTACATCCATTTATAAACTGGGCTCAGAAAAATGGAAGAGGGTGAATGAAATGTGTTGATAGATCAGCCTTAGGATGTCCGCTTATTACTTTACCATTTAAATTATGCTTGAAAAGGTATCACACCAGTAGATTATGTTTATTAGATCATCAAAGTTTTGATAATAATGTTTTGTGCCACCTTCTGACAAGAGAATCTGAGGTGAGACAGGCAAGATCTACTCAGAGCTGTTCTTACCATGTAGTTCATGTTTATAAAAAAAACAAAAGTTGAATGGATCAGCTCTGTGTTTTTCATGTAATAATAAGTCTGTGCTTATAAACAACTAAAAAATGTCTAGCAGAAAAATTTAAATGAGGCGCAAAATTGTATTCATGAGTAATTTTTCTGTTGTAAATGAGCTGTGGGTTTATTGCTCTCTTCATAAGTAACTGAACTAAATGCACATGCAGGATCCAAAAGCTCTGAGCAGATTCTTGAACAAAGAAGACATCAGAGAGCTGCCCAGTGAGGAGGAGCAGTGGGAGGTCCCAGAGCCCCCCCGACCAGAGATGAATATGGATAGAGGTACGCAAGACTCAAACACAGTCGTTTGTTTCAGTGAACCAAAAGGGAAACTGTTCAGTACTGAAGTGAATTTCTTAGTCCCTCAACTGAATCTCCAATATTCTCAAAATATTACCTTCTGCATATGCTGACAGAGGAAAATCTTGCATCAATATTTATATTTATTTACCAATGGTTATCTGATGAAACAACTAAGACTTTTATACCCAATCCTGACACCCTCACCGGTCATCAGTTATTCTGTTGATTGGAGAATCTGCTTTCACGTGTCTCTTTTCTTCTTTCCAAAACTGCCAAATCTCAGGCCTATTCCAACACCTAACCTGCAGTGTTCACCCTCCAAAATAACTGTTACCTTAGGGAAGTGCAACTCTGGCCACCGCGTTGGGATTTCCTTTTTGATTCATCCGTCTTTCATCATCATTTAATTCATTTTTAGAGGAAAAAAAACTCCATTCACCAACTGCTGGGAATTTGAGCAGATTTAAACCAGGAAAATTGCATTTTTCATGGTGCGTTTCCGTCCCCGGTGTGTTTATTTGCGGCAGCAAGAACAGTGTGTGGGAATGAAGCGAAATAAACTGCGTTGTGCGTTTTCGTTGTGGTGAAGGAACATGTCGGCCTGTCCTGATGGTATATTTAACCCTAACTGTGCAGCTCTGTGTCTCAGGGCTATAAATTATAAGTAGATTTAGATTCACAGCACACAAAAAACACGTGATAGTTAAATCTACTGTTGTTGCATAAATGGCACTTGATGGCAAGAAAGTAAGGAAGATCAGCAGTTTTACTCTTAGAAGGGAACCACAACTCTGAGGTTACAAACAGGTCAGAGAGATTGATTATGTCTATGTAATAGAATTTTCTGCGGGACGAGCTTTTCCGGATTTCAAAAGGGGTGTTTATCTGACAGTCTATTACTCCTTAAAATGATGTTCTACCACTCCACTAGAACAGAATGAAAACAACAGCCCACCCAAAATCTGTCTTTACCATCAAGAACGAGTCGTGGCCGAAGGCAGGCGTGTATTTAGCTCTATTTTAAAAAAATATCACCAATCTTTTTGTTGAATTTCAAACAAAAGAAAAAAAAATTAGGAAAGTTATTTACATGTTTTGCATAGAAATCTGTAAGCATAGGTACTGTGCTGAGTATCAGTGCAAAAACCAGCTGAAAATCAAATGACAGAAGGAAAAACAAACAGAAACAAATACAAAAAACAAACATACCAAAACAAAATAAAGCAAACAAAAAGAAATAAAAGACCCTAAAACAACAATGCTCAAATCCTGTCAAAGACCCCGGCAATGACAACAGTAGCAGTAATAACGTGTCTTCAAAGAAACAAAAGATGTACGCGGCTCTAAGACTGGATGTCAAGTTCTTTTATCTGTCCTACCCTTGTTCAGCTGTATTTTGGGCTGTTATGTTCCAATACATGTCTCCAAGCTCTCATCTGAGATGCGTAGGCACTTCCGATCACACAAGGGGATCATGTCAGGCACTAAAATACCGAGCAGACACTCATGCATGCATGAAATACCGAGTTTTATCTCAGCGGGAGCCCGGGTTGTTTTTAGTGTTAAATAGGGATTTCACATGTCCAGACTCAGTGGAACAGAGTCCAGCCAGTTTAAGCCAGGTGCTCTGTCTCAGATGGGCTCAAATCCAGAGTTAATTTTGAATTAATTACGTTTTCTGTGTTACATCCAGGTTACATTTTTAATGCAATGCTGCTCTGTGTTGAGTAAAGATGGTTTCCTGAGCCCGTACGGTTAAAGAAACCATTACTGCATGATGTGTTAGCAATGCCTCCAACGTTCCAAGATCATCAAATGTTTTATTGTCAGGCACCCCGAATTGACCCTGCTTTCACTAAGATTATTTACTGATGATTAACTGCTGAAAAGATGGAGATTTGATGACTCTTCCTTTTATACTTTTATACACACCCTCAATTAATCTGCTGATTGGAAAATGTTCTGTTCTATCTCTCTTTTTCTTCTTTTCCAAAACCCTCAAAGTGTGTTACCACAGTTGAATTTAAATGTCCTGATACTTTCAAAAATTCAGTTAATTTTGATAATAAAAAAAAGATAAATATTTTTTTCATTCTTACATATTTGTTTACATATAATGCAGATTCAAAGAAATGTACCGATTACAGATATAAGCAGCCATTGAAAGTGATCAAGCTCTTCTAGAAATGGGGTTTGCAGAATATTTAGCAGAAAAGAATTCAGCAGGTTAGAGGTCTGTGTCCAGATATGAGAAAGTGAGAAAGTATCTAAAGACCGAATGAGCAACAGCAGCCTTGGAGGTGAAGCCGGTTCAAAGAAGAAGAAGCAGATAAACATTGCATGTGTGATCTCGTCTTTATGCCGAACTGTCTCAAATGATGGCTCATACGAATGTTAAAGGGTAAAGTTAAAGCGGGACTGATGGGGAATATAGTTGGTCCTGAAACTGGAGCATGAGACGAATGCTAACAACTTCCTCCAATTTCCTCTGTGACACTCGCCCTGATTTCCGTCTTCCATCTCATAACATGCAGGGATTTGCTTCAGCCTCACACAAACAATCCCCTCAGATTCAGACGCACACACACACACACACACACACACACACACACACACACACACACACAGAGAGCTGCTGTGTTCCTCACATATGCTAATGCAGGTTTGTTCACTCTTCTGTAAGGCAACATAAAAGAGCAGCTGTTGCCAGGGCTATAGACCCAAGAGGAGCACAGGACGCACGCGCACACACACACACACACACACACACACACACACACACACACACACAC
>JABUIW010000038.1:1977341-1995347 GCA_013363375.1 Menidia beryllina | reverse complement strand
GGGGGGGCACATTACTGCATCTTGTGACTGACTGACCTCATGAGGTCTCCTGACCCAGAACAAAGGACAGAGCTGACACTGTGGCCGTCCCCCGGCCGGACGCTCCGCTCCAGCCCCGGCCCCCGGTGACCACACGCCGCCCACTCATGACTTCATCACGGCCCCCCTCAGAGCATCCCGCCAAACCCGACGTCCACCACACCGTTAAAGCACATCCACACGTCGGCCAGTCACTATTGTTCGGTCCAATGAAAAACCAAAACAGCATCACTGTTTCAAGCTAACCGTGTCTCATTTAAGCTAACATGACTTCCTATTGTTTTGTTATTTTGACAAAAAAGGGTTTATCTTCAAAATAGAAGAAAAAGCCTTTTTTTATTATTTATAGAAGTTTTGTGTTTACCGGTTACTCACTCTGTGTTGCCAAATCCAGAATAATTAGAGGTGTAAGTCCACATACTCCAGCGACGCACGTTAGCTTTAGCAAAAGCCGAGTTAGCTCATCGTTGCAAAGCTAAAAAAAAAAAAAGCAAGTAGTGCTCTGTTTTGCCATACAGGATTCTTTATGTCGACTCTTCAAGATTTATTTAGATTTCTTCAAGTGTCTGTTTGGAACTACACGTGATAGAAATGGAATTTTCTCGAGAAAAAATAAAAACGGGCAAAGCTAAAGCTTTTAGCTAAGTGGTTAGGTTTAGCTAAACGGATACGTTTTATGTTTATGGATTACTAAACTGCTTTGTTTAGCGTTAGGATTGGTCTAGCTCTTTGAAGCGTCGATACAATGAATCTTCACACAAATGGAAAGATTAAAAAGTCAGGCGCACCAAAACTACACTTTCTGCACCATTGTTGGAGCAAACACATTGATTGAGGATTTGGGCGTATATGGTTGTTTTTTTGTGCTTACATTAAACTTCACCATAAAACTAAACCCAAATTCAGAAATTTAATTAGCGAATTGAATTCACGATCAGTTCAAATGCGTGACTGAATTCAGTCATTCATCCAGTCATGTTTCTTCTTTTTTTTAGTAGCTGGAGCAACAAAATATTTCGTCTTTTATTAACTAAATGTAGTGCTGTCATGGCTCAGGTGAGGAACAGCTGAACGGTGTCAGTATTGTTTGACATAGTCTAATGTCAAACAATACTGAATGAATTATACAAATAGAAATCTTGTTGTGTAACTGTACCACAATTTTTACAATACAGGTTTTATCAGTGGGCCAGTAACAATGTTTTCTCCTGGGAGTCCCATACATACAAATCAATTAGGTTTGGGTTTCTGTAACCTCAATCAATTTACTAAATTGACAAATTTATATTTGATTTTGGCAGTATTCCATATTTAGAACATTTCTACAAGGCGTTTGTGCGTTTGGGATTTGGGATCTTATCTTCAGAGCAAGACAAACGCCCAACATTAGCGTTGAAGGACCTGTTTGCACGGCAGAAATCGTCTTTCCTGGAACGGAGGAGTGGTTCCTGAGGGTATCAGAGCACCCCGTGTGTGAGTCAGGCTTCGCCATCCAAACCGCGACGTGTTTGTGTGTTTCTGATGTGTTTCACAGCATCGTGTGGAGTCCAGTCTTAGTGAGTAGATGACCACTAGAACATGCATCCCGTTTTGTCTTTGCAATACAACTGTCTTCCTGTAAGCTCAGACTTAGTCAATAAAAGGAGAATTATTGTTGGAGTGATATTTCACTTTGTCTTTTTTGTGTTAGTCTTTTTGTTAAAACCCCCACATAATCTTCATGATGCATTAACAACAAATAAAGCAGAAAGTTTCACTGCTCTAACACACAAAACAGCTTTTACACCGACACCCCTTCCAGTTAATTTGCAAGGTCATGTTTACTTCATGGCCTGAAATATAATTTGATATAATGTAATATATTATGTAACCTATTCAGAAATATGCCCAAAATAATCAGATTAATAAGTTGACTAAACAACCATTAAACGAACATAAATAGTTGTGTTTTTTCAATTCACATTTGATCTTTTATTAATTTCTTTTATAATTTAACATCTATTGACATTTATTTGAATATTTTGCAGAATATATTGTTTTGTTTGCCTCAACCTATCACATAGGCCCAGATTTTTTAAAAAGTATTTGCCTCTTTAAAAAAGTGCCAATAGCCTCTATTTTCCTTTGTCCCTGTCAGTTTTAATGGAGAAGCTACTCGATATTTAAAAAGAGAGTTTCTCAGTCTAGAACAGCTCAAAATGGGAAGTAAATCCCACATGAGCACCACTCTGACATCTGCTGGTCTGTCTCGTTCTCAGAGGCGTTCCGAGAAAATGATGGAGCGGTAACTACTAATAAGATTTTTTTGGAACTCTTTAAAATATTATCATTAACAATAATGATAAGAAGATATAATCATTTTTGTGGCTAAAAAGTCCCTTTTCACATATTGCAACTTGATCGAAAAATCTTTACAACAGTTTACATTCTCACTTTATTATTATTTTTTAATCCTTTTTTTTAAAAAATTTTCTCATCTTAACAAGTTCCAAATAGTTATCTGTTCTTACGAACCTCTTTTGGGTTAGATTTATGTGTGATGAGTCGCTGAATCTTTCTGATCCTCCGTGGACTTTTCCCCATCAGTTCCAGAGCTCCAGGCCTTTCTGGAGGCGTGGATTCCTCAGCAACAGCTCCTCCTGATTCTGACTCATTCATTTGCACCGGTTCTCCATGTTTTACTGTTTGGAATTGATTAGGTTTTGTACTCATACCCCGCTTTTTATGCCTATACCATCCAAGCTAAGTCAAACACTACATGAAGCGTAACATCTGAACCCTAAAAATGAACATTGATCCTCCTGAGGACCTCCGAGTATCTGAAGTCCTTCCAGAATTCCACGTTGAGAGCACTCTGAACACAGTCACTGGACACATCGGTCTCACAGAAGAAAAACATTTGAAGTTCCTCTCTAAATGGATAGATTATTGTTCTGAGCAAGGCTTTTTGATGGTTGATAGCTGACTTTTATGTGATGATTGAACACTGACTTCCATGTAGACGTGTTGCAAAGCAGCACGTTGCATGTTTTTCTCCCTGGTTACTTTTACTCATCATCCAACGGTCTATTTGAACCTTTCTAGGTGGAGTCTGCATGCTCTGCTGTGTGGCTTCTCCCCAGGTTCTCCTGAGGGAACCCACACAAAAGGAGAAGCCTTCCTGGAACCATATTTCATTTTATCCTTTTTTTCCATTAAAGGCCCCACACATTTTTTTCTTGTGCATTACCAACAAATAAAGTGGACAGTTATTCTAACATACAGCTCTATCGAATTTGCAGGGTCACGTTTACTCCAAGGCCTGAGAAATAATCGAAATAAAAACACACTTTACGGGTCTATTGTGACAGTGTGTAATGAAAAAAAAAAAGATTGTCCAGATTACTTACACTATGGGATAAACTAAAGCCAAAATCTAGTTTTATGTGTCAATAGCTTTGGATGGGGGGGCTACGTCATGAAAGAGTAGAACTGAGAGGATCCCTTGCTGTTGATTTTACTCTGACTTTTACTACATGAACTTTAAAAGTAACTTATTTAGTTTTATCTAATTTTTATAGATTTTTTTCTATGACCTCGACGTCATGTTGACCGTATGTTAGAAATTTACTTTGAGTGTCGAGTCGAATATTTAATCGAATTTCACCTCGGATGTTGTAATATGCTGTGGAGCCTTATATCCACAAAGTATTTCCTCATAAATCCCCAATAAATGAATCACATACGGAAAAACAGAACATTGAACAAAATATTTAATTTTTGACAATTACACGACCTCTTCTTCTCCGAGAGGTGAACAAGACGGTACAAAAACGCCCCAAAACGTAAGACATCGACAACAGTATAACAAAGCGCTGGCAGTCCGAGTCCATGTTAAACTGTGAAAAAAATATAGAAAAAACCAACAACAAACACACACCACAGCACTGACGGATGGGGGAGGGGTTGGAATGTAAAGGTAGTGTGTTCCAGGACAGAGAGGAAAAAACAAATGACACACTCCAGCCCCTGCTGGGTCGGCACGGAAACAAAGCCCAGAAATCAAAACAAAGTCATTACAATATCCAAGAATCAGCCCTGAGATACCCAGATGGACTGAGGGGTTCCACCTCCTAGATTTGTTAGACCAGAACAAATTCCAAAATGTATTTGGTAAGAATCGATTAGAAGTTAAAACGGAAAACAAAAATTCTTGAGGAACTCTGGGTTATGCCCACACACACACACAAACACACACACACAAAGACAACAGAACAGAACATGAAGTAAACGTAAACATGGCACGTTTGGAGGGGGGGGGGGGGGGTCTGGGATCTGATGGCCTGACGCTGCCCCTACTGGTGCCAACGCAGAACTACACCCAGACAGACGTTTATCACACTGATTTCCTTTTTTTTCAGAAACGGGACGGGGGGGGGCGGGCTGGGGGCCGGACAGCTGTGCACCTGATTCAGCAGCTGGAACACACCGGTTCCAGAGTGGGGCTGGTCCGGAGGAATGCTGATTACATACGGCCACAGATTTGTCGTGGCGCCTAAAGGAAAGCTGGTGCAACACTCTGTGGGACGAATAAGGCCTTTTTTCTCTGAAGGGTTCGGGTGAAAACGCACCGTTTGTAGAGCTAAGTGGAGATGGGAACCCCGTCAACATTCCTATAAAGCTTGATGTAAACCAAAACGTTTAGCACGGAAACAGCAGAACATCCCTCATGTGTCCTCTGAAAGGAGTGCTACTCTGCAAAAAACAGGCGAAAGGGGACTTTGGAGCTCAAACTACATTTAAAACTAAAGCATTCACATCCTGGGCGGGGCGGGGGGGGGGGGGGGGGGTAAGCCTGTATTATTAACCAATCATGACAGGACTCCTTAACTCACCCTGAAATTCTTTTAAGATAGCATCTGATTTGAGGGCGGAGCTTTAAATGCTCCCGGCCCAAAAGGGGGAGGCCAAAGTGCTTTGACTGACTCCAGAAGAGGAAAACATCCCGTTTGATTGTGACGGTGGGAGGGGCCGCTCTGGGGGCCACATGTGAAGCCTGAAGCCCTGCGCGTGGGAGGCGGTAACACTGCAGCTGGAGCTTCCCACGAAAACACAAACACACACCGACCGACGGCCTCCGGGACATCAGCCGAGCCCCCGCCCGCCGCGGGGGGGGGCAAAGACAGAAGCCGTTTGGCGTTCCGTGGCGCCCCACAACACGCCTGACCTCACTACGACACACACCAGTCTCCTGAACTGGTCTGAGGCTTAAAGATCAAACGGCTTCGCTTCAACTTCAAGAAAACAAAAACACACACACACATCCGCAATCAAACCTCTTTGACAGCTGCTAAAGAACCCAATAATAATAATCATTCTTTTTAAAGTTCAGGAATAAATAAAACAAATATATTCAAATACTTAGAAAATCTTTAAAAAAATTAAATATCTTTGATTGATAATCATATTTAATCCGAGGAAAATAACAAAACAAAACAAAAAAGCCCCAAAACAATCCCATATAAATAACAACCCACATGATGAAGTCAGCGTGGTCTTCCTCGGCGCTGGCTGACTGGAGTGGGGAGGGTTTGGCGGGCGGGGGGGTCCCGTCGCGGCGTGGAGCTAACAGTGCAGTTGAAGGGCAGAGGGTGACGTTAAGGTTTGTTGGTGCTAGCGGTCAGTCAGAAGACCCCTGGTCCACGTTTACCACGGGGGGAGGGGGGCCACCACCCCTCCCAGACGCTGCAGACGAGTCTGTGGGGCAATCGGAGAGCACCGTCAACACGTGAACACGATCACATCATGGAAACGGGCTGGCTGGCATGAGATTCAGTTTCCTAGGAGACGCATTCACACCCGGACGCCGTCAGTTGGAAAGACGAAAACGAAATGTGGTCATATGTTGTGTGTCTTCCAACAAAAACCTGGTCTGTGATGTTTGTCTGGTCCCGAACTCGTGGCGTTTGGCGACTGGTCGATAAGATATCGACATTTTGGCCTCTTTAAGAAGAGGTTGGTTGAATTAAATTACGCTTTTTAATCGGAGTAGTAACTTCTACGACCCCGTTTCACCACAGTAGTGAGACAGGCTAATGCTAGTCGGTTTAGCTAACAGAATATGAATGGAGACACAACGTCTTGCCTGCGTGCCGCCAGTTTGGTTCCCGTTTGACAAATGATGAGCAAACGGAGGCCCAGGAAACAGGGAGGGGAGAGTTTTGGGACTAATCCTTTGAGAGACTGGATGTCTGCCTTCGGTTCTCAGCGTAACTGCTCTTATAGTCGCCGGTGTAAAGGGGCTTCTAATTAGAGGTAATGGGTGTCATAAGGCCGGCTTGGGGGAGGCTTCATACCCCCTAAGATATGTTAAGTCACCCCAAAAACCCTAGTTCAAATCGGTTTTAATGCGTAAGATAAATCCATGTTCAAATACAAATAGCTCTAAATCGTTCTTGCTGGTAGAGGAGCCCAGCTTTGTGGAGTGGTGCTGACAGAGTTTATGTTCAGGATAAAATGCTAATGATTTTTCTCTAGTTTCTTTGTGCAAAGAGACAATGCATTATCATGTTGCTTTAGAATTTAAATGATTTAAGAAAATCTCCTACTTAGCTTCAGTCTGAATGAAAGCTAAAAAACAGAGAAACTCCTATTTTTACTGGACGAGTTTCTCTACCTTAACATCTAAGTGGTGATTCTAAACAGATCCAACAAGTGACTGTAAAATATATCTACTTTAGCTTGTGTGCTAGTAGGTGGACGTAGGGACGGTATGTAGCAGATCGAATCAAATGTTTAGCGTGTTTGGAGCTCTCTTGGCCGGAACTTTCCAAATGCATCATGACATTACCGTTTTTGATAAAAGAGAACTGATGTTTTTGATTTTTAACTGGCTACATGACTTATCCAACAGCTGACTAGATCCAATGGCAGCCCTAAATTTTCCATTAGTTGTTACAACGCTGGTAAAGAACTAGTCTAACTAGTAACTGGTTCTTCCCGTTTCAACGAACAGAACTAAAAAACTGATGATATAGGGCCAAATGTGCAGGGCAAGAGTAAAGATCTGCTCGGTGCTTTATCTGCCTGCTTGCATCTACATTTGCAAACATCCCCAGGTGTTCTAAGGCTGGCTGTTTGTAGATTCTATTGTTTATAGAACTCCATCACAGCCGTGTCCACAAACACTGATCAGTGTTGCCTTCGCAAACACCTGCTAGTTAAAAGAGCATTTGCAAATGAGGGTGATGCTCAGACACCTGTTGACAGCTTAACATGAATTTAAATACCAAAAGGCTGTACTCACTTCACGAGGTTCCTGTGAAGTGTCACCTGTCGTCCCATCGGCTTCCCGGAGGTGCTTTGAATGTTTTGTTCTGGGGAAAGAGGAGATTTTGTTTTCGTTTTAAACACGTGATCGAGATTTTAAAGCAACATTCTGTCAGGGGGTCGCTCACCTTGTGCTTCTTACACTTCATGGAGAAATTCTCTTCAATGAGAACACAATCTGCCAGAACATGAACAACAGGAACAGTTAGACGCGATGCTGATTCATCCGGCAAACCCAGCCACCCACACATGCAAGTTCAGGCCTGGTGGAAGTGATGTGGGAGTCTCAAACGGGCCATTTCCAGAGGCACACACACACTATAACCTCAATCTGTGGTTTACGGGTTCTGATTTAGATTTCACGAGATTAAAAGTTCATTCGGAATATAAGCCAAACAGAGTGCAGAATATGAGGTGAGAGGAGCAGATAGGCCAAATAAACCAGGTCCAGCTTGATAGTTTCCTCAACAAACTTAGCTAGAGGGAAGGGGACGCAACACAAAACAAGCTAAATCTATACAGCTGCCTAAGGAGGATGCATTTATCTTAAAGAAAGGACAGCATTAAACAGCAAGAATAACTTAAACAATGCACCTGTATTTCCTTGGCTCTGCACTCACCTGACTCCAGAGCACACCTGTAGTGGTACTTGTTCGGACAGCCTTTGAAGAAGCAGCCTAGCGTGGCACCGGGGTGATGGCATGCTGAACACATCTGAAAACATGTTTAAAGAAGAAATTTAAAAAAAGATTTGAAATGTTGTGGTAAAATACTGAAAAAATACTGCAATCTGTATATTTACAAGCTTGCAAAGTATACTAGGCCTGCATTTCTATTCTACTATTCAACCGTCAACTCTTGATCTAGCTTGAAAAGTTCAGTTAGGCAGCTGGACGTGAAGTTTTCTAGAAGACGTTTGGACCATACAGGTCATGACAGGTCACCATCTCCACTCTGTTGAGGGTGTAAACGACTCATCAGAAGCCCCTTACAACCATTATCTCCCTCCCAGGTGACCTCTATGGCCCATCCAGTAGGAGGGATTGGAGCCAGTGTTTATTCTTTTGTTACATCACAGTATATTCATCTCAGAGAACTGATGAACACTCTTGGATGAGAGGCCAAACGTCTTCTAGAAAACTTCACGTCCAGTTGCCCAACTGAACTTTTCAAGCATGACCTGGAACTGGATGACTGAGAATCTTCACAGATATCGACTCTTGATGGTTGAATGGTAGAATAAAAGCAAACCAGGGATACGGTTAAGGGTTACAGTTTAAGAATAAAAACTCAAGTTTTCACACCAATCTTTTTCTAAACCTACGTTACCAAATTAAGGGACTCAAAAACCTGTGAAACAAAGTAGCACGTCCCATGACAGTACAGGATTAAAATATCTTTTTGTATGAAGTGAAACCAGTGAGCTTTTTCTCTCAATTCCGAGAATATATCTAAGGACATTTACTCGCCACTGTGCGACATGCAACCTACTTAAAAAAAAATATGTTGTCGCGGAGAGAAATTCACCACCTCCTGCTCTGTTTTTTTCTTTTCATGTGTGTAGTTGTGCAGGTGGGGTAAAGTCACCTCAAAATATTTCCTGCTTGGTAGCACGTACCTATGAGGCCGCATGGGGCTTGTAAAAGGAAATGGAAAAACGGCAAAAAGGCGTCACAAAAAGCACTTTCATGATGTTAAAAAATGTCTGCACCCTAGTGTCCTTGAGGTCAGTAAAAAAGGGGAAATCTACCCTAAAAAAAAGAGATCTCCGCAAGATTATGAACTTTTAAATACCAGTTTTAGGTTTAGGTGGCCTTTCTGCTTGTATAATAAACACTTCATAGAAAGTTTAGTCATGGCCAACATGAGATAAGGGGGGGCGGGGGGTCAGAGAAGAAAAAGGCTACTACTATGGACCCCCGGTGAGCAGAATCCTGAGGCACAAACACTGAACCATTGGTACAAAATTTCCAACAAACAAAAAATAAAGAGGCCACATTAAAACATATTTCCAGAGGAAACCTATCAAGCTATTTGGACCCTCGTGCACTGCTGTGGTCACATTAGCCCCTTTCAAATGTTCAGTGCCGTCGTCGCTCAGCTGATTTCGTCTTACCGGTTTCGTGTGTGTGTGTGTCTGAGAGATAACCGTTTTCTGGGAGATAACATTGAAAAGGACTTTTGGCCATTTTTTCTCTTTCACTCTCTCTAGCTAAATCCTTCTTGCCTTTAGCAATGAGCAAAACGGTGGAGCCACCCCTCATGTCATTGCTGTCAAACTCTATTTCTGGTGCACTGCAAAAAATTGGGCGTTTCTTCCCCCTTGTTT
Organism: Menidia beryllina; assembly: GCA_013363375.1. Classification (NCBI taxonomy): domain Eukaryota; kingdom Metazoa; phylum Chordata; class Actinopteri; order Atheriniformes; family Atherinopsidae; genus Menidia; species Menidia beryllina. The sequence goes on along the minus strand of JABUIW010000038.1, from coordinate 1,985,671 downwards.
CGGACAATCTGTCAATATGCCTACACATACTTGTCAACTTAGCTGTAACCTATATGATCTTTAGGCACTTTATTACAGGTATCCTTTTGAAAAGAAACAGCATATTTATTCCAGTTATTTTAGAAAGGACATCAACAGGGTGGCTCCTAAAGAGCTACTAGCTGGAAACGTACATAAACATAATGACAGGGACAGTGGAGGGAAAAAAAACATCTAAAAGATTAACGCCAACCCTCCAATATCCCTACTAATGAGGCACACCAGAACTTAAAAGATGCATCTGGACCCCGAGTTCCTCCATCAACTCATTAGAAATAGTCTCAGTGTGTGGAGGCCATTATTAAGGAAGAGAAAATCAGAGGATAAGGCTGAACTCTGCAAAATGACACAGGGAGTGGGCTAAAAATCAGTGGCAGCAGGTCTGATGGAATTCTTCCTGGAGCCTGGACCTCAACAACACCAAAGCACTGTGGGATCATCGTGACAGAACGGGACAAAAGCTGGACAAGAAGATTTCAGACTGCACTGAAAAGTAAAGGGGCTCACACCAAATCTTCACGTCTAATTTCGTTATAATTGTATTTTTGTCTTGTGCGCAGCATTTTTATTTACCATTTGAGCACGTTTCAATGTACAGTTGCACAAACTTCTTTTCAGTATATAAAGAAATAGCAGGTGATCTAACGACTGCAAAAGTTTTTCAAATATTTTTGTATCTATCATCAAGATTTGAAATAATACAATGATTTTTTTATTTTAAATGCAACTCATTAAGATTATATTCAGGGACTTTACTTTTAAAAAAACGTTATCTTGTGGATGACTGCTGTTGTAAGGTTGTATGTATTGTACGGAATTTCGGTGTTAAGTTTTAATCAAAATTGCAGCAAATAAAACAGAAAAGATCGGCGTGTGGGAGGCTCCTTCACTTAAAAACCAATCAGTGTTCCAGAGTTTGTCTGTGCTAAACGCATATAATCTTTTAAGAGGCATAATATTGCATTATTCCCAGAATCTCATCCTTTGATTTAAGAATACATCTAGAAAACTTTTAGCAACCTCAAGGCAGAGAAAACATTTGACTAAAACACTCGACAGCCACAATGGTTTGGACAATTCCCTGCTCCACTATAAGCCAAACCTCCATGGGTGGACATTTTACGTCTCGTCAAACCACAAACTTTACCGTCTCCAGGCCCATCTTTGCAGCTTCTTCCAGCCCATAGACTTTGCCCTTCACGAGGAAGACGCCTGCAGACCAGATGGCGCAGTCCTCGTGGAGCCAGTACTCGCAGGGCTCCAGGGGCAGGACAGGTGGGGAGTACCAGTCCTCCTCGTCTTTGGAAGCAGCGTCTAACCGAGCCCGCTTGTTCTCGGGGCTGCTCCCGCCCTCTCCGGCCCACCGGCAGCGTCCCTGCAGACCCTTCTGCTTCAGCTGGGCTCCTTGTTTCAGAGCCCAGGGTGTGGGGGGGATGGCACACTTCCTCCCCCCGCCGCCCCTCACGCTGCAGGAAGAAGAGTCCGAATCGCTGTACTCGTCCGCTTCCCCTTTGAGTTCGGACGTGCCCACGGGCGTTTTGGTGCTTGGCCGGTATCCCTCGGGGTAGTAGGGTCCGTGGAGGTCCCCCAAATCGATAGCGTTGGCCGACTGGCCGCATAAGCAGCAGACGAGAGCGCGCCGGTACTGGCTGTGCATGGAAACCCGGCCCAGCTGCAAACAGGAAGTGCTCGGCACCACGGCGGAAATAAAGCCGCCGGGGTGGGACTGCGCCGACTGGCGCTTCTTGGGTTGCGTCTTCACCTCCTCGGGGTAGTTAACGACCGTGCAGAGCGATGGCGACGCCTGCTGACGCTTCACGCGAACAAACGGAGAGAAACTGTCCGACTTCACGTCCCTTTTGTCCTCCTTATAGTTGATGTACCTCAGCCTGATCTCAGGTTCCTTGGGGGAAAACATGGTGGAAGCCTGGCTCTGTTTGTGCTTCTTTCGCCTTCGTTTGGGAGTGCGAGCTGCCCTCACCTTAGCCGTGGGGCGCCCTTTGCTACCGGGCGACTTACTTTGGGCTTTGCCTGGACTGTACTTTGGAGATTTCGCTTGTGGCGTTGGGGAAGAACACGTGGACACATTCATTTCCACGGAGGCTTCGGGCTGTGCGAGCAGCTCGGGCTCCGTGTTTGAGTTCTTCACAGCAAACTGAGAACCTGACTGTGATGGGGGTTTCCTGGTGGACTTGGGGCTGCTGGTGTGCGGTGGAAGTACTGGTTCCCTCTTTGACCTTGCAGTCCGAGGACTTTTTGGAGGTATACTGCTATGCTGCTTCTTCGTCTTGTTGAGGTGTTCAGAATCAGAGGTAGAGTCTTTACAACTGTCGGTATTAACATTGATAAATGAACTTGTTTTCACTTTTACTGCTTTTCTTTTGGCTGTTTTCACTGAGATAGAAGATTTAACCTTGCCTCTTTTTTTGCGCACTGACAGAGTATCATTCCTCTTTGAAACACCAAAGGCGGAATCGTGCGCTGTCGACTGAGAGGCACTAGTTTTTTTATTGGCGAGTATGCATCCTGACACATTATACCGGCTTGAATTTATGTTCATGACTATGGCCTCTAGCCGTGTCCCTCTACTAGAACGGATTGGTAAAGTCCTTTCCTTCAGAACAACCTTTGTATTCCCATTGACGTGAGGAACGACGCTACCGTGTTCATTTTCCGAGAAATCTGACACACAAACATCATCAGTCAAGTCAATCAAAGGTTCCAACACAGCCTTCCGTCTATGGGCTCTCGGTTTACTCTGATCCTTTGGGTCTAACCCTGCAGTGCCATCACAAACATCAGAGCTGGGTTGAGATTGCCTGTCTGTGCTAGAGGCATCACATGCTGCTTCTTCGGGAGTCTCTAGGTAAGAATTTTCCGCACTGGGCGAACAGGAGGCCTGAGGGAGGGTGAATATGGCATCCACGTCTTCCAGTGAGGTAGCAGTTGGGGAAACGGGGTCCTCTAGTGGACTCCTATAATCCCTGCCTATCAAACACAGATCTCTAGCAGCAGAACTGTCTGATATCACCACAGAGTCCTGTTTCTTAGACATAATGATAAGCATCTCGGAGCCCCTTCTCTCTTCGTCCTTACCGGTAACGGGGATAAGAGTCATGGATGAGGAATCGGCACATGCTTTGGAATTTGACTGGCAATCAAGCTCACCATTCTCTAAACCCGGACCACGTTCCAAGGGAAGGTCGTGCTCCTCTTCTTCTGGAAGGGACTTTTCACAGGTAATGGCTCCACCATTAAACCCAATAGGCTCCTGTGTTAGACCTGCAGCACCGTCATTCTCTGGATTAACTCGAGCCTGAGGCAACGTGTTCAGAAGTTCTGTCTGAGTGGCAAGGTTTATGGGCTCCTCTGCCAGCCCCAAGTAATGCTGGTTCAGTGTATAACTGCTCTCCCCAAGCCCGTTATCGGTGTCACAGTGAGGGTGGATGGAGAACTTGCCGATAGGCGGCACAGCGTACAGAGGCGAATGTTGAGATAGGGAGTTGTGAGTGGTGAACACATGAGACCTGCTCACGTAGGACAGGGTAACTGTAGTGTGGGACAAGGCATTGTCTGGTTGAATTTGATCCCCTGATTGAAGCGCTATGTCTGAGGAGCCAGTCTCTGAGAATTGTAATCCTGAATTGGCGGTCCCGGAATTTGGGAACCAGCTAGGGCTCTTGCCCATCCGCAGAGCATCGGGAGCAGTGGAGCTGAGGAAGCAATCCTCCCCTTTCCTGGTGAGGTCAATCACAGTAGGGATGCTGGAGGAGGACTCATTCGGAGGCTGTAGATTATCCAAGTTCCCATGTGGCTGCTCCATAGCAACTGGAAAGGGTTTAAAAGTGGAAAAAGTATATTCAAATAAAACATGTAAAAATACATTATCTACTTCTAACAAATGTGATCATGTCATGATATTTCCTAAACACAGAGATACTGTTTAAAAATGCAAGGTTAGGGTTTTACTTAAAAACTTTAGCTCGAGCCATCGGTTTGGACATCATTCGACACATTACTGATTTCACTTTCGCCGTGGGACGTCAACTAAACAGTTAAACCTCCATCTCTGCAGTCCAACTGCTCACGTTGTACAGAAAACTTGCCTATACGCGATTCTCATAGCAAGGGGTTGACTTACCATCTCCGTTTTGGCTTTGTTTCGATTTACCATAGTGCTATGAAATGTCTGTTGTATTAAGCTGTTATATTAAATTGATAATGGTCATCTGGATACGGAACGAGTCTTATTTAAAAACGCTGGCACTGACAGGTCAGTTAGCTAGTTAGCTTAGCAACAGCTAATATTAGCATGCTAACAAGGCCCGGCTTAGCCGCGATAGCGTTCCCCCACGCCTAACTGCGTTATGTATTTATTAGCTTAAAAAGAGATGTCACCGAAAACGATATTTTATAGACTGACGGACGTAAATTGATAATGTCCGCAACGTGGCTGCGGGCACTTCTCACTTCGGCATTCTTTGATTCCTTCAAAATGTAATTTTTCCCATAAAACGACAACTTGTACAGTGGAATTAGATGCAAAACCGGTTACCACCTACTACGGCTGCTCCTAACTTTGTTGAGGGCACATACACCGACGTAATTGTATTAATAAGTTTAGCTTCAAATAGTTCTTATTTCATGGTGTTAAGATGGTTACGAATTGTAGAGCAGATTTAAACAAACCGAATTAAATCGTCACTGATCGTTCCAAGTGTTTGGACTAAGCGACAAGCCAGATATCTTTAAACTGCGAATAACTTTTGGTGGAATTCCGCATCACGTTGGCTCCGCTAGGGACGGCACGCATCGGGGCAAGGCCCGGCTGGATGAAACAAAGACAGCACGGAGGTAGTACCCTGCGCTGTCCTGCAGATCAAAACTTACCCGGACGAAGGAAATCTTAGCGCTTTTTAAACGTCCACTTAAGAATCCATCCCACCCGACATTTCACCCAACAACTCCTCTATTCTTATCATTCACAGTACAACTAAAACAGAGAGAGCCCATAATTTAACAAATATCCACTCACTTTTCAGGAACACACTAATCTGATAGCAGTAGAGTCAAGTTGATTAAAACACCATTTTTAACTTCCGGGCGTTCTTTTCACAATAAAACGTTCGCGCTTTCCAACGTTTTTTTCCTTTTTCTTTGGCTTTGACTGAAATTAAATGCCAATGCGTTTACATTTTAAAGTGGTATTGGTAACATAGTTTTAAGAAAAAGGCCGCTGCTTTTTCAGTTCAGACAGTTTCTTTTCTCAACGGACACACAGAAAGCATTTTTGGAATGCGGCCATCTGTGTTTTTCTCTGTAATTGAAGGAGTCGTAGATGTGGGTACCTGTACAGTTCCGGTTAGGCAGGTGATACAGGAGCAGATCAGGAACCAGGGACAAGGGCCACGGAGTCCTTCAAGTAAAAAACAAAAAAACCTGTTTTCGAGCACCCCACTGAATAACCCGATGCTTTGCTTCAACCCTCATGAATACTGTCTGTTCCGTTGGAGATTCCTAAAAGGTTGCATTGAGGTTTTTAAAAAGCTGGACTGGTTTTCCTTGTACTAGGTTGGGTGTTCCCCCCATTATCATAAAGGACTGTGTTACGCGGCTTCTGGTTTTACCTGTCAGAATTACTCTTTTGTTAGAGTTTTGAGCGTTTCCCAATAATTTAAAGGAGTTCTTCATCCTTTTTTATGGTCATCTTTTGCAAGACGCATCTTAACAGCACTAGATCTTTCATGAAAAAAATAATTTAAACTTAAATCCCAGTTTAATTATATGGTTTCTACAGTATAATCATACTTTTTCCAGTTTCCAGACTTCTCTTGGACATTAAGACGTGGTCATTGAGTCATCCACACAGCTCCTTACGCTTTAGGACCTCTAATCTTTGAGTACTGAAAGGAAACACGTACCCAGCCACTGGGCCCAGAGCCAGGGCTGAGGCGATTACACCCTAATCCACTGTTCACTAGTGTGGCGTTACTGGTATCCTGAAGCCAGGTCAGCGTTACCAGATCTGTACACTTTAGTCTGACATCCATGGCAAAGATTAAAAAAATAAAACAAACTAAAGCCATGGGTATATGGACTTCTTTCCAAAGGGTTTCTTTGTCTCAAGAGACCAACAATGACTCGTTATACTCTCAAGAGTCCTTAAGAGTTGCTGACTTATGCACAAATTCCTAAAAAACATGCCTTCACCTCTTAATGACGCTTAATGACACAGGTCAACAAGATTTATTCATTTTTTGGTTTCTGCGGATGAATGATTTCTCTCTTCAAGCTTTTTTTGGAATCAAACATTTACGGTAGTCGTTTGCTGCTCTGGGTTTGAAAAGAAGCTGGCAAGATAGGAATCGATCTTGCCTATTGACAAGTAGGCATGAGCGCCGTCAGGTTTGATGTCAGAGTACAGCAAGCAGAAAAAAAAACAACTTCTCAGGAACAGTCAGACACAGAACGGGTGCAAAAATATTTATTGCTAACAAACCTGTAGTCAGTTGGTGTATATTTGCATTGTATTTACAAACACAGAGTACAGAGGAATGGGAATGATAAAGAAAAATCCCAACCATTTTAAATAAATACAAAGGGACTGCCACTGAACAAGACTTCAAACATAAACCGACTTGAACGACTCCCATACAGCTGGGCCCATGATTGCGGTGAGGAGAGAAAAAAAAACAAACTAAATAGCTTTTACTTTATATCATTAAATTATAGTCAGTGAACTCGTCCATATGCATTCAGCTGTCACCTTTCCAACGTGTTTGTGAGGGTTTACGGGGAGTTTTACTGGAAAGTCGGTGGCTTTTTTCTGATGCGGACAAGCGTTTTGTTGCTCCGAGGCCGGCTGGGCATGCAAACCCGACGCTAACCGGGCTAACCAGGCTAACCGGGCTAACTCTCACCACGGAGCGCTCGTGTTCAGCCATTCAACACCACATTCATGTCTTTGGCTAGCAACAGTCTATAGAGTTAAAACAGTAGCTTACACAGTCATCGTTTTAGTGTACGCACGACAGATGCTCATTAAAAAAAAAAAAAACGAAAAAAAAACTATTTACAATAAGACATGACAGAGAGAGAAACAATACAAAATGTCACAGTTAACTGAAGTGCATGGAATGCAAAGTCTAGACATGAAATTCAAACTTCATACCGTGTTCTCTTTAAGGATAGATGATCGTGTCGGGTGACCAGTGTGTAGTGTTACTAGATAAGTCGATGCAGAGCTAAAATATGGTGGACCTCTAAACATGCAGCCGAGCAGGCGGACCCCATGCGTCCGGGTCAGAACTCCTTAGTGTCTTTATTCTCAAACAGGTGGAGTCTCTGCTCCGCCGTCAGCCCTTCCTTCAGACTCTGGAGGGACGAAGGAAAAAATCATGCAGTTTAGATAGGCAGCCGTGAAGGGCCGCCGGGCCTCTTAACTCATTGGCTGCCAAAGACGTCTATAGACGTCAATTCAAATACAACCGTTGACTGCCAAAGACGTCTTTTTTTTATGTTTTTCAACGCGAGTGGCTGGGGGACAATCTACCAAAGCTTGTCCGTAAATATCAGGCTTCTAGACAGAGTATGTAGTAACAAATTTACCCTCTAGGGGGCAGTGCCACTTTTGATGGGAGATGAGCATAGACTGTAGGCAAATAAGAAAAAGGTAACGGTTCGCTATGAGAGAACATGTCGCCGGTGAGACGCAAGTCCAGGAAGAACGGAATAAGGTAGAAACACATTTTTTTTCCTGATGAAAGAAGAGAGTCTACTCTTTCTTTTGGTGTGTTCGGTGTTTACATAGTCTGTGGCTCTTGAAAAATCAGTCAAAATGCTCAAAAAACTGGCAGTATGGGACTCTCTGTTCTGAAAATGGCTGGCAGTCAATGAGTTAATGCCTGAGCTTCCCTCCTCTGGATTAACCTGCCACCCAGTGAGTACTCATCTAGAAATGGGCCTTTTACTCATCAGCCTAGACTTAGCAGAAGCCTCCCGTGCAACGCTATAGACGTCTTTAAATGTCTGCTCTGGTTCCACATGGGTCCCTCACTGTCCACAGAGTGTCCGTGGAGTGGGGTATATGTGCATGCTGATGAGCAGTACAGACTCAGACCACTGAGGTAATGAACAAGAGGGTGTGTTGGAGCCATCACTTTGATTTACCTAAAGGAAGCGGGGGAGGGGGCCTCGGACGGCCTAACTGTCCCAGGGCATGTCCCGACTCACAGACTGAGGACAGAAGGGGGAAAACACACCAGGCAAGTGTGTGTTAGAGCACGGCGCCG
>JABUIW010000038.1:1956435-1976941 GCA_013363375.1 Menidia beryllina | reverse complement strand
GGTTGTCTGGGGATAAACGGACCTCCTCACCTACCTTCGACCGCACGGTGCGCTCTGAGCGCTTGGCCGCCGCCGCCGCCATCTTGAGGATGTCGGGGTTGCTTTTGGACTTCATGATATCTGTGGGGGAAAAAAACGGAGAACAACGTGTCAGTGGACGTGGAAAGGCACAGAAAGGGCGGCGGCGGGAGGGGGGACGGGGGGCCGCACCGTAGCCTCCTCGCTCCACCTCCTCCAGCGTGGGCTCGCCCAGGGCCTCGTGGGCCAGCTGCAGCTGCTCCCGCAGCCGGCCCAGGTCCCGCTCCGCTTTGGCCCGGACGATGCTCAGCTCCGTGTAGATGTCCTTGTACTTGTCCGTGGCGTACTTCTTGTCCTGGGGACACACGGGGAGGCTCGTTAGACCCGGACCAGCGCGCCGCTCGCCATCATGAACAAATACGTCAAAAAGATAGTTACTCTTTGGGCTGCCTGGAGTTCATCTTTAAGCGAGTTGATTTCCTGCTTCAGGTATTGAACCTCAGACTCTTTCACCCTCAACATCACCTGGAAGAGAAGGAGTAAATCAGACAGACGCTGATGCTAAGCCACATTCCTGAGGGGAGGCAGCTACTCCGGAGCGTTCCAGTATGGACTCGTTTTTATGGCCTTACCTCTAACTCGTACAGCTCCTTCCCCTGTATCGTGGTGTTGGTGTCTCCCACTCCGTCTTCAGATATCATGGAGCGCATCTTGGTGATCTCGGCTGCCAGCCGGTTATTCAGCTCCTGCACGGGAGCGTTGTGTTTTTAAAAACGTGTTTTTAAAGGGGCGTCTGCCGGTACAGGCGAGTGTGTTGGAGTGTGTGCGTGTACCTGGTTGTGTGCGTTGAGCTCCTGGTTCTCTCTCTGACACTGCCGGAGGGCCTGCCTCTCGGCCTCCAGCGCCTGAGCCAGGTGGGCGTTTTCCAGGCACTTCTGGGAATACTGCTCCGACAGCACCTCGATCTCCCGCTGGAAGGAACACAGCTCCTCCCTGAAACGCAGAGCAGCTGGTTGGGCCGGGCCTCCGGGGGGGAGCCCCGCCGGCTGGGCTCGGGGGGGACACCGGCGCTGCCCCGACACGCCCGCATCAAACACCCCCCTCCATCAATCATGTCAGAGCCAATAGGGGCCGTCGCCTCCGTCTTTAAATCAGCCGCATTTTGGCAGCCCAACCTGACAGATACTTGATTTTATGACCCAAGGATTTCACACGCACAGAATCAAAAAAGGGTTACTTGGATAGAAACTTTCTAAACTTCGTTAAAAGCTCATGTTAAGACAAAATGAGTTTTCATCCTGATATCTAACTCATGGGGTGTGGTGTTAGCACCACAGCCTCACAGCCAGAGGGTTCTGGGTTGGAGTCCCGGTGGAACCAGGACCTTTCTGCTAGAGGGTTCTGGGTTGGAGTCCCGGGGGAACCAGGACCAGAGGGTTCTGGGTTGGTGTCCCGGGGGAACCAGGACCTTTCTGGGTGGAGTCTGCATGTTCTCCTGTGTCTGTGGGTTCTCTCCGGGTTCTCCGGCTTCCTCCCTCCGTCCAAAAACCTGCATGTTAGGTTGGTTGGACTCCAAACTGCCCTCAGTGTGAGTGTGTGTGGTTGTTGGTCCTTGTGTGTCTCTGTGTCTCCCTGTGATGGACTAGGGACCGTCCAGGGTAACACCGCCTCTCCCCATTGGCTACTGGGATAGGCTCCAGTCCCCCCGCGACCCCATTAGGGAATAAGCGGTAACGATAATGGATGGATGGATATCTAACTCATGTTTGAACCCAACCCTACGTCCCATGACCACAACTCGGTCCTACTTTTTTGCTTGTGAACTGAGCGTGGGAAGGAGGCCTTTCTTGGTGGAAACCTTTGATCCATATGATCCTGAACCTGAGCATATTTGGGAGTGGGCAGAACTCACTCGTGCTGTCTGCGGATCTCTTCGATATCTGCGTTCTCTGTGTTGCTGCTGGCCTTGCGGGCCTTCTCCAGCTCCTTCTCCAGCTCTGTCCGGTGAGCGTTGTTCATGGCTTCGATAGCTGAGGGGGGCAGACGGAAAAACTGGTCACCCCCAGCTGCCGAGGAGCAAACCGTGGCCTGTGGTCTTCAGTGGAGGACGCGTTTACCAGCGATGGTGGCTGCCGTCTCCTCGGCCAGAAGCCTCTCCTTCTCCTCCTTCAGGTTCTCCAGCTCTCTCTGGTGTTTCCTCTGCAGCTCGTCGATCACCTTCTGGTGGGACTCCTCCATGGCGGCGAAGCCTCGCTCACAGGTGGCCTTTACGGAGAGGAGTACACGCTGTGAGTTTACAGCTAGACAGGAAACAGCAGGTTCTCCTGCTAATGTAAGATGAGCAGGTGGAATAAAAAATATTCGAATAATAACTTTGAAAAAAGTTAGCGCCTGTCAGCCACGAGCAAGTCAAGCCTGTGTGAAGATAAGAAGGGTTAGGATGAAAGGATATGTACTACAATGGAAAAAAATGCACAGACACTAAAGTGTTAGAAAAGAACAGCTGCTGCTTCCTGTTTATATACAAACTCTTGTTGACGCTTAGAAAAAAATCCTCATTCCTAACACCACCTGCAGTGTGGAGTTAGTCCTAATCTGTCTACCGGCTAAATCCCTGATGGAATTTCTTCTAACAATTCTGGACAAATGTGACATTAGCAGAGCGTCTGAAACACTGCAGGGATGGACACCCCCGGTACAGCAATTTTAGGAGTAGAATAGTCCTCATTGCTGATATTTCAACTCTACGGCCGGTTTATACAAGAAGGCATTCCGATGTCTCTCCGAATGCCTGACGTCAAGGTCAGCCCTGCTTCCGCTCTCTGTTCACTGGGGCTAATTCCAGCACTCATTCAGTAGCTGGGTCCCGGCCTATTTCCCCATCTCTCTGCCCTGGTTTTAGTCCTGCCACGTATAAGAAATGGAGGTCTGTTGTTTTTATAGGGATAAAGCCTCTCCTCTGGACTACAGAAGCAGGAACTAAGAAAGAGAGGATGAAAGGTGTCCCTCCCCCACTGCCATGAAGCGAGTATAAACTTCCTGCTCTAAGATTAGACCTTTGGAAGCATGTTAGCTTGTGTATCTGGTGGGTCATGATGGGGGGGTATTTACTCATGACTTAAGCAAAGGCAACCCTGGGTCTCCAACAGATGTAAAAGTCCATTATCGAGATTATTCACTATGATTTCTAATAACATTTGTTCAAGAGGCTAAATGACAATTTCTAGCCTAAAATTAGGAATTTTGTCCTGTTGAACTATCAAATACTAAACCTTTGTTCCACACAAGAAAGTTCAAATAGATTTTGGGCTCAATGCAGAATTAAAAGAAGGAAAACATGATGACATGGTGGGAAAATTAATACAAAGACCTACGTCTTTGTATGAGACTTGATGAGGAAAAAAAAAAAATCAGACTGTCTTTTCAGTTCACAATTCTTACAGGAAAGCAAAAAAAACATACCAACCGAAAACCTTTAAGCTATGTCCTATTTGTCCACAGTTGAAAGAGTCACTTCAGGTAAAGCACTTCCCTACAAACCTCTTGTATGTTCCAGCCATATAATTACCTTAGTTTGATTTCAAGAGGCTTCAAAATCAAATTTCGGTAGTGAGATCTTGTTTGTGCTACATAAAGTCTCTGAACACTTCAACTGAAAACTTTTACAGCAAAAAGCTGTTCTTCAAACATTTGGGGCCACTTGGGTCAATTGATCAACAAGGCCGCCACCGGCTCCAATCACAAAGTTAACCTGTAAGCGACATTTGAGAAAATTCATAACACATGACCAGAGCGCGACCAGCAAACGGTGCTAAAATCCAGCGGCCAGTTATGGAAAAGCTGCTATGTGGACAGAGAATAGATTATTTTGTTAAATATTGATTATCTATTTCTTAAAAGGGCATCAAGTTTAACTGTGTGAAGGAAAATTCAAGAGAATCAGATCAAAAATAAAAAATGTAAGTCTTTGTCATTATTTAACTGAAAGTTTTTGGAAATTCTTCATCACTGATGCTCTTTCAACATCTCACACAGGGTCAGTACTTTAAAATGTGCTAAAGGAAAGCTTAGATGATAAGTACACAGAGCTGTCATTTGAGGAACTCATTTAATATGAGAAAGCAACTTGTGTCATATTGTAATAGAAGCTGATGACTTCTCTGGTGTTTTTTATATATATTTTTTACACTAGGACCTACTCAGCTCGACTCTACTATTTTTTTTGTTGTTTTTTTTTGCATTCCCATCACAGGCTCATGGCTCCTAACAGTTACATTTCTACTTCCTACTCGGCCTTGGTTCCCAGAGGGCTGAGTCGGGCTGACGTCAGACTGCTAGCGACTGATTGGCTAGGAGTTACACATCTCGATGAGTCGTAAAAGTAGCTCCAAAGAGAGAGATCAACTTACTTAAAAAATGTGGCAACAACACACATCTGATCATCAAAGCTGTCCAACATGAAGTTTCAGCCAATGCATTGTCGGCTGTGATCTCCTTCATCATTGTGCTCTTGATTGTGTTACAAACAAATGACGTCCGGGCTGGTAGGCCCATCCTTCTGTTAGGATCTAATTTGTAATGGAAAACCACTACAGACCGAGATACTGACCGAGAAGAGTGAAGCTGAGCAGGGCTGAGTAGGTACAAGTGGAAAACCCCCGCTAAATCTCTTCTTGGCTAATGAGTAAGCCAATCTCATATATAATGTTCTTTGAGTCATGTGACATAAAACCTTAGCAAAATGAGTTCCTCACTACACAGCTACAACTGCATCAGAGGCTACATAAACTAGAAATGGTTAGTTTCCATGCAACAGGGGGGGAAAAGTGGTTTACAAAGTGAAGAGCAAGACGTGGGTGGGCAAAGGTTAGCAAGGGAGTAAAAGTAGGAGAAAGTAAGGGGATCTGGGAATGCCACAAAGGGAAAAAGGCATCACAGATGGGAGGACGACAAGGACAAGGAGCGCTTCCACCTTCAGATTTTCCAGGTCTCTCTCGTATTTCTGCCGTAGTGTGGTTATGTCATCCTTCTCTTCGCGCCGTCGCATCTCTTCGGTCATGACTGAGACCTGAGTAACCAGCTCCTGGATGCGCTCCCTCAGGGTCGACGTCTGGGCTGAGGCATGGTGCGATGTCGTGTGCTGGTCGGTCCCACTCTGGTCTGAGCTGGCAGGACTCGTCATGCTTTTCAACTCCTCTATTTCCAAGTCAAACCTCTTCACGAGGTCTCTCTTCTCAATATCATGCTGCTTCTTCAGGTTCTCCATACAGTTAATCAGAGTGTTCATCTCTTTCATATTCTCTTCTGAACGAAGGCCAAGAGTGTCATTGGCTTCGGCTATTTCCTGCCTCAATTTCTCTGCCTCCTGTTCATAGCCGTCTTTGATTGCTTGTATCTCCTTGCTGTGCTTGGCTACCATGTCTTGAATCTCAGTGGTTCTATCCACACAGTCAAAGGGTTGCCCTTCCATCTGCATTAAAGTTTGTAGCCCTTCGGTTCTCAAAGAAGCCCCAGAAAGCTGATCCTGAAGATCGTCTAGGTTCGACTGGAGGTTGTTGGCAACCTCTCTCAATTTTGGGCAGTTTGGACAATCAAAGCCATAAGTTGGTAATGCTGCTCGATTTTGCTGTAGGTCTTTTTCATGCTGGAATTTCAGCCTAATGGTCCCATAAATCATGTGTGCTTCTCTTAGACAGTCAAGCAAATATTCTGAAGACGGCTTCTGTTGTCCCCAAATTCCAACTGTTGCAAGAGCTAAAGGCAGGAGCTTGCCATCTTTGTCCAGCTTCAGGCTGGAAGCAATTTGCTTCAAGTCACATGACTTTGCCTCAAAGATTTCTCTCAACTCTTTAAGAATTTGAGCATTTGTTCCATCGTCAAGCCAGCTGTACATTGAAGCAAAATCGGTCACAAACTCACTCTCAGTATCTGTCTGTGAAAAAACCTTCCTAGTCAAGAACAGCAGATTCTTCTGGGCCATAATCTGCTCCATCAACCCTGGTTCACAGATTTGGCCAGATTTGAACTCAGTGATGCTTAATAGCTGGCTCCAGAACTCCCAGTCTGACGCTAAGTTCATGTCTTTTCTACTCATATAAAGCAGCCCTTCTTGTGAAGGACTGAATAAAGTGCTTTTTATGCGATCAAGCATTTTTTCTACGTTGACATCTACCTTTTCTAAAATCTTTACAACCTTATCTATTGCTTCATACCTCATCTCAATCTCATTCACTACTTGCTGGAAAAGTCCTTTGTCATTCACCTGCCTCTCACCCGCCTCTTGACTCTCACCAACATTCTGTTTGCCTCTATCCATATTCTTTTCTAATCTCTCTCTTAACGTCCTCCCTTCTTCTTCTGCTTGCTCGAGCTTCTCCTGGCTGACTTTCTGTATTTCCTGATTCAGTGCAACTAACTCATTATTCTTTGCTTCTAGATCCGCACAGCGTTGCAATGCAGACTGAAGACTCGTTTCAGTCTCAACAACCTTTGCTTGAGAGGCTTCAAGCAGCTCTCTGAGTTGCTCCTTGTGTGGGTGCGATTCCTCATCCTCATAATCCACCTGAAAGCCTAAACCTATCAGTGTGGCCTCCTTTAATTGCAGCTTCTTCTCAGTGTCTTTAAGGCTGTTGCCAAGCTCCTCCAGGGTAACTAATGCTTCGTGGAGCCTCAAAGACTTCTCGTTCAGCTCCCTCTCGTAATACTCCCGGTCGATGGCGTTAGCTTGATTTTCAGCCAGGTCTGCCTTCAGTCGTTTGAGCTCTTCCAGGACCAGATGATGCTGCTTGCCACCCTGCTGGCTGATGAGTTCAGCTTTTAATCTGTCTATTTCTCTGTCAGCCTCCGTCAGCTGATTCACTATCTCCTGGCATCGTTGTTTTAATGCACTGTTTTCGCTTGTTAAAAGCTCCACTCTTTGAGAAAGCAATCCAATGGTCATATCATTCACCTCTGAATGGTTTTCGATATTAGACAAGGGACCGTAGGGGCTGTTATGGGCATCGAAACTTTGCTTCTGAACTCTCCCCATGATATCCTCCATGGTTAGAAGACGGGCTTCGTATTGTCGGATGCTCTCTCCGGCTCTGGCTAAATTCTTCCTTATCATATCATTTACTATCTCCTGTTGGCACCTCCAACTTTCCAAGAGCTTCTGAAGTTCGTGTTTTCCAGTGCTCTCTTGATTTAAGCTGTGGAATTTCAACACTTTCCCAAGCTCCTTCAGAGTTAGAGGTTCGCCGCTCACAAGGTCTTCAAGCTCTTGAATCGCCTCCATGCTGTCATGGAGCAAGAAACTAACTACTTTTTGGACAGCTTTGGGGGGAGGGCTTTCCAATGTGGGTGTGTTTTCAGGTTCAGAAAAGTTAGGCTCCTTGATGGAGGGGTGAGAAAGTGAGAGGCCAAGCTGTGCCTGCATACTGCGTTTTTTCAGCTCTTGCAGCTTTAGGAGCTCTTTGGTCTCCTGGTACTTCTTTGTTAAACTCTGTGCTTGAGAACTAACCAGTTCGGGCCTCTTCGTCTGGGGCGTCACATCAGCCTCCAGACCCAAATGGTGCTCCAGCTTGGAAAAGGGGACCAGACAGTTGGTTAACACACAGCAGGGAAGACACAAAGCTTGCTCAAAATTCAGCCTTTACTGCTAATCACCTCCTGCTATTTTACATTTAAATGTGTAATTACAATCAGCTATCCCCCATTACCCCAAATAAGTCAATGCAACCAAACTAATTAAAATGAATTAAGTTTGACTGTGTCAATTAAAAGCAAAAGAAGGAGATTGTAGGTTCGGGGTTAGTTAATCACAACAGAACATGCACATTAAATGGTTAAATGTTACTTCATGTGGTAAGTAATGCAATATTAGTTTCAGCTGGAGAGTTCTCGGGAATGGAAGGCATACCAGATCCAATAACACATATTTTGTATCTTTTCCAAACTCATGTCTACACCAATGCAATTCTTCTGTTCAATTCTATTACCAAACTTAAGAGGAATCCTTCAAACAAACTATGAAATTTTCGCTAAAATGAAAGTTCTGTCAGTGAAATGGCGACCCAGAAATGTCACTAAGCATACTCTGCAGGCTGCTGTAATAACTGCAGTGGTGCTTCAAACGTGACATCCTTCAACTATAAAGAGTCAGCTTCAAGGCAAATCGATTCATTCAGCGACCAGCAGGCACTGAAATACATCCAACACTGTATATTAGCTATAAGAAAAAGTCAATGTCAAGACAAAAACAAATAAATGGTCTATGCAGAAATAAACAGAAGTTAAAAATCATGACATTCATGCAAATAATTAGAATGCAGGAAAAGAGGTTATAGTTATTCTGTTTCAAACATGTAAAAAAAATGCAGCTTTTTTGCCAGTGACTACAAAGGATGATAACACTCACGTGACCTAAATGCTGAACTATTTTAATGAGTCACTCTGTTGCTAAACAGGAGAAATGGAAACTAAAAATGGACAAAAACATAAGGAGGAAGAAGCAATTGCTGAAATGACATTTTTTAAAATCCGTTTGAAATGACAGGTGACAGTAAGGAGTGGTCACCAGTTGGTTATCAGACCGAAGAAGAAGGGAGGAACAGGAAAAGGGACAAGACATTTGTAGAGTTTCTGGTTCCTGTCTTATACAGATGTGACAGACAAAATAAATAAATAAATCAATCAGATTTGATTTTTCACTTTCAACATCAAAAGTTTTGTGTGTTTTTTTTTTTGTGCAACTTCCATGGTAGTCCAGTTCACATGCCAAATGTGTACATGGTAGATTTGGGGAAATGTGCGATTGAAAAGTAACAAACGAATTAGGTTGCTTATGCAGCGTAAAAGCAGGAACGAGATGAAAATTAGAGCTCTTTGCAGGGCTCATGAGACACTTTATCCTCACCAACAATCTCTGTTGGTAGTGACAGAGTAAACAGACCAGGGCAGCAACAGTGAGCAGGAAGGGAGTAATCCAGCTTTATAGAAACAGGAACAACGGACTCCTAGTTTCTTTTCTATTTCCAAGGTGTGTCTGTCGTTTCTCGGTTGATTTGTCGTTTGGCAAAAAGGAATGGTTGAATTTACGTTTTTGTTGTTTTTTTTAATGCGCCATGGCTGGAATCACCCCAGCAGATCTACTTTGCGTTGACTAGTTCTCCTCACATCACATATAGGTTTCTCTCTGATGGACGATATTTATCCTGATTTTCTTTCATCGTTTTGATGAAGTTCCAAGGCCAGGTACTTTTCTTTTGAAAGTCTGTGTGTTGTTCTAGCTACACGTTCCAACGTTTTAAAGTCGTGAACACTCCCGTGTTCTCTGAACAGAGAAGCTGACGGGATGTGTCGTGTAAAAGCTGCCTTAGAGGGCAACGTAAAACAGCATCCACTAAAAAATAAAAGAGTGAAATAATCCACTGCAAGTCACATGAGCAGCAATAAAAGTCAAGTACTTTAGTTTATGCTAAATGTAGTACTGAAAAAAACAGGAGCATGAGTTCAGACTCAGACTTCAGAGAGGAGATCAACTAGTAGAAGCCAATGTAGAAACAGGATTTCACGGTTTATGGCATGCAATGAACTCATGCAAAAGGTACATAACCGGAGGCCTTCCGCTGCCTCAGTGTCAGTGTTTCATGTTTTATCACAGTAACGTAACATGCAAAGAGTGTTACAACATGAGATGGAAATCCCTGCCCGGCTGAGAGCAACCCTGACAGGTCACAGTAGAAGGTCCCAGAATAAGCTATCGTGTGATGCAGCAGATATCTGGGGGGGGGGCGACTCACCGGAGAGATGTACCCAGAGGGGATGTCCTGCTCTCGCTCCAGCGCCGCCCTCAGCTGGAACTCCAGCTCCTGCTTGTGCCTGTTGGAGTCCAGCAGCTGCTGGTGGCAGCTCTCCAACTGGGCCTTCAGGTCCTCTATCTGCGGGAGTGGGCGTGGAGCGTCAGGCGTGGGGCGGCGTGGGCGTGGGGGGGCGGGGTCACCTGGACTTACCCCCTGCTTGTAGCTCTCCAGCAGCTGCTCCAGCTCGGAGCCCTCTCTGGCCTGCGGCGTGCCGGGCAGAGGCACCCTCCTCTCCTCGCGGATGGGTGTCTTCTCCACCTGCCGCCAGTGCTCTTCGATCACCTCCTCCACCCTCTGCTGCCTCTCCGCCGTGGCGGGGCTCGGCGGGCTGGCGGGGGCCACGCCCCCCGCGCCCTCGCCGTCCATCCGCCCCCCGTCCGGCTGTTCCGAAGCCGCGACCGTCTCGTACCTCCTCCGCCTCTCCTCCCTCCTCCGGCCGGGCTCCAGGTCTGCCTGCAGGCCCCCGGCCTCCTGCGCCCGCTGCTGAGCCAGAGCCTGCGCGATGGGCCGGAACTCCGCCCAGTCGAAGGTTTTGGAGCGGCCTTCTCGCCGGCGCTCCCGCGCTCGGCTTTTTACGGCGCCGGAGGCGGATTCTCTCTCCACCGACGAGGCCTCGGAGGAGGGGGAGTCCTGGGTGACGTCTGGTCGGACCAGGCCCTCCAGAGGAGAGAACGAGCCGTGGTCTTCAGTCGAGCTGGAAGGCGACCGACAAAGCAAATGCAGACTGAAACAAAACACTCAAAAACCCACCAACATCTTTGGTTATTCCCCTTGTCTGCTACTAAAAACAGCAGACAGCAAACAGAAGCCAACTGGAGTCTTTCATCCATTTCTGTTGGACAGCGTTCACACACACCAAGACACTGAAGAAATAAAAATGTTTCAATAGTTTTCTTTCAAAATTGGCATCTTTTTTACCTTAAATAATGAGCCCAAATATTACTGTTAAGACTGTTATTAACAATATATAAATAAATATTTCTAAAAAATATTCATATAAAATTGTGTCCTAATGACAACTTAGCAGAGAACATATTTTTAGGACTCTATACTTTGTTAGTGTGGTTTAAAAAGGCTTACAGTATGAATTGACATTAAACAAACACAGAACAAGAATCAGAGGTCCAAACAAATCCGTATACAGTAGTATCAGATGTGTGGAAGCTGCAGGTCTGAACCCAATAAAGACAAGAAAAAAGAAGAAAAATAGAAGAAAAAAAGAGTGAGCTCCTGCCCCGTCGTCACCTGGCTACGTCGGGGGCGGTGGAGGGCCTGACGTTCTTTAGGACCGCCTGGATCCAGTTCCTGCGGATGCCCGCCGTCATGGCCGACAGGGTGTGCACGCCCTCCTGGGTCTGGTGGGGAAATAAGCAGGAGAGCGGATCGTTGGAGCGGACACATTTGGAGAGAGGAGAGCTGAACTCCACAGTTAGCGTCCCGGACTGGACTCTGAAGTACCCCCAACCAGACACGCACACTGTTTCAGACCTTGAACGCAACAATATGTGCACCTGGCAACGAGTCAATAGTATCCAAACCAAAGCAGATGAGCCTTCCACGTTTGACAAACACCATCAGTTTGATTCAAGACAGACCAATAAACACATGGGCTCTTGATATGAATGAATTTGGAACATTGCCGGGTCTCTTTTTTTAAAGACCTATTTATCTATTTATTTTCAGCTGCCATTACCAGGTTTGCAATGTTGAATTTTGATAATACGCTCAGGAGTTTATCAGTATCGAGGTTGCTGAGCAGACTATGAAAATGTACGGCACCTAATTTCTTTATATATTTGCGGAAAATGTAATTGGGCTTTTTCTATAAAATGGTACGTTAAAATGTGATAAACACTGATACATAATTTATTAAATCATGTGCATAATAATGCGATTAATCAAAATTTATTGGACAAAAATGTATGCAATTGATGATGATCGTGACCTGCCAAGCACTAATTATTACCATCATTATTATTTTTATCAGCTGTATCAGATTGTATCTTTAGAATGCCTGCAGATGACATTTGTTGTGATTTGGGGCTATTTGAATTGAAGTGAACTGAACAGAATCTGAAACTCCACAGACCTGGGATGAGGGCTTTTCCTCTAATTACAGGGCTGTTGGAGAAACTGTGGAAAGCTTTTTATTTCAGTGGAGAGAATAATTAAAGCCTCTTACGTGGATCTGGAAGCCGTAGTTGCGCTGAGCCTGGTATTCAGTCACACTGTAGCAGGTGGAGAGGTCAATCTCACCATCTAAGTCAGAGGCCTGCGGGGGGGACAAACACAACACGTGGCTCAGCATCCCACAGAGGAACGAGGGCTGGGAAAAAATAGGAGGGAAGCGGCTGAGCTCACCTCCTCCGCTATCGAGTCCTTGTAGTATCTCAAGCTGTGATCCGTCAACACGAACCAGTACTTCTTCCACTAGAAAAAGGACGGAAAGAGTCTGAGCGGGGAACGGAGAATGCCCCAGAGGGGGATAAGACCTCCAGCTTCCATGGAGATGAACCACGATGAGCCCACCAGTGATGAAACATCAAAGTGTGACCCCAGTAGGGATGTCAAGATCCAACTTTTTGCACTTCCAATCCAATACCGATCCCGGCCAATCAGAGCATGTACTAAAGTTTAAAGTTATTTATCTACTTCCTTAGTTGTCAGACTCATGTTGAACAGGGATTTACTCTGATAACAACTTAATGGTTAGGACACAGACCTGTGGCTTAGAGATGCTAATGCTAATGCTCGTGCGGGATCGGACTTAAAGAAAACAAACTGGATCGGGAGTCTGGATCTGCATTTTCTCCTGCTGGCTGATACGCATTTTTTTGCAAATATCGGCGGCCGATCCGATCGAAATATTGGATCGGGACAAGCCTAGACCACAGCCTTGTCTAAGACGCCACAGTGCTCCAGGTGGAGCGTCTCCAGGCTGTTTGAACTTGTTTTAATCTCCATTTTGAATAATCTTACAGAAAGCTCATCCCTTTTGACACATTTTTCTTTCTCACAACTGGTCAGCCTGGTTTTAAAGTACCTGGCCTTGCTCGTCCAGCTTCACCATCCATCCTTTCTTGAAGTTAAGCAAATCCGGCTAAAAAAGAACAAGAAAACCAAATTAATCAGAGGATGAGAAAAAGAAAAAAATTAATAATTTCAGGTGGTTTCAAATGCAAACGCAAGCCGGCCTTTTAAGCAGAGCCTCACCACCACTTACCGTCTGCGTAACACAGAACAAAAACACACTATTTCCCCCAGGAGCAGATCTCTGAACGGCACAAAAAAAAAAGGGCGAGGGAAACAAAAAAAGAGCAGCGACAACCCATGCTCACTCAGTCAGCTGGAGGCAGAGGCTGGCCCTGCCGGGGGGCTGCTGGCGGCCCACCGGGCGGGGCCAGCTTCTGCCAGACGTGCAGCCGGGGCCGGGAAACCCAAGTGCTCGCTACTGCCGTGGGAACCACACACGCATCCAGGTGAACAGTGACCACAGGAAGCGGTGGCAGGTTGTGAGATTCTCTCTTACGCACAGGTTTTGTCCGAAAGACACACACACACACGCAGGACATAGACCGGGAGTGAAGACCACACGCAATGAATAAGGAGTTTAACCTGGAGAGGAGAAGGGTCAGGGGGAGCTGCACTGCCCCCTGCTGCGCGGAGGGGTGGCCAACAACAACAACACCCACAGCAGGGACACATCGGAAATAGAGAGAAATCATTCACTCAAACATTTTCGCAGATCTCTGAGCAGCTTCTCAACCCTCAGAGCAGACATTCTGATGTGGTGTGTGTGTGTGTGTGTGTGTGGATTTTGCTGGAGTTAGATCCTCCCCAACAATAACCCGAGGCCCTGGCACTGCGGCTGAACCTGAGTCCTGAGGCTTAGCAGAACAGGGGAGGCTTTGTCCGCCCGCGCCGGCCTCTCTGTGTTCCGGCACCGTGATGGGAAATAAGCGGAACGGGGCCGCGGACATTCGATTCGACGGCGCTCCCTCACGCTCGGGTTTCGGTTTGTCGACGGACGTTTGTCGAGCCGCCGCAAGTAAAACTCGAGCAAAAAGAAGCGTGACATAACTGGGGACAGCGCGTTAGGGTCTGGTTACAGCTGGGAGCTCCACACAGAAACACACGTCCCAACTGTTCCCGCTACTGGGGAACATCGGGGCTGGACTCCTTGTGGAGATCTTGGAAGACAGCTTTGGCCTCTCCGCTGACCCGTCTTTAGCCCTAATCTGGCCTGTTTCCACGTCCCCCTGAGCAGCAGCTTCAGACTGACGGCCCAAACTGCAGCCCCATTTCCCGCTGGATAACGACGGCGGCTGTTTTTCAGCCAAACAGCCCCGGCCGGGTGGCGGCTCTCTGAGTGTGTCCAACACAAACACACTGCAACTGCTCTCACCTGATTTGACTCTGGGGGACTTGTTCCATGTGTCCAGTTGTGAAAATGGCTCAATATTTGTATATGTCACCCTTAATATAACCTGAAGTTAATTATATGTTTGGGAACTTATTTGAATTATTTTCTTCTCCCTTTGCTTAAAAAAAAGGTAAATTAAGGTTGATAATTATATTCAGCCTGCATTAAAACAGCCAAATATTTTTCCCCCTATTAAATATACACATAAAATAAACATTCTATTGACTTCTTTGCCAATAAAAGTCACCTTGAGAGGCTGCCAGCTTTAACGTAACATTTAAATTTAGTGGGTAAATGCAAATTCATACGGTCGTCATGGACCTAAATAAGACCATTTGAGCAAATCCAGAACTCACCGTCATGACCGACTCCGTGGTTCTGCGGTCCAAAGACTTGGCTCTCCTCAGAGGGGGCAGGGTGGAGGGAAAGTCCAGACTCGGATCCACATCGTGCCTCTGCCCCTACAACACAGACACACACACACAAACACACCTGCATTTACACAGTGCTCTCACACATAAAATCAAGTCTCTGTCATCTAGATACATCTTTTTTTGTTTATATATATATATATAAAACACACATTAACAGTTCAAATCCATTTCTTCATAAAAGTCATGACAATTAAAACGTGTAATTTTACAGTAATTTAATTACAGTTAATTCGATTTTAGAAACTTGTGAGCACCTTCATCGGAATGACAAAATAAAGCACAGGTAGGGGTGGAGATCACTCCACTGTGACTTCTTCTTGATGTCCAAAACACAGGGAGTACAATTCATGTTTGCCTATGTACTTTCTTGACTTACCACATATCACTAAGTAATTCCGGTAACTGGACCCCAAGTCACATAATTTGTACTCTGTGGCCCTAAAAGGTTAGTTTTTTAGTTTGAGACAGCCTATAGGGGTCCAATCCCTGGGACAAGTCTCTGGATTCTGAAAGATACAATTAGTTGCTCTCTTCTCTGAGTGGACAGTGAAGAAGTGACAGGAAATTTGGGGGATACAGAATGAGAACTGTTGGGAGCAGGCCTCCACATTAAGGACTCGGTACGTGCGTGCTCTATAAGGAGTGACCCGATGATAGATTTTAGTTCTATGATTATCATCACAGAGATACTCCCCATTATTTACCTTTGCCATTAATAGATACAGTCACACAAACACATCTTTTAGAGGTTTTACCTCTCATTCATTGTGCTAGTTTTTAAAAGAAATACCCATACTAATCAAAAAGACTGAATTTGGAATTAAAAAAGGACCACAGGCTTTATAATAATCAAATAAATGAATAAATTAAATTAATCAAATTAATTAATTAAATTAAATAAATTAAATAAAGTAGTAACATATACCTGGATTTGCTTTGCTTGGACACTACTGACATGCTAAATGTTCACAGTCTGAATGTTATGTTGAAAATCTCTTCATATGTAACCAGAATTTATTCTACTGGTTCAGTAGAAGAATGTTATTAAACTATAATTTCAACCCGTGTATTAGTCCAGCTTTTGTCCTTCTGCATCAAACTGATTGGGCCCATTCTGAGGTGTCAAACGAATGCTGCTGGGTGAAGTGGGTCGTGTTTTTAACATCTTTCTTCAAAGGGCTCCTGTCACACCTTGAAAAGCCTTTGGGGATAACAAGGAGAAGTCTGAAAAGATGCTGAATAAATACACGTTTTAAAGGTGTCAGGAAGCCTTTTTTAAAGGGCAGTTAGCCATCACACCAGTTAACTCTAACCTCCCCAGATAGTCTATAGAGCGCCTATAGAGGCTAAAATCTGCTGGAATCATGATCAATGTCCTCAGTGGCTACAGCTACCCTGGAATCAGCAGATGATTAAACAAGCCATGCCTAATTCTGAGTTTAAATATCTAAAAGAGGCAGGGAGTGGAGCAGATTCCAGATGTTTGAAGCGTGGGTCTGCTGAGGATGCAGCTAATTGGACTCTGAATGTGCCTGTGTGACGGGCCTGAGTCCTAAACAAGGGCGACTTGACGGCAGGGGCGGGAGAAGGGAAGTGTAATCACCAGGGGAATCCCGCCAAAGAATGGAAACTGGAAATGAATGCCGTGCACACACTGCTGACCTCTGACCCAAAATCAAAACAAAGACAGGACAGAGAGGGAGGATGGAGAGAAGAGGGAGAAGAAAGAGCAGGAGGAATGGAGGGGGGAAAAAAAAGGCCGAGCTGGCGCTTTCCTGGGCCTGTGTCATGTGACCGTGTTTGGGATCAGAGTCTGGGACGCTGGATGTGTCTATTGTGAGGTGCTGCACAATGCTGGCGCTGTTTGATCTGATGGGAGCGTTACCTCTCTGTGGAAGCGCCGGTGCTCGCTGCGGCCCTGCCGCCCGCCGCTCCGCCCCGACTCCTCCACCTCCATTTTCTCTGCGTTCTCCAGCTCCAAGGCCTCCAACTTCTCAATAACACCGGAGCGACTGGAAGCAGAAAAACAAACACGCTCTTCAGTTCAACGGGGTACATTTGTGCTTTTTAAAATATTTTTTTTTATATCAACAATCTGAACAGGAGATGGAAAAAGGATTAGACATTCTTCTACCGCCGTCTGACAAACATTTACCTCTATTAACAGCAGCTAATAGGAGCAGTTTTTCAGTTTTTCCTTTTTTAAAAGAGGGTTTTTAAAGTAATGTCCTAGAAGAATTTGTGGGATGCAGCCTGAGAACATTTTCAATAAATGTTTTTTTGTTGAACAAGGTCCTTTTTCTTATCAACATTAAGCAAAAACATTTCCAAAAACAGTTGTACTAAAGTTGACAACTATCAATGTTACCATCAATGCTTTTAAACTGTTCTACACAACAGGAATAAGCCAATTACACTGTTACAACACACACTAGCTAAGTAAACGGCTAGTGTTTTGGTTCCCTGCTGACACTCATGGTGCGGTTTGGGGCTTGGTGTGAGGAAATGTGCTCCCCATCCCAAAAAACTGGGGGAGGGCCTCATCAGGCCCCAGCTTTGACCACCACCCAGCCCACACTGCACACAGGTTGAGTCCGACCAAACCCCGGGAGTCAAGGCTCGACCAACAGGTTCTCACCACTGAGTTTTCCAGCATGTCTGGTTCCCCTCCTGAACCTGTTCCACACACAACCCCACCTTGAATGTGTGGATGAAAATGAATGGAGGGGACATGGCTCCGATAGCCAAAGAAGCCTTGAAAAGCTCCTGAAAGGACTTTATCCAAGTGTTGGCTTTGTGTGGACAGAGGAAGTACATTTAGCTCCCAGTTACTGACATGGTTCTGAATTTCCCACGGCAGAAACCTCCTTTAAGAAGGACGATTGGCCTTTTACCAGTGGTTGGGTACTTCTTTTGCACATTCAAGCACAGAAATTATCGGCCAAAAAATAAAACTAAAATATCATTTTTGGTTGGAATCAAAACACCTGCTTGTTTTCATCCTCAACTTGTGAAACTACAGCAGCTTCACATGTTGAAACTACAAGGAAGCTTGTAGGGTTTCCCACCAGCCCATTGGTAAGAAATGATTCTCATCAGATTAGGTTGAAACGGGGCTTAGATGAAGGACAGCTTCATGTCAGGAAAACAGCGAGCGCCTCACAACAGATCCAAAACTACCCGCACTCACAAGAGTCCATCTGCATCCGTCTTAAGCCTGCGACGGAGCACCACCTGCTGTGAAACGCTCCCTCTCCGGCCGTCATTTTGCTCAGCAACAGGACAATCCACTTTAGAGAGAACGAGGACGAGAGGCAGTGGGAAATATTGCATTTCTTTCTTGCTTAAATCGTGCCCATATTTGGGGTCCCTTCTGGTAAGTCTGGTCTCCTTAAAAGGGAATGAATGAGAGTGGAGAGGGACAGGGACAGAACGAGGGCCACCCACCCACCCGGCGATCTAAAAGCCGTTTCTCAGGCCGATGGAGCAGGATGGATTAAAGGTGGGCCGTCTCCAAAGTTTGGGTTTCATTTGCCATCGTTTGCTGAAAGCAGAGACGGGGAGAATCCAGCGAAGTGGAACAGGGCTTCATGGGTGTGAATAATAACACTTGTGCTAATTCTTGTGCCTATTATGGGCTGAAAAATAAATCTGTTCTGTGCTGTTACACAGCTAAAGGCTTCATGAAGCCGGTGGCAGCATCATGGTTTAATTTGGATTATTTATTCAAATCATTTTCAATTCTTTAAGATGTCTACACTTTATGTGCTTCATATTTAATTGTCTGCATGTAAAAGCTGCAAAAGTGACCCTGACAGTTCTGGATGAATGATGTAATCATTTTCACTTCAGTATATGCTCTCCATACTGAACGTTTTTTCGTATGCACGACTTCTCCCTACATATAAAAATGCTTACATTTCCACTTAAAAAGTAAATGTAGCATCTAGAACAACCATAACAAGCCTGAGGAGTTACTATGTCCTATTGTAACTGGTTCCAACAATCAAATTGGGGTGTTTTTGAGGGATTTTCCCTGAAAAAGTCAGCCAGCGATGCCTCAGAGCTGGCAGAGTTTTAATCAGGAAAGCCCAAATACGGCGCCCTGTGTCAGAAACCTGCCGGTTCCCATCAGCCTACAGGGCCAGTTTGCTCTTAGTCTGGACGTTCAGTGGAACTGGAGCAAAGATAAAAGATCCTTAAAAAAAGAGAAAAGATGAAAGGAAAACTTTGGAAATCTAAAAAGTACTTTAGAATCACACAAGTGTGAGAACAAATGTAGCACCATGGATTTCTCCCCTTTTGCCACTATGTTTAACTTCTACCAGCACAGCACATGTGTTCTCAATATGGGATATAATTAAATAAATATTTTTATTGAATCAAAACAGTACCGTGAAGTAAAAGAATCTTCCCAATTCACAACCAAATATTCTACCTACAGCATTTCTGCTCCACCAAACTGTGTTTTCTCTCATTGAAACGGAATTTTATTCATTTGATTAGCTTCAGATGTAACTGACTGAGAAAAAGATAACTCTTCTCTCCAATTTATTTATCTTTAACTCGGAGCATTTTTGTATGTACTCGACACAAATCATGGAAAGTCGAAGCTGGGGGAGGCCACGGTGCTCTTCTTTTCTCCACATTGCAAAGATGCGAAGATCTGATGATTGTCGATATAGGCATTGACTCAACTTTTTGGAGGGGAGTTAATGTAGAAAGGTCTCGGGTTCGGCAAAAACGGGGCTGCCTTTCTGATTGCTGTGAGAGCGTCTTGCTAAAGAAGAAGACGTTAGCCCCTTTAAGCCCTAAATGGCCCAGAATGGACCACTGAGGCTCCGTATTTATGGGGAGTATTCGCACACCCCGCCTGCTTTCCTCTCTTCCTTTTCCTCCCAGGCCTGGTAAAGACGGAGGGATCTAAATGCCACAGGAAACCGGCTCAGAAGGGAAAAAGTTGACCCCCCTCCCACCCCCCCACACACTCCCACATCACATACTGGATTTGTTTGAAATGTTGCCATTTCTGCCGGGAGGCAGATTACAGAATGGAAAGTAAAGGACCTCTAAATTTATACCATCTTCCAAAACAAGAAAAAAAAAAAAAAAAAAAAAGAGGAAAGAGTTGATTGTTAAGTAACCAGTTTTCCCAGAAACACATAAGACATGCCCAAATTGAAAAAAAAAAAAAAATCCCACTTTATTCGGACTTCATCTAACCCAGCCCAGTCTCCTCCCCCTCATTAAAAGCACACCCGTTAGTGAGTCTGTCCGCAGCTTAGTGCCTGTTTGTGCGCGTGTGCATACATGTCTTTAAAAGGATAAAGCAGCAGCTCAGGTATTTTCAGACCAGCGTCTGTGACACAGATCCCAGATTCCACGAAAGAAGTCTACTAACCTGGCTCATTGGGATAAGTCGGGGGTTGACTTCATAAGGTCTTATCGCACCCGCCTGCCTGCTTGTTTTTCCTTCAAAAACCAGCGTCAGTGATCACCAAAAGTGGGTTGCTTTTCATCCTCAGTGCGCACACTGATACTTTAAGGTCTTTCCAGATAAAAAGACTAGTCAACAAAGAGCTATAGCCTATAATGGCTTTCCAAATATTCTGATTTGGCCTTAAGTGTAGCTTATTGGTGGCTCAACAGTACAAGTTGTCTCATGTAAACAAATTTTGTGACATCATGCCGGGTGTCAGATACTGACCACTTTTGTTTTGGTCAGTGTTTGACATCCATAGTATTTTGGATTGAATGAGGCTGCGGAATTTACAATATGTTACATTATT
>JABUIW010000038.1:1923897-1951435 GCA_013363375.1 Menidia beryllina | reverse complement strand
GGGGGCAGGCCAGTCATTAAGGAAGAGCGGAGGATGGAAAACAAAGCGGCCTTTTACTTAAAACACGATACGGAGCGGACGAGGGTCGGGGTTCTGGAGACCTTTTCCTGACCCCTGCTTGGGAGCGGTCTCCCGGTCGTCGGCCTTTCTATCAGGGTGGTCTCCCCGTTTCCACCCTACTGGACATTCTGTTTGTCTGGATATCTTCTCTTCATATCGTGTGAGAGCGATGTGCTTGTTGCCCTATTGAGTGTTCTGTGATGGGTGGCATTGGCCCGGTCTGGATCTGTGTGAGAGGAATGTCTGTCTGGGGCACATCTGACGGCTTCTCTGTGGGTTTTAGGGGCCAGTGCTCCCTCTCTCTCTCTCTCTCGCGCTCGGCCGTCCCGGCGCTGCGAGGACTACTGCAGTTCTCCAAATAAGGGCATTTGAAGGAGGAATGCTGCTTTACATGGGAGAGCATCTTTCCCGTTTGGTGGAGAGAATAGCTCGGCTTTCGAGGGGCTACCGTTTCAAAGGGGGCTGCTGACTACATGGCAGAAAATAGAATGCAATGTCATCGCCGCCTGGACCTTGTTCAACATGTGGGTCGAAATGTTTGGAGTGGGGATTTGGGACGAAATGCTCATTCAAGCACTCTGGTCTCCTAATTGTTAGGGAAATGGAGTTAAACGAGGGTTACCGTGCAGCCAAAAAAGGCAACTTTTTGGATCAGTCTTTGAGCGTTGTATCCATTTTGTATACTTTACAATGGAAGAAAGGTGTTGACAACAGGTAAACCCAAACATCTACAGAATTGTAGCTGTAGGATTAGGGGGGAAATAAAGAAAGAAAAACTCTTTGCTTATTTGCCGTTAATCATTATTTCCTATGTTAATGTTTCATGTTCTTAAGCGGAAACTTTTCAGGATTTATAACTAAGCTGTGTTCATCACTCATAGATGATATTAGCTGTTTGCTAGGCTAAATAAGGCATTTATCCATTTAACACACTGTAATCTGAAGAATGAAGGGGGACTGTATTGACTGTGTGACAAAATGTAGAACATCCTACATATCAGTGGAGCTGAGGCCATTCCTAAGTTGCTTGACTTGGGATTTTTACAGTGAAAAAATTAAGATTTTAGTAGAGCAGGGTGACGGTTTGGAAATGCCTCAAAAGGGTTGAGAAGCCACTTGGATGGGTGGATCTTTTCTGTGTTCAAATGTTCGACCAAAAAAGAGATTGGTTTGCTTTGTTGCTATCCACATTTTTTCTTTTTGAAGAGGCTTACCTAGTCAGTGATATTGGTGAGATGTTTTATTTTTATTTTCGGATTCATATGCTACTCAGTAAATACCTTCTATTGACAATTGTTGTTAAAAGAAGTGAATGTAAACAAAAAACGTATTGAAGAAAACTATGTTTTACAGCAGGAAATATTTGTTTACATTCAGAATAATACATAACAGAGGAGAAGAATATGCAAATGTGAAGCTAAACCCTGACCTCTCCCATCTTATCTGACATTTGCTGGTGGTTTGAGCCGCTGCATAAACAACGATGGGCTTGATGAGATTAGGACCGCTAAAGAGTTGTTATCGGTGCGGAGGTTTTGGAGAGATCCTGTCCTTAGGGTCTGGAGCACAAAGCAGCAGTTTCCCTGACCCACTTTTCCTGCCTCGTGGAGCAGATGAAAAGAGCCCAGGACAATGAGGCAGACAGTTTTGGAATCACTGTTACAATAAGAGGAAAACACCACTGCACGCCAGCCTGGGTGTCACTGGAAACACATTACACAGTGGAAACGCGCCCTCGCTGGAACACCGGTTTCCTCTCATTGTCATCACTGGAAACACAGAAAGATTCACCCAGTGCAACTTCAAACGTCCAGTCAGCTCATCTCCATCCACCTGCTGAAAGGCCGTCTCCTCCAGACACCACCGTGGACTTTAAGGTCCAGCTGAAAACTCCCCTGAACGGGCCCTGTGTCTGAATGTGTGTTGTGGACGGGCAGGCTGACCACGCGTGGCCCCCGGTGTTTGCACACAAGCAGCCTAATCTCCAGCCTGATCAGCCGGCATGGGTTTGGTCACCCGTGTCACGTCCCCCCGGCGACACACTGCCACCTCAAACCCAGCCCACGTCCCGACCTCTGACTCTGTGGTTCTGGTAGTCTGTGGCTGCACTCACTACAGCTACGCTGTTCAGGTCCACACATCACAGGGATCTGCTGTTGCTGCTAGTCACAGAGGTTTTTTTTTTTACAGGCTTGACAAGAAATGACCATAATCCTCCATAGTGTGCTCCATTTTCCCCATAACTATCCTGTTATACATGGATGGTCTGTTGGTTGACTAAACTTTGACGTAAACATGTCTGTAAGAACACCACATATGATCCAAACTATACAAGAAGAAGAAAGAAAGTCAAAATCATTTGTAATTCCTGCGGATTTCACTCAAAAATTAGCCATAAACTTTATCTTTATGAGATTTATTACATCATCCCTTTAATAAAACGTGTGTTAATGTGTTGTAAACAAGTCGACTAAAAGGTGGAACATAGAATGGTGGGATTATTGCATACCTAATGCTTTAGGAAACAGTCAAATAAGAACAAGATGTTTAGATGTACAAAATACTGATATTGTTTATTTCACCTGTACCAGTCTGTGGTTTTCCATCAAATTCTAAGTTTGTAATTATAAACAAAGGGAAACCAATTCTTCAGAATTTCAGCTATCACATATTTATATATCCCTCAATGTGTTATACCTCAAAACAGACCATGTCAGTTTGAACTAAGAGGAGGACAGAGTGTGTGTGTGTGTGTGTGTATTTTTAACTGTGAATAATATAAGTGTGAAGAACCAGTGTTTACGGTAAGTTAGAACCTTTTAAGCCCAGCTCAAACTTTCTAATAGTGAAAAAAGTGTCCTATCCTCATCGCATTCCCAGGCCGATCGCCATAGTTCTTATCTACAGATTTATCATAAGCGAACATAAATGCCAAAGCTGTTCTGCTGAAAACAGAAGCTGGCACATATATAAATATTATTGGGACAGATATGTGACCGGGTGTCAGAAAGCTGGTGGAAGCAGAAAGCAGAAACAATTACCTGACTTTAAGCTTTTAACACAAGGTATATTGTCTCTTTTCATTGCAGCTTTTTAACCATTTTGGCTAGCATAAGTCAGGGAAACTACGTTTTCATCCTGCTTTTAAACCAATTTTAACTATAATTTTGAGCGCTTTAAAAACAATGATGCTTCCAATGAAGAAGGCTATTTGAGCTGAATAGTTAGAAGTGAGAAACTAAGACTACCAGTACTGCTAGAGGGTAAAGTACCATGGTACTACACAAAGCATGGCTCCTGTAAACAAAGGAAAATTTAAGAGATCAAGGACAAAGACATGGACAAGTCTGAAGTAAAAAAATGTAGGAGGTTTCTGGGAATCGATTTCATGTGCTTGAGTTATGCTTGTGCTTTTCAGGGAGTACAGGCCATGTTTGTTACAAAGAGACCGAAACTGTCTTTGATTTTTACCATGTGACCAAAACCTTTCTCTACAAACTGTGTCAGCTTCTCCCCCTTTCGTTAATGGCTAAAGAAATTAACGTGCACAAAGGCACTTATTAGCATTTAAACAAATGTTAAGCAAGCACCAGCGGCACCAGCTCTGCTAACTCTGGGACCAAGTTAAAGTGGACAGAAATCCAGTTTAGGATGGAGACAAGCTAGGTACACTAGGTGTGACTTTCTGATCAAATTAACTCTCAGATAGATGTGGAAAACCTTTGCTCTTACAAGCAGAAACGGCTCCTTAGACTTATCTTTAATGCGTCTTAGCAACCTGAAGCCCATCCAACAAATAATCTGCCAGCACACAGAAATATCCAGACGTACACAGCCTGTGTAGTCTGGCACCAGATTTAGGAAAGGACCCAGTGAGAACTCGAGGGGAAAAAAGGACCCAAATCCTCAGACTGCCCGGAACTTCTGCCATTTTGATGGATGTTAGCAAAGAGGGGAGCGCTTTTCGGGCAGACGGCGTGCACTCACCGACTCGTCCAGGGCGAAGCGCAGACAGCCGTGCTCGTACAAAACAAAGAACCTCCTCTGCCATTTCTGTAAGCAGAAACACATGGGTATTACAACAGGCCCGTTTCAAAGTAAGCACTTTAAAGAAAATCACATTGTTTTTTCTCAGTGGAGCCAAAAATAATCAGGCATTAGTGTTTGGCCTGAATTTTTCCTGAGTTGGGAAGGGGCTGTGGTGCTGAGTTTACCTACAATGGGTTTCAAAAAGCATTTCACAGAATAAACTCGCGGGCGTATAATACGCCTTCTTACCCGAGATCTCTGCATTGGGTTGTCAAAGTCAGTTCCCTCGGGGGCCAAGCACAGCCATCCACCATAAATAGGTTTAGCCTGTAAAGGAAGAGAGGGGGAAAAGAGAGAAAAAAACACACCAATTTAGGTAATCATTAAAACTGGAAGAGCGTGTGAGCTGAAGGAGGGGGGAGGGGACGGCGAGCTGGAGACAGTGAGAGAAGCTGGCTGAATTTAATTGAAAGAGGCCTTTTGGGATCCAGATGTTCCCCTCCTCTGGCGGAGCATTTTGAAGTCACACACAGGCAGTTTGCGAGATTCATGGTGTGACCGAGTGTGTGTGATGACACGCCACAGAACAGAGGAGAGCAGCGTGACAAACCGACTGTCTGGCATTATGCTCAGAGGCAAATGGGATAAACTCCCCCCCCCCCACACACACCCACACACACACGTCCACACCCACACATGCACACAGACACAAGATTTAACTTCTGGACTTGTGCAAATACCTCGGAGCAGAGAGAACAAAAGGCAGGGACCCATCCAAACACGGATCCGGCTGGAAGGCGGCGGCAGGCGGGCCGGACTGTAAACCATTAGCGGGCAGCGCTCAAACGCTCGCGCGCGCGCTCAAACGCTGGCTGCCACAAACCCAAACCCAAACTCTGCTCCAAGGTAAAAGCAGTCAATTATTACTCAGCTATTCTAATGCTGCCGTGTCGCCGCATGCCTGCTATAAATCTATACGTGCCTGGTTGAGCGTGAACAGACACGCTTATAAAGGCACTTTTGATGAGCTCAACCCATTAAAGGGGTTTTGTTGTGAGGGACGCGAACGGCGAGGCCCAGGAATCCAGCGGGGGTTTGAAAGGGACTGTTTATTTTTTTCTGACGTCCTGCAGCCTGAGGATGGGACATCTAACCCCTGCGGCCAGGGGCTGTGGCTCCCCTTTCTCAAAGAGAGTCTCCGAGTTCAGGTCACATGATCGACGGCCATTTTGGAAAACCGAAAAACAAAAACAAGTTAACTGTAAATTCATAACAAGTTGTGCCTGATATATTTTTTTCCTAAAGATTCAGCTTTAGATAAGGCTTTCCTGGCCAAAGTTTCGTGTGTTTACTACATAGGGCATTACCTACATTGTCAGGCAGCACAACGCCTCGATTCCCCTTTTTCTCGCCAACATTCAGGCCTCGCTCAGCCGTCCTCCGCCTCACTGTGGGGGGGGGGGGGGCCTGGCTGCAGAGCGCCTGTCTGATTATCATCTAATACACTGAAAAGTGTCCCTGTGCTGGAGGCAGTGACGGGCAGGCAGGGCCCGTCTCGCAGACGGTGAGTGTGTGTGCGAGGGCTGTGTCAGGGAAAGCGAATCAATAAGTTAGGCATTTTTCTAATTGGAAATCAGGAAATAGCCACAGCTGGGTCTCCCAAGGCTAGGAGATCAGGACTAGTTTCAGGCAGAGGAAGCCAGAGTGTGTACACCGAGAGTTTACTTGCTATTGTAAACAGGAAGTGGAGATGGAGATAAAGATGTGAAAGCTTGAATGATAAAAGCCCAAACACTGCGTAACAGTGTGTGTGTGTGTGTCTGTGAGAGAGAGATCATTTCCTAAGTCTCTATCTGAAAGGTCTTCAAACAGCCCAAGAGTGTGAACACTGAGTCCAAACAGCACGGGGTGAGCTTCTCACAAAGAAGTGGACGACAGCTGACCACCACCGGGGCTTCCATCGTTGCCATGGCACTTCGCAGCAAACAGAAAAAAACTCCTGGCACGGCTACTAAAGCCCCCCTGGAAACCTGGGCCATACGTGGCTGTGTCTGGGTCCCCCTTTGGCTACGGGGGTGGCACTGAGAGCGTTCCACCGTGGGACGGTCCACTCAGGATGAAGTGTGTATGGACACGAGGCCCAGCTGCACAAACACAACCGTAATATACGCACACGTGTGTATCTATAGCTTTTAAAAAGAATGTAAGGGTCAGTTTGTGCCAACACCAAAGTACAATTTCCTACAGGCATTAATCAGGCCGGCTACTTCTGGTTGTGAAGGTCATTTTATGGCTTTTTTTTTTTTTTGTTTCCATTAGTGCCGACTCATCCCTCCAGGACCCGGCCCAGCTCGGCTCTACTCGGTGTAGGTGGTTATCCATTACACGCCACGGCCGGGCAGAAAGACGGGCCAGCGGGTGACGTCATTTATATGCAACACAAGCACCAGACAACAAAATAGCTTTTAAAGCTGAGCAGAGCAGGCGATAGGGGCGGAAATGTGCCATGAGGCCTTCTAAGGAACACCAGAGCTTCTAAATCACGTAAACGTGTAATTCTGAACAAAAAAGTATGAAATAAAGCTTCTAAGACCACAGTAACCCACCAACAGTAAAGGGTATGCAATTGTTTATTAAACTCTTAACAAAGCTGCTGCTCTCGTTTTAATTTTTGGTTTCCTTTGTCAGACGCAAACGCTTTTATTCCCACTGAGTTAAGAGTCAAGGTCACTTAAAGCTTTTCCAGAGAGTCGTTCTGCTCTAATAAATATCTGGATTTTTGTAACCAATATGTCAACGGAGTAAAAAGATAATCCCATTAACTCATTGACTGCCAGCCATTTTCAGAACAGAGAGTCGCTCACTGCCAGAGTTTTTTGAGCATTTTGACTGATTTTTCAAGAGCCACAGAATAGTTTGTTCTATGACTATGTAAACACCGAACACACCAAAAGAAAGAGTAGACTCTCTTCTATCATCAGGAAAAAAAATTTGTTTCTACCTTATTCCGTTCTTCCTCGACGTGCGTCTCACCGGCGCCATTTCTCTCATAGCGAACCATTGCGTTTGTTTTTATTTGCTTACAATCTATGCTAATCTCCCATCAAAAGTGGCACAGCTACCTAGAGGGTCAATTTGTTACTACATACTCTGTCTAGAAGCCGATATTTACGGAAAAACTTTCGCCGATCGTCCCCCAAGCCACTCGCATTGAAAAACATAAAAGACGTCTATAGACGTCTTTGGCAGTCAGCGGTTGGATTTGAAAAGACGTCTATAGATGTCTTTGGCAGCGAATGAGTTAAAGACAACATCTTTTTTATTTCATTTTAGCAGAAAACCAAACAGAAATAAGGGGACGTGGATAAACCTAGTCTGGGTCGGTGGGGAAAAACAGCCCCGGCTGGACGCGTGATCGGAGGACGCTCGCCGCATTAACGGCTTCCACATTAAAGAAAGTGATTAGGAAATGGGGCTGGTTCGGTGGGAAAGCGCGGAGACCTGCTCCAGCCTGTCGGGCAGCAGCTGCGTCGCAGGCCTCCACTGTGGGACGCTGAGCAGCAGCCTCTGGGAAACGACAGATTCCCCGGCCCGCTTCCTGCCTCTCACTGCGCCTCCTGCTCCCACTCCACACATTTCATCATCTCCCCGCCTGTCTTTCTCAATTCCATTTGTGTAAACCTTTTCCTTCCTGCGCTCTCCATCACTGTCCGGGCTCCGCCGGCTGCCCGGGACGGTGGGCTTCTCAGATAAAGGCTCTCAGAAACCTTTCCAACAGGCAAAGGAGCTGCTGGGCTGAATGTCTGTAATAAAGGAATCCACTCACTTTCAGGCAGCAGCCCTCCACCCCCCCCCGTACAACTTATACTCTAACAGCTTTGAACAGACTGAATGTTTTTACAGGACGCCGTGCTTCAGACGGTGAGCTCCACAACCTTTGCTTTTACTCGCCAAGGCCAGCTATCTGTTTCAGAGCTCAGAATTCATCTCGCTTTGGGCTCAGATGAACCGGCATTTCATTAAGGAACCAAACTCCCTGAACTTAATCAACTTCTTGCGATCTTTTAACTGCATTACACAGCTTTCTTTCCATGGGGTTATTGGGTTTATCTCCATAGTCTGGGTGTATCAGTTTCTGAACAGAGGGAGCCTTTTGGAAAGCCTTCCCCTCACCATAGACCTGTTGACCAAAGGCTCAGAAGTTTAATACCAAGTGCGTTACATAATGCTGATCAGTAATGGCCTGGCAGAGCGAGCTGTTTTGAAGACAGAGCTCTCACAAAACCCTTTTTGTGTAACCGGGCTCCCTGCAGACTGTTTGGACAGGGGACAAAAGTGGAGCCGTTTTCAAAAGCCTGCGGGTGACCGGGACAAACGGGGATGAGCCAGGACAGGACGGGCCGAGGCAGTAAGCCTCTCTCTGGTTCCAGGAGGACGGGCTGTGGGAGAGTGTGGGCCAGATCAACGGGGGGATTAGAGGAAGTGATGTAACCGTAACCTCTTGAACAAGACTCGGGTACCTGCGGGGGCTAAGCTGAGCGGGACTCGGTGCTGAGAGCCACGCACACTTTTGAAACGGAGAGTAAGAATGCAGCCGCCCCCTGCGTGTGCACACACACACACACAGACTCACACACAGGGGGAAAAGAGGATGCTGACGTTGCCGTTTGGTTCTCGTGCTGCTATTCAGGCGCCTCATCTGGGATCAATTACAGGATACAACACAAACTCAACTAATGGTCTGAAAGAGGGGAAAACACGCTCACTACGGGATAACATCTTAACTCACTTTCAATTGATCTTTAGTCTCCGCTCTACATTGTCATTCTTCATTCAAGTCTTCTTTCACTAACCTTTAACACCGTTTAGGAACAGCTTTAGGTTACACAATCAATCAGGCACCAGTCCTGGAGCAGAGCTGGCCTCATCTCCCCGTTCAGGTGGAGGTTAGGAGGTGTGAGGCTCAGCCATACAATGATCCAAACTTTGGGCATGGCACCAGGGATGGTGAGGGCCCAGTTTACGGACCTGGTTACGTCACACGCAAAAAAACAACGGGCTCAAACCCCCGTTGACCGCTCCCCATCAACTTTGATCTAACCCAATAAAATGTAGGCCTTACATCCGGTGACAGAGCTGTCCCCCTTTTTTAGTCCCCGGTCCCAGGGAGCATCACCTCCCCTGGAACCGGAGCCAAAGCGCCGAACCCCGCGGGAGGGAACGGGAAATGTGGCCCCCGGGCCCCCCCCCCCGCTTACCTGGGTCAGGTCCTGGTCCGTCAGCAGATGCAACTCCCGGGGTTTGAAGCAGTTCTGACATTTGCTCTTGTTGAAGAAGTTGGCCTGGAATTTCCTGCAGGGGTTTTCTTTCGCGGCAGACATGATATTTACGCACTTTTTTCCAAAACTCTTTTGAGCGATATCTCTCTGGGGCCTTTATGCCGTTGGAACCCCGCTGCTTTCTTGTGTGTTTTCCACTATCCCAACTCGGAAAAAGATCCAGCACTGCGACGCATTTTCAAGTAAAAAAAAAACAACAAAAAAAGAAGTAAAAAAAGAGAAAGGTTTTTTTTTTAAAAAAGCTTCGTCTGTCAATTCGGCTGTATCCAACTGCTGCCTCCCGATAAATAATTAGCTGCCATCAGCCAGCCTTCCCATCACTCCGTCAGTGATGAATGCCTTTTAGTCCATGGCCTGCGACCACAAAGCCAAGTGGAGAGAAGCTGGCTAATATCCTGTTAGCTCGCCGGTGGATTTAAAGATCAATAACGTGATGGCGTAAGCCACGAAAAAAACAAACAAACAAACAAACAAAAAGCATTCGCGTGCAGCCGTCGCGTTCAAACCGCGGGCGGAAAGCGCCCATGAAGTCCACCAGGCTCCCGTGACAAAGACCCAGCCCAGAGGAAAGCCTGCAGTCAAGCAGCGAGCTGCTATCCCGTTCGCAGCAGTCGGTCCATGCGAAGTTCATCCAGTGCTTCTTTGCTATGCTACGGTTAGCCCACTCGGCTAGCGCGTCCACACACCAGCTGGTGAAATCCTCTCCCGGCGTCTTCAACTGGACTTTAAAAGAAAAAAAAGTCGGTCCGAAAATTCTAAAGAAAAGCCTTTCCCCCCCCGACTAAATACAGTGCATGCAGAGGAACCGCGACTCGGTCAGTCACGATGAGAAAAATGAGTATTTCAGGCTTGGTTCCATAACTAGCCTGGTTAGCAGCGGTGGGTTTATTTTCTTCTTTCCCAACGGAGTGAGGGGGAGTGGTGAGGGAGAACACACAAGCTCCTGGAATTCTCCAGGATCTCGCGATAACTGCGCTCTGTCGCCTCCCACCGATAAGACAACGTTACAGCTTTTGTTGAAACTTCGAAAGGAAATGTTTCTTAATTTTTGGTTTTTAGAAAATGGTATTGACATTCAAGCCACAGGGAGACATTGTACCCTTTCTTTATCTGAAGTAAATTACATTAAAAAATATATAAGTTCGACAGTTAAGCCCATACAAAGTGATAAATCAACGGTGTGTAAGTACAGTTATGATAATTCTGAATGATCCTTAAAACTGTCAGTCAGATAATTAGGTAAGAAAGTGAGGGGAAACCGTTTTATCTTTTGTGTTTCACCACTCTTTGTGCCAAACTCAGTCAAAGAAACATTCATTCCTCTAATAATATAAGCTATCAATGTAAGTTCGCAAGCACTCTGGTTCTTTTAATTAACTTAACTACAGACACTCATATTGTGGGAAGATTTGGTAATGATAGACTAAATTTAGACCTGCCAGCAGGACATATATGTTTTTTTTTCTATAATTTCTGGGGCGAACATTATGGAAGACTTTTTTATACACATGTATTTGCTGAAGAGGGACCAAAATGCACTAACATATGACACATTTATTTTTAAGCAGTTATATACAATCTCTTTCGGACAATGCATATATAAGAGCCACTGACTTAACACTGTCTTAACAAGTATCTCAAAATAGTGATAATTTAATGCAATTTATTATTTTCAAACATATTTCGGCTGTTGGAGCCGAGGAAACTAATACATAGACTTCTTTCTGAGACATTTTTTGGTATCGGTAATTGTCTGGCCTACCACTTTGAATGCATTATTCTACAGTAATCTTTATACTGATAGTGCTTATCAGTGAGTAGAGTTGACACTCTTACTCATGGTTCATCCCTCCATGCTGGCACCAGATGAACATGCTTCAGATACTGTACTCTGCATATGT
Organism: Menidia beryllina; assembly: GCA_013363375.1. Lineage (NCBI taxonomy): Eukaryota > Metazoa > Chordata > Actinopteri > Atheriniformes > Atherinopsidae > Menidia > Menidia beryllina. The sequence continues at coordinate 1,940,106 of JABUIW010000038.1, read as the reverse complement.
GTGTATTAATGGCTGACTCCAGCAGAGGCTATTCTAGGCACAGCGTGCCAGTGGACAGCCCTGGGACAAACACAGAGGGACAGAGCTGTGTGAATGGACCAGGGACACAGGAAGAAAAGAAAAGCCTTCATTACCTAACTTAATCCAGGGGGGAAAAAAACGCCGCCAGTGAAGGATTAGCTTCTGTCCATGCTGTAAGTGAACCAATAATAACACAGATTACAAGTGTGAGTGTCTGTCGGATGGTTGCTATGGCACAGGCTGACAAAACGCACGTCATGTGTTGCTCCAAACATGGAGCTGAGCTGGGACCTAGATCATATCAGTATCATCATGAGTTTTCAATATGGATAAGACGTTATCCTAATGTGTTTTTCCATCTAAAGCAGGACAAGTAAGGCCATTCTTTGCTTGTAACTGTGAGGCTCCTGAGGAGTATCTTTGGAGTATCTTATGACAGCATCCCGTTAGTGACATAGTGCTACCACATTCTGGGGTGGTACTACAGCCTGAATATATTTAGCTGTTCTCCTCAAACTCACTTTACATGGTAAGTGTGTTAGCAAGGCATCCAAATACAGGCTGTGGCCTCAGGAGGTTTAACACATATAGAGCCAAAAACCATAATTTGTCACAGTCCAGCCAAGTTGAGGTTTGTCTATATGCCATGTTAAAATACTTTGATGTTATGGAAATACATTTTCTTTCAAAACTGTTAGATGTAGACAACAATAGCTTCATTCCTGTAGGGACAATGAAATGAGCGTGATAGAGGAGCTGATTATCTTAGTTTAGAACTGACGGTGGCTTAACGAGCTAACTGTTCCTAATTGTCCAGGCTAAGTGGAGACAGCTAGCCTGGCACCGTTTCTGAGGCAGCAAAGCCACCCACTGGTGCCTTCAAGGTTTGAAAGACTGTGTTTTTCAGTTTTTATTCCAAGCAAATGCCAACTACTGGCGCATTGAAATTGAGTTAGCTTTAAGTTAATTTACAATTGCCCAATACAGAATAGCCTGATTCCCCAAATGAAATAATGTGAAATTAGTGTCATAGTTCTATCAAAGTTTTGAGAGTGCTGTAATCTATTTAGGCCCCCTCACAACATTTGAAACTGCTTGGAAATGCAGATGTTATGTTTATCGATGTGGAACTGACCCTTATTGGAAACCCATAAAAGGGTTTTACGTGTTGCTATCACTTTGTTTTTGTCGTGGCCAGCCCAATCAGCAAGTTAATCTGGTTAGTCGGTCGACCTAAAACTGAAGCTAAATCAATTTAAGTGTGACCCCATCCTAAGTTTTGACTTCCAAGACAATAAAAATCCAACTGAGGTTTAATTTTTCGTACTAAATTTAGACAGTATGGAAATTGTTTTCTCACAAAATCCCCGATCATGTGAATCCACTTAAGCAAACTCAAAAGCTCTTTTCACACTCCATGTTCAAAGGGAGATTGTTCCTCTTTAGTGCTGTATTTATAGGTTACAAAGCTAGATTTAGGCGGCTCAGTTAATACACTCTAGTTAATATACTGTAGTATAAAGCCATTCAAATCATATGGAAAATGCAGTGTCAGCATGGCTGAAGCTGTTATCCACACATGTTCAGTGATGTTGACAATACAATACAGACACACACACACTAAAAGCATACACTAAAATAATGCAAATAGCTCCCACTGATCAGTAGGATCAAGCAGTAACAGCAGCAAGGCCAGGGAGCTCTGCCTACACTATTATAGCATGATCAGTGTCTAAAAAGTACTAATACTAGAAACAGCTCTTCAGGAAGGACCTTTTCAGCTTTTCCTTGTTTTCTTTCTGCAAGTAATTGAAGTCAGACTGGCTTCCTGTAACCATAACTGACTCAGTGTTCGCGTCGATGAGCAGATCGTGTGTGTTGTCAGTAAAACTTCATGTGTGTTAGTGTAGTTTCCCTTACTGATTGTTGTACTCTCTCCTCTACAGAAGATGGGCCTGCCTTCGTTCATGGTGCTGCCCCTGCTGGTACTCACCGCAGCAGGGGTATACTACATCTACAATCAGGTCATGCAGTTCATGTCCAAGTCCTTAGTGAAAAACAAGGTGGTGGTGATCACTGATGCTGTGTCCGGGGTGGGAATCGGTAAATCCTTTCATTTTTGTTTTCGATATTTAACATTGCTTGGATGCACATAAACCTCTGGGACAGTGTCAAATAAAGGCTCATTCCATACATTTGGATCAAATTCAATAAACAATTAGGATATCGTAGCCCTTACCGAATGGCCAGAAAAGGCCAGAAAAGCTCTTGTTCACAAATAACCGTGATACAAATTTTTCTACCAAATTGTATGATAAATTCTTTGTCAATTGTTTTGGCAGTAAGACGAAAGGTATTGCGACCTTAACACAGCATCAGGCAATTCTCACTTAAGCTTCTGTACATGCATGCCAGAAAAAGGACTATTGTCCAATTTAATGGCCAGGTCCACCTCCACAACTAACTCCACTGGGCAGGTAAATGCACTGAGCTTTCTAAAGTAACTCTAGGTTTTAGTTTTGGCAAGTAACAGTCAGTTATGTTCTAGATTTTCTTTATACTGCAAACCACTAAGCTATCTATTTACTTTTTCCACCTTTATATTGATTGATTTTCCTTATATTTTCATATAAGGGAAATCTGTTGGAAGATACATATACAGTATACTGTATATACTATATCTTTAAAAATGATAAATATTTTGGCAGATACATTATTAAGTATCAAGCTACACCCAACAATAATCTTGTAAAATCTGGAATAGCTGGTTTTAAATGTAAAAATCATTCCAGTTTGTGTCCTTACAGCTATGTTTATCCTACATCATATTTGATCAGATCATATTTTAAGAGAGGGAAGCATGACAGTGTGGTGGTTAGCACCGTCGCCTCACAGCAAGAAGGTTCCTGAGTCGAGTCCCCGGGGGAACTGGTACTGTAATGTGTAGACTTTGCATGTTCTCCCCATTCTCTGCTCCCTCCATCTGTCCAAAAACACATGTGTTTGGTTGAATGGACACTCCAAATTGCCCATAAGAGTGACTGGGGGTGTTTGTAGTTGTTAGCATCTGTGTGGCCCTGAGCTAACAAGCAAAGTAGAACACGCTTCCCTTGTAGACACAATTCAAGCAAATAGAAAAGTTGCCAATCTATTTATTTCTTTTTCTCTCTTTTCTTCCTTTTCTTTTTGCAGAGTGTGCCCATCTCTTTCATAAAGGTGGTGCCAGACTGGTCCTCTGTGGGAATACCTGGGATAAGCTGGAGTCTCTGTATGACTCTCTGACTAACAACGCTGATCCCAGAGAGGTGAGGAGATTGAATAAAAACCAGCGGTGCGTGTCGGAATTTGAAGCAAACAAGCCAAACCCTTTTTAGGTGACTTAATTTGTGTGCGCACCAATTGTTGTCTTTGAAAAAGACATGTCATTTATAACAAGTCTTTTACTCTAAATGCACCAGCATTGTGTCCAATACTTAGTTGCAAATTTCTCGGCAATGAGGCAAAAACCGTGACAGTCCCAAGCCCTTCAGAGGCCTTCCCACCACGGAAAAATTCCCTCGATAGCCAGCATGTTCTCGCACGTGACGCTGTCACGACTACTTTAAGAATATCAGTATCTGTCCTTTTGTTTTGTTTTTATAATAATCCTGCTATGTTGCTACCTCCCAGATCCCCATTTCCTCTGTTCAGTACAATAACAGGACATCCTGTCTGACAGCACGTTGTCCTCAAGTGTCTTTAGTACACAAAGCAGAGCACAAGGTGTCTGTAGACTGAATAAAGTAAGAGAAAATATGCTTACCAGTAGGGATGTTTCCAGCTGATTGGGTAACACATAGAATCTCTAATCTAACTACAACATACACACAATGCACACACAACATCATTTCTTGAAATACATTTTCTGCTATTTGTTAAATCTCAGTTTTGGCTAGACAAGGTTTGATTAATATTCAAAATTGTTCATATACTTCTTTTTAAGAATTTCAAATGAAAACAGTGATCTCTTACTCACAGAGAACTAAGTCACTAATTTTATTCTTCAGCTCCCTATCATAAATATATATGTTAAAATTGTCTTGTCATTTCATCAGTTCAATGGATCCTCACAGATCAGAATTTTAATGATAGATTTTCAGGTCAGAATTGTTCTTCTGGCTGAATAAATTGACCTGATGAATAAATAGAATAAGAAAAGAGGTGTCAGGACAGCTTCTAAAGGCCTCCCTGGAAGTAGTGAATTGCATGAAACAGCCAAGTACATAAGACCTGACCTTATTCTCACCTAGACCCGGAAAGCGTTAACAGCTATTTTGAGGAAAAAATCCATCCCCAATATTGACCACGAAGAGAGAAGGGGTTTGTTGCAGGATGCTGAAAGTGCAGATGAAATAATTTTAAGGTCAATTTTGAGTGTAAATTGACAGAAATGCCTTATTAGACAAATATAATGAAACAGCAGTATTCTGGAATAAAACAAGTATCAGTAACAAAATGCAGCTTTGTCACGTGTCACATTTGATTGAGAGTTGTGTGTCCAAGGGTTGGGAATTATTTAACTCTCATTTATCAATTTAGATTCAGATTTTTTCCCTGGTCTATTTCCTATTTGATTGATGCAGTTAATAAAAAAAAATGCAGTTTTTTTTAAAATAAAATTTTCACCGAAAAGTAAATATCTTGTATTCAAATAAAACCTCACACGAATTACTTAATATTTTCATGACGATTTACTTTGAGACATAAAAGAATCACGCAGCCTGATTCAATGTTATCATGTTTACAAGACCGACCAGGAAGTTCTCCTTTTGTTGGCACCGGTTAAGAGAAGTCGAAGTGGGACACAGCAGACAGACAAACAATAACCTTAGATTAGCGAGGAAGACTGGAAAAACTGAAAAGACAAAAAGACAGATAGGGAGACAGACAGGGGAAACAGAACCAGAGACAGCAACATATGGGCTATTTGAGGATCTGGTAAGGAAAGAAATGACTAGGAAGCTTTTGTAGAGGGGAGTGGGACTAGTGGATGAAGAGCAAGTGACACAGGAACACAGGTAAACTGAGTTGAGTCGATAACAGAACAGAGCAGGAATGGAACTGAGGGAAGTGAAGCCAGACGCAGGAGAAGAACACAGGATGCTAAGAAAGATACCAGAATAAAAAACAGGAAACTGAATCACGGGAAAACAGAACCAAGAAACTAAACCACAAAACAAAAAAATCAAGAAACGCCAAACAAAACCCCAAGATCCTAACACAGGCAAAAAAAAAAGACCAAAAACAGCCATACCGGGAGAAGGAATCAGCACTACAGAGTAACCAAAATTTGCCTGAGAAAAAACCCGGATCTTAAATACAGGAGAGACTAATGACAAGTGACTGATGTGCCCAAAACAACACTGTGTGGTCAGTCTCCTAAAGACCAGGCCTGGGACCTGTACACACACAGCTACAGGTCCAGATGTGAGGAAAAATACCCTTGAAACTAAATGGAGTGAAGATAGAAAAAGAAAAACAGGCGAATTTAAACCAAATGCAAAAAGAAAGGGAAGCAGTGAACAGTTAAACTAAAACAATCAGAGAATAAATCCTCACTCAAGCCAATAATGGCAACATCCGAACAACACAGAGACAATTACAAAGTGACTAAAGTGAACCAGAACAACTGCAAACTCTGAGACTTTTTTCTGCCAAACTGCTACTGATCGGAGGATTTAGGAAACCGATAACAACCTCTTCAAAACTCGATATTTCGGGGCATTAGGGATGGAATAATAGATATATCAAATCCCTTTTTTCTGATTTTTTCTTTTCAAATCCTTCGTGGAACTGTGTTTTGACTGCGAAGCCATTCAAATGATCTTCTATTGTCTTTTCCCCAGAGCTTGGATTGGCTTCTAGGTATTATGTGTCTTATCACATTGTTGCATTTGTCTAATGCTATCATGTTGGATATATAATGCTACAAAACTTTAGAATCAGTGAAAATCAACCTATCGTTGCATCTCTGATGGGATTGACTTAGACTAAGGAACAGGCAGCAATGGGGAGAGCATTTGAAAGCAAAATTAAAAATAATGAGATAAAAGACGTTGATCTCCTAAGATGAGAGTCAGTTTCTCCACATTTTTACATAAAAACCTCTATCCTTAAACTTATGTTTACCCATGTGATGCCAAAACCTTTACATGTTAACCTCCTGATGTCGATTCACTTCAGTTTGTGGTCCTCATGCAGTTAAGCTCCTCCTGTCCTTCTCTAGACGTTTGCCCCTAAGCTGGTGATCCTGGACTTCAGCGACACCGACAGCATGGACGACGTGGTGTCCGAGATGCTGGAGTGTTACGGCTACGTGGACGTGTTGATCTGCAACAGCAGCATGAAGCTGAAGGCCCCCGTTCAGAGCGTTTCTCTGGAACTGGACAGAAACATCATGGACATCAATTACTTTGGCCCAAGCACTCTTGCCAAAGGTGGGTGGGATTTTTTTTGTGTTTTTTAAAGGATTAACTTGAATGTGTTGCTACTGATCTTGCACAGATGCTTTAAAAAAATCCGTATAATGTGGCAGGTGTTCTTCCATCAATGATCTCAAGACGGTCGGGACACATTTTACTGGTCAACAGTATCCAGGGGAGACTGGCTGTCCCGTTCAGAAGCTCATGTAAGTCACCACACTTGATCATTACATGAATTTCTGTTCCCACTCAAGCCTAACCATCCCATCCATCCATCCATTATCAATACCGCTTATTCCCTGTTGGGGTCGTGGGGGGAACTGGAGCCTATCCCAGTGGTCAATGGGCGAGAGGCAGGGTACACCCTGGACAGTCCGCCAGTCCATCGCAGGGCCACACACAGGACATACAAGGACAAACAACCACGCACACTCACATTCACTCCTAAGGGCAATTTCCCCAATCTCCAATCAGCCTAACATGCAGGGTTTTGGACTGTGGGAGGAAGCCGGAGAACCCGGAGAGAACCCACGCAGACACAGGGAGAACATGCAAACTCCACCCAGAAAGGTCCTGGTTCCCCCGGGATTTGAACCCAGAACCCTCTTGCTGGGAGGCGACAGTGCTAACCACCACACCACCGTGCTCAAGCCTAACCCTAACCCCAAAATTCTAAAAACCTCTAAACCGTACTGTCATTACAACAACACAAGTTTATAAGAGCACGATCAAATATTACAACATATCCACATTAGCATACAGCCCAATATGGAACTGCTCAAAGCTCTTCCTGCCCGGTTGCACACACAAAGTTCTTCACAAAGAATTTAAAAGCAGAAAACCAAGAAAAGAAGAAGAATCAACAATTAGAAAACTGAAATACATAAAAAGTGAAGGGTGCAGATAAAATACATTCAATTTCCATATGCAGGTAGGGGAGCAGTTCGTGCCTCTTAGTTTTGTGGTGGACTGATCTGGTTCCAACACTTTTTTAGAGGTGTCAACTTGCAGTATTCAGTCACCATGATGGCTTTTTGTCCAGCATATTGTAATAAAACACAGACACTTGCGCTCTTTTATCCGCTTTGCTTTTCCTCTCTTCCTTCGGTCTCTGTTTCTTCCTCGTCTTCCATCGATGCCGTTTTGGCCTCACCTTTCCACATTTCCGCAGTACATAGGATACTTTATGTATAAGCAGAAACACACACACATATTCTCAGCTCTGACCGATGGAATTTTTCAGATTTGACCAAACTTTTATGGACTTACAGTAAAAATATTTTATACACAGACTTTCAGCAAGACACAATCCTATTTAGCCCCTCAGTAAATGGGGATTTTTGAATACGCTCATTTACCTCGATCCCATTTCTAACTGACATGAAAGCTGCATGGAAGTAAAAAGAGGAAGGAGGTAACTTTTTAAAATCCAACATGGATATGATGGAGATGCTGATTGGCCTCCCAGGGCTGCAGCTGTCTGTCGGAAATGTGCTGGGGAAAGAGTTGGCCTCCAGAGAGAGCAGCTGTCTGCTGGTGGCTGCTCGTGGTCAGGGTGGGTTCTTTCTGTGTTCGGAGTGGAACGCAAGGACCGAGTGACCCTGCCTTTCTCATCTTTTTCTCAAGTTTTTCCTTGCCTGTATTGCCTAGTGCTTGCTCATGGTGGGAATTGTTGGGTTTCTGTAATTAACTTCAGAGTAGGGCCTGACCTGCTCTCTTTGGAAAGCGCTGTGAGACAACTGTTGTTATGTGGCACTATATAAATAAAATTGGATTGAATTGAAGGGCGGCACGGTGGTGTGGTGGTTAGCACTGTCGCCTCCCAGCAAGAGGGTTCTGGGATCGAATCCTGGGGGAACCAGGACCTTTCTGGGTGGAGTTTGCATGTTCTCCCTGTGTCTGCGTGGGTTCTCTCTGGGTTCTCCGGCTTCCTCCAACCGTCCAAAAACCTGCATGTTAGGTTAATTGGAGATTGGGGAAATTGCCCTTAGGAGTGAATTACCAGTGGGATAGGCTCCAGTTCCCCCCACGACCCCATCAGGGAATAAGCGGTATTGATAATGGATGGATGAATTGAATTGACTTGAATTTAATCTTTGGCTTGATGCGTTATGCTCTTCATTTGAAGTAATAATGCAAGTGTATGGACAAAGGAGATGATTTTCAAGATGCTCATAACCTGTAGAAAGTGTGTTACTGAGAATAGTAATAGAATGGTATTTAACTGAATTAGTCACATCGATTGAGGCCAATCATCAAAAAAAAATTCCAAACATTGCAATTTTTGTTTATCATCAATTAAATAGTGCTCTCATATTTTTGCCACAACACTAATACTCCTTTAAAAATCCTTTTTCCAACCTAAATACCAAAAAGATAGCTACCACCCTTCTGATACAATTCTTTTGATCGGGGGAAAACGATCAGACCAGCTATCTCTCTGTAACCGGGGGAATAAGAATGTTTTTCCAGACTTTCCAGGCAGGTACAGGAGGTGGATGAAGGGGTGTGCTGTCTTTGCTGTTAGACGCGGCCTCCAAACACGCAGCGCAGGCCTTCTTCGACTGCCTGAGGGCGGAGGTGCAGGAGTACGGGGTCACCGTCAGCACCGTCAGCCACACCTTCATCAACGTGTCGGAGCCCCCGGCCGCCGTGGAGGCCGCCCCCGCGCAGAACGCCCTGCTGGCCTGTGAGTGAAACCAACACGTCCCCTCACACCGCCACGAATGCCGTAAAAGTTCTGTTGTCTATCTGCTGTCCCCACAGTTCTGGCCAGTCAGCTGACCCATGGCGTGCGCCCCCCCGTCCTGGCCAATGAGATCATGCAGACGGTGAACAGGAAGAGGAAGGAGGTGGTGCTGGCCCACCCCATCCCCAGGGTGGCCCTCTACCTCCGCTCCCTCTTCCCCCCCTTCCTCTTCGCTGTGCTGGCGGCAGGAGTGAAGGATTCCGTCCTGGCCGAGCAGATGCAGTAGAAGAAGAAGAAAACGAAGCCCAATTGTTCGGAAAGATCAAATATGAAGCAGCTTGTCCTTGAAATGCGAGTTAATGTCTTATTTTTAGCTGGTCTATGATATACTCTGGGTTATTAACTGCTATGCTTGCAGGCTGAGACCAGATTTAAGACCTGCTTGTGGCAGAGGAAACACACTGTGAATACAAAACCAACCAACAAATTTGATTTAGCTGACAAAGTAGCAATCAGCAATTCCTAGAGAGCAAAATTAGCATATTATTGAGAGGGTTTTAGTTCGCCTTAATGTGCATGAGTGAATTATTTTTGTTCTTTCCTGCTCACTTTTGGACCCTCTGTCTTCTGGAAGCTATGTGATTCTTTAGCATCTGCTTTTATTGGCTTTTCTCTCAGTGTGTCTGCTTTTTATTGATGTGCAAAAGTATACATTTGGCCCAGTCTGTGGAGGAAAGATTGGATAATTAATTTGTTTTAAACTTCTGTATTCTATTACGATTTTAATACGATGCTGCATTTGAACACATTAGATCGAAAGAACCCAACAAAACAAGAAGCACTTACCGTACCTATTGGTTTTGCATTTGTAGTATTTAAACATTAAAAAAAGAAAAAAAAAAGATAATTAGATATTTTGTTGTTTGTATTGACTGTAATATTTCGGCATTGCAAAGCACTTTCAAACTAAAAATCAAAGGCGGTGTTTGGTAACAGATCAGCTCCAGTCCTAAAACTATGAATTCCTTGTGTAAGGGCTGTGCTGCAGCAGCAGAAATTAGGATTAATGTCTGCTCAGGAGCTGCTGGAGGCAATTACTGAACGAATTCACGTAGTTGTAATAAACCTTGATAAACACATAAATAATGAATAAATAAATGTAGTAATTCCTAGGTCATAACTATTTTTTACTATTTCAGATTGCACTATATTTCCCTGCAAAAGAATACTTTTTTTTTGGCGGGATGACATGTGCATTTCCAAATATGGTCATTGGTCAATTAGTTAAAGATTTAATTGCTTTATTGTTAGTTGACAACAATTTCACTCCTCAATGATTTTGGTCCAAAATACCAAAAACATAACAAAAACATTAGCGACAAAATAAAACACAGTATAACATTTTGACCTTTTGCAAAAATTCCTAAAACATAAAAAAGACGGATTTCAGACTCTCAGTAGTTTTGGATTTATTTTTTGGTTTTGTTATTTGTTTATATCCTGGAGGAGGCTTTTGTCAACATTCCCAAAAATCAATCAAATTTTTTTATTCACACCAAAAGCTAGTTTCCCACCTCAGCTTTATCCACCATAAAGGACTATTCTGGTATTTTTCTCCTTTAACGATTGGTTAGTTTCCTACCTGCAATAGGCAGCTCCCAGTTTGACAAAGCAGACCTGAATGAAATTGAAGATTATTAATCATTTTTTACATAGTGTGCATGGAAATTCAATATAGAGTCTATCGGTAATGACAGACAGAGCCATCTGAATGTAAGACATAATTGTGAGTTATGTTTAGTTGTTTTTTTTTAAACACATGCTGTAGATATTTTCATATTTTCATTTCCTCAACTCGGAAACCAGCTGCTGTACAGTTTACACACCAGAAGAGGTCAACGCTGAGTTGAAATCTCTGGAAATAAAGAGCTCTGAGGTTTGTAAAGCATCCCAATAACTGCCTTTCCACGAGTAAATAAGAGTTTTAAGAATAAATACTGCCAGATGTTTGCTCTTCACCCAACCGTTTTAATCAGATAAGTAATAAGATGAAGAGGTAACCCGACTTTAGAGAAGCTGTCTAACTTTGTATGATGTATTAGTATTTGATGCATGTGCAAATGAGCCGGTTCTGTTTTCATAAGTATGTTTAATTAAGGTTCCAAATGCCTATTGCTTATTTCTAGAGACCACAGTCTGAGAAAGCCCAAACTTTCTGTTTAGTGAGGAGGGCAGCGCGCTCCCATACACGCTCAGTCTCTGTTGCTCCTCCGCTTTGATTCATCTCAGCAGTTCCTCTGCAGATTGCTTTAAATCATTCATGGTATCCAGATAAAACTTCAAAACGCCTGGCCTCCATCAAGGAACATAAAGAGGCAGACAACCTCCCTCCTCCTTCACATAGCGGATCAAAATATCATAATTATTTTAGATACGATTGAATTTTTAACATTCTCACGTCCCAAATACACTAAAGGCAGCACATGTTTTCTCATCAGAGACCCAATTTGTCTTCATGCATTACCTCTCAGAGGATTATTTCCCCATTTATTACTGAAAAGAGGTTTTGTTACCTTTCTATTGACAGTTTGCCAAATTTAGGGATATTGCTTTTGTTGGCAGGTGGTAAAGCAAAACCTAGAATTCATGAAACTGTAATCATTGGTTTTCTATTTGTGTCCTCTAGGTGGCAGCAGCTCATATTTTTTTAGACAGTTAGCTTAATGGGACCTTTGCTTTAACATGAAGTTAGGCATCCTTATGGCCCAGAGCCAGTTATCTGATCTGATCAGTCAGCTTTGAATTTTTTACCGGATCACTAAATATTAAAAAGCTTGCCCACTTCTCTCTCTATTTTTTTTAACCTGCACAATGAATTTTTACGCTTTCTCCTTGCAGCAATGAGTAAAGTAACAAGTACCAAAGTATCTTAAACTAATTCATAATAATTGCTGCTGTTAAAGAAATGGAAACTGTGCCCGACTCTTATCAGGCAGCCACGGTCTTCACACAAATCCAGAACTTTTTTTTCTTTCTTTTTGCTGCAATCATAATGTTGTTTATCAGATTTGGTGCTTTATGTCCGAACCAACAGACCACAAAGCATGGCAAACCCTTTCTATAACAACGAGCATGTAAATTCAAAATGAATTCAGCAGATTTGGTCCAAGTGGTGAATGAGCATTCGTGTGGGTGGGTGGGTGGGGGGGGTGGGGGGGAAAGGCTATTTGTGTCAAGTCCAGCTGGTATGCGTGGCTCTGTCCTCCAGGTCACTCTCCTCTGGGGAGTTCCACATCTTTTGTCTCCAGGGCCTCGGGACAGGAATGTGCCTCGCGTGTTCACATGAATAAATGCAGCTCTGCGACATTTCCACATGTCAAACAGGAGGGATTTGCTCAAAGAACTCTCCAAATTGGCGTTATGATCAGACTTATTTACATATGTCAGGTTGTTGGGGCAGTTCGTGTCTGTTTCCCTGTGTGACAGGGGGGCCTGCCCTGTACATGAATAATTATTCAGCAAGAGTTTCCACAGTGATCATGAGCGTGTTGTATAATGAAATTGTCAGATTCATTCTGCTTAAAGGTAAATCACACTGAGATCTGCAGCAGGATCTGTGAATAAACTGGGATTAATAGTTTCTCCCAGTGCATCTGTCAGGTTTCTGAGCAATATGTTGATAACATGGCAGAGATGATTTTCCTGAAACGATATTCAGCGTGACACGTCCTGAATGAGTCACATATGAGGATAACCTCTCAGGGGTGTCTGCTCAGAAATGGTCTTTCTATGAGCGAGGTGATCAACCTTATCAATTTTTAAAGGCCCGGTTATTGACACTAACCTGACTTATGGAGGTTATACAGAGGCCATGGTAATGATTTTCCATGCTTTCCCAAAGCATATAACACAACGAGTCGGCTGGCTTTCACCTTAGGACAGTGTTTTCCAACCTTTTTTGAACCAAGGTACATTTTTTCATTGAAAAAATCACGAGGCACACCACCAACCAAAAATTTCAAACAAATCTGTGGCCGCCTATAGTAACACTATAGTTATTCTTATCTTATCTTAGGTGTCTTGAATAGGAATCAATTAAACACAAAAATGTATTTTTATCATATTTTATATTTCTTCTTTCAAATTGTACTTAACATGTCCACTTCAATATACAAAATGATATACAAAATCTAGTCATAAGGAATTATTACATGATTACGCCACCAGTCACTACTACAACACAGACACTCAAAAATGGCATATTATTTGCAGATAATTAATTACTTATCAAAAAATCTTTTTAGACCAATTAGGTGAAATAGGATGATTTTCTACGGCACACCTGACCATCATTCACGGCACACTAGTGTACCGAGGCACAGTGGTTGAAAAACACTGCCTCAGAACACTGGATGTAAGAAGACTTTACCAGTCACCATCAAAGTAAAGTCAGCTTTGACCATCTTTTGTCACTCTTTTATATTAGTATTTTATCCTATTATCCTATTAAACCAATTCTTAGAAAAAAAAGCCAATATTTTTTCCTCCTGCCTCCGTCCATGGTCCAAATTCAGGCGTTGTATCAATGGTTCCAAGCCCGGTTCCTTTAGGCGTGTGGCCCTGAATGTTTTCCATGTGTCCCTCATCCACCTGGATTTGTCCGTTTTCAAGCTCTGCTGAAGGGTAGAGAGGACCCATTCGTCTGTGTCTGAGCAGGGATAGGTAGAAACATTGTAGGGGAGTGTGGAGAGTTACTCCATCATTCTGACCTGACCTCAGGAGGCCGCCTGTCCTGTTTGTTCCAGCTCTGGCTCCATGATAAACTGCCGATCGGTCTTTCTTGACCCGCACCCTCCGCTCTAACAGCACCTGGGCATATGGATTCATGCGTTTTCCGGAGCCTTCCCCAGGTGCTGGTCAGTTGAGAAAGGTCACCAGTCCATCACAGGGCCACTGTGACCCTGGACAGGACAAAAAACACGTTTCTCTAAAAAGTTTCCTGTTCAATTCTCCAAATTAGAATTTTCTGAGCGATTTCACATATTTTGAATATAGAATAAATGGTATCTTTTTTGTTAATATCAGAAAAAACTTCTTTCCGTCCATTCTAAACACTTGTTCTGATCCAGTGTGCACTTCACTGCACGCTTATGGTAGAAAAATCTGAACCAACCCAGCTCTCATCCTGGATTTATGATACGGGATTAAACTATTCTGTTGAGGTATAATCACAGCATCACATGTCAGATTTTTTATTTAAAGTCTTGCATGTCTTCCTAATCCGTCGGCCTTGTTTTGGGTTAAAGATTATAGGTTTCCAGTCTTCAAGGGAAAGTTTGCTTTAATCTCTCATTATCCCCCGGAGTGCTCCGCGTTCACAAATCTTCAGAAACTGACACAACAGCTTCCAGAAGACCGACCCCGGCTGCCATTTACAGATTATACACTTTTAATGTTTGATTCTGCTTCTTCTTCTGCTTTTCTGTTTTAGGTAGAACAGCACCCAGTTTCTCATGACCCCTCAAATCGAACGGGACAAATATGCCTGAGTTAGAGGAACCTGGGAGGTTTGTTTTTTTTGGTTAACTCGCAGAAAATGCTTGTTTGCAAATGCTTGAAAAAATACATTGAAGTACAAATCCTCCTAAAATAGATTAGGATTAGTTTAAAAGCAGAGCTTATGGCTCTTTTTGAACTGTGACAGTGAGTTTAGCCACAGACTTCTTCCGATAGGATCATGTCAGAGCCCTTTATCATCTCTCTGCCCAGCAGGAGACGTTGGAGAAGTATGATGCTTTTAAATGGTTTTCTGCCCATCATTCCAGAATGTGGAGAATGCTGCTGTTTTGCCCTAATTTCTCTCCTTGTGACCCAGTATTCATTTTGATAACAGACGCACCGAACTTGTGATACTATTAAACAGACTAGTTACATTAATCTTATCAATTTAAAAAGAGAGCAAAACTCCAGTTGGCTCTGGTCAATATAGTCAATGCTCATTTTACATTCTGAGGTGTTTTATTCAGGGTAAAGGAACAATACGCATACTAATATTACATTTGCTGGGCTGCGGAACATATTGGAGCTTTTCTGTTCAAATCTTTTTTTCTTTTTCAATTTACACCATACCGTCCCAGTTAGGTCTAACTGTAATAAATGTCATCTATTTTTTATTTCTGACATTCATGATTTGTATTGAGCCCCCTGTTTTTGTGGGGTTACTGAACATGAAATAGCACCAAATCTTGATTTTAAAAAAAGTCCCAACCTTTTTGGAAGCAGTCACTACTTGACTGTTCACTCATCCCACGAACAAAAGATTCAGTATTTTTAAGATGGAAGGGACTAGAAATGGTGGGAGGGGGCAGATCCAGTCCTGTCCCAACCACTGGGGAGCAACACAACCTTTAGACATCTCTGTTTTGTTAAGTTTTTCTAACTGAATGACTAGTTCTGATAGTGTCACCTACTGTTGTCCATGATATTACCTAGGTAACGTAATTACCTGGTCGTGGTGTAGGTATGAACTCGATGGTTTTGGTCAGAGAAATGTCATAACTTCTTTTAAATGGGCCTAAAGCTTCTAACTAAATTCTAAGATGTGTCAAATACATCCTAACGACTCTTCAAGAGGTGTTCTAAAATATAAATCACACAAAGATGTGAGCAAAGCTGCAAATAACTTAAACCGAAACAACAACAACAAATAAAAAAACGAAAAAAAAGAGCGAGGGGTTAAAAAAGTGACTCGGACACCTTTGATATGACGTTGGTGTGGGTGTGCAGACACCTTGCCCGGCTCGGGGGGGAGGGGGGGGGGGGGGGGCGGGTTCTGATGTTATACGAGAGCTATGGGAATCCAAATGCAACAATATTGACACGGTGCAATTAGAGCGGGGTCATTAGGTCTGCCGCCTCTCCACCGGCAGAAAAAAGCAGGAGCCGCATCCCAGGAATTCTGCCAGCCGGGGACACAAAACAAACAAACACGCGCACACACACACGAGCAGACGCATAAACGTGAGCCCTAAACCACCC
>JABUIW010000038.1:1894571-1922607 GCA_013363375.1 Menidia beryllina | reverse complement strand
TATCTATCTATCTATCTATCTATCTATCTATCTATCTATCTATCTATACACAAACACCTACTGTGTATACTTTAGCATTCTAGTGCTGATAAAGAGGGTTCTACAATGTCCTGAATAATGTGGTGTACTTTGTTTTTCAAATGCTGCTTCTGAATTTTTGCCGTGTTTTTGTTGAATGAATGACACAGTTGTGTCCTGTTCTTTATCTGGGGTTTTATTTCTCCCAGCTAGAAGACCCTTCTGGATCCATTCCTTTCCTGGACGCATTACCTCGCAATTTAAGGAGGCCTGTTTTCCCATCATCACTGTCTGTCCACTTAATAAAAAAAAAAAAAAAAGAAATGAATCAAATGAAATATTTTTGCCAAACAGGGGAAGAAGATTTATCATCCTTGTCAAGTCTCAAAAGCATAAAAGAATCCAGTTATTTACCAAAGAGAGAAGATGCCCAAATGACACAAAACTGGAGGAGTCTGTCTTCCTGCACTCTGTAGAGAGAAATAAAACTCTTTATTGTTACCGAGGGGAACATGAAGGCAAGATTGCGCGTGTAAAGCAAGTCTTCTCCAGTAGAACTCATCAGAACAGCAGGTGAAATAGCTTTTATGGCAACCAGATTGCCTGTCATACAGAATTTACACATGGTGGGCCTCTTTACTCGAGCAGATTTATTTAGTCTGATCAAAGCCTCCAGCTGAGTCTATCAGTTGCTCCACACCTCTCCTCCAGGCCCCCTTTTCAACCTTTTTTGTAGTCCTTTCTTTTTTTTTTGGACAGCCTAAACAGTCCTGATGGAGGCCTGAAGAGGGTGCAGATGAAACAGGGGCGGGGGGGCGGGGGGGTTGGAAGAGGAATAGAGGAAATATGGGAGAGAGGGACGTGGACGAGGGCAGAAGCAGAAGCATTAATTGCGTGCAAAGAAGACTTTTGTTCTGTTGCGCGGGGCTGACAGCATTTTCTTTATGTACCCACTAAAGGCTCCAGTGTGTGTGTGTGTGTGTGTGTGTGTGCGTGGGTCTTTTACATGGAGACTAACAGGTCTCGGATCACTGCTTATGAAAAGAGCGGCTGGTAACCGTTGTGTTTCTCCTGGTGGAACGCGGCCCTCTGATTGGCCGGCCGGAGCTCTGCTGCCGCTCCGGGCAGGAGAGGTTATTTTGGATTTTGTGAACGGAGGCCGTGCGGGCAGTAAGGGTAATTCTTTTCTGACCAGCTACAGGGCAGCGGTGTATAATGAAGCAGAGGACATGACTTCTGTGGTGTTCACGCTCCGGTGGTCACCCAACTGTCAATCAGCGGGCACCTTTGTGATGGGAGAAGCTGTCCAGCCCGGGTGAGCCCATCTGATGACCAATCGATTCCATATGCTTTTTAAAAAATATTTTTTTCCAGCTTTTAAGGATTATGTCAACATTTCTCCTAAATTCGTTGGTGATTTATACCACCAGTGGCCCTCCAGGATTCAGAGGGATCCTGATGGAACACCGTGGTCACTGTATGGTCATTTCTGGTGCAACAAACTCAGTTGTTAAGGTTCATTTATCTATTTTTGCTTCATCGGAAACTATCGAAAAAAGTATTTGGGATTTTTTACTCTCTACAACTTTTCCACTGAGCTGTGATTTGTTATCAAATCTGGACCCTGGTCGAAATTCACATCAAATTTTTAATAAAACCAAGTCACAACCTTCCAAGGTCTCATCAAATTCTCCATAAGCCTAGGAAGGCATTGGTATTGCTCTCCATACCATTCTAAATTAGGTGTAAATGCACATTCTGCACATACATGGGAATATGTTGTCATTCTGTTGTGTAACTAATGATGTATAACAACCGGAATGTTGGTCAGCAGACCACAAAGAAAAGCATACGACCGATTATTATTTTATATATGTACATGGGCTGTACTTACGTTACCACTTGAAGCAAACACTCTCACCGTGGATGCACCAGAAGGAAACATGGGCTTCAGCGTTTTTCACAGAGACTCTTGGACATGTGGCCGAGGGAGCCCCAAATCGAGCCACCAACCTTCAAGTGACTTCCTTCTTCACACCCTGTAAGGAGAGAAGCCAATGAGTCTCTCATATGACCTCTGAACTGACCTGAAGGAACCGGGCCAGCGTTGGTCTGATGGCCCAGACCCGAGGCGAAAAGCTGAGGTTTGTGGCTGACTCTGAACTAGAACCGGGAGAAGTTTGTCCTCCAGGGACAGAGAAGACCATCACGAGATGCACACAAGCACAGTATTTCTGTCCTTTGCTTAGAAATTTGTGTTATTCACGCCTCAAGCCATCAGCAACCACTACTTCCTCGCCATTTATCGAACATTTGTGTGGCGGTAGATCGCAGATAAGGATGTGAAGCCGTTTTAGAAATATTTAGAACCTGTCAAGAACTTTTCAAGCTATGCTTGCTCAGTCATAATTCTCTTTCTTTTAGTTTGGTCTATGGAAAGAGCTGGAAAGCAAAAAAAAAAGGTTAAATTTAAGTTGAAAGTGCAACATTTCCACATTTAAAATGAAATTTGAACCTTTGTGACAATATGAGCAGTTAGCATGTTGTGTTTTGGATGTTTTAGGTGTAAGAATTGTCAGAAAAAAGACACAGAATAGTTCCAACTTTTGATTAAACGCATCAGCACGTTGCGATTTGACCAATCTAAGTTGGTTATGGGGTCTGATGGAGGCGCCAGCAGTAGCCACAACAAGGACGAGGGTGGAGGCTGCCCTGGACCTCGGGGGATTCGAGGATCAATGGAGAGACGAGCGGCTGTGATCGTCTCTGTTCAGCTGAAATAATGGCAAACAGCTCCAGTCTCTCAGGGAGTATTAGGGGATGGAGATAATTGCAGGGCTGTGTTGAGCCTCTTTGCTAAGCCTTGAATAGTGAACCCAGGAGCACATCTGCTACACGAACAACTCCTAGAAAATCATGAAAAGCTTGTAGCAAACAAATAAAGTGAAGCATTTTCCCCGCGTCCCCCGTCCAGACGATAAGAATCTCCTGATGATGTTTACTCCCTTTAAGGATGACAGCAAACACTGGCAGATTGAGGCGTTAGCTGTACAAACACTTCCGGGAGCGAGGCTTGCTCTGAAGGCGGATGATATCGGTCCCTTTGAACGACATGCTTCCACACGCTATTTGTTTTCAGTTTTCCGGAAAATCCAAAAGAATGGCGAGCTTCTGACGTGTCAGCTGTCCTGGAGGCAGAGGAGGGAGGAGACGAGCTCATGTTGCAAACCTGTGCAACAGAGCTTAACTGGAAAACCTCAAATATCATTTTGTTCCAGGGTGAAAGTTTTTGGGACCCAAATTCCATGTTTTTTTAAGAAGGAAACAGACAAATGAAGACGTACAAAGGAAAAACAATTACAGGTGTTCATCTTTTCATGGTGGGGAACAGTAGTGTTAGCCTGACCTTACAAAAG
This sequence comes from Menidia beryllina, assembly GCA_013363375.1. NCBI lineage: Eukaryota > Metazoa > Chordata > Actinopteri > Atheriniformes > Atherinopsidae > Menidia > Menidia beryllina. The sequence goes on along the minus strand of JABUIW010000038.1, from coordinate 1,919,173 downwards.
CAGAAAGCAGAGCATGTTGCTGGCTTCACACTGACCCACCGTCCGATGAAGAAGAGGTTGTCAGGAATTGGAACTCAAGGCAGGACTCCGATGCAGAGATCGAGTTTAAGCAAAGCATTTTTAACCCTAACCCTAACCCAGACAAAACTATGAACAAAGTATCAAATAATAATCACTCTAATGAGGCAGACAAAGCTGCGAACAAAGTACAAAATAAACTCACTCTGAAAAGAGGACAGAAAGTTACAAAGCACAAAATCAAAAACTCTCTTACGAGGCATAAACGGGGTTCAAGGCACAATGAATAACTATGGCTTTGGTTTCTCAGTATGACGAGGACTGGCACCAGGAGAGACTCCGACTATTTAAACACACGGGTAGGGAACCCCAGGTGAACACAATCAGGGAAGACGAGCAGACATGTGACACACCGGGGAGTGCAAGCAGACCTGAAACAAGGGGATGTACCTTCCAAAATAAAACAGGAAATGACAAGACAACCATGGAGACAGGACAAAAAACACCCAAATTCCCCCAGACGTGACAGAGGTAGATTAAAAAAGAAATAAGGAAATGGAAATATTTGATTTTAAACTTGTTTTACATGTGTGAACAATTCCCTCTTCCTTCCCTCCACCCCATGAGTGGTTTCTTGGTTTTGCTCAACCATCAGGAAGCTGTCTGATTCTCCAAAAACTCATATATAGCATGTAGTTCATATATGTGTTATTGCTGGTGCTAGTGTCCATAACAGCTGGCTAGCATCAAGCCCAATAAAGTTTGTTCAAGCTCAAAATCAGTTGTTTTCCCTTTGTTCACTCCTGAGTGATGGCAAACAGAGACCGTCGACATAAAATAACATTTTCACACATTACACTGTCCCTGAGTGTAGTAAAAGGCTCTTAAATAAAGACAATGAGCGTTCTCCAGTCACTCCTAGAGCGATCCGAGTGTGTGTTTAGTCTGTATGCTGCTCAAACAGAAACGTGCGCGCGTATGGCTTCATTAGAGGTGGGCAGCATATGTTACAGCTTAGTCAGATGGTCTCCTGTCTCAGTGGGGACGCAGCGCACATCCACCGGGGACACACACACACACAAGCAAACACACACAAAAGCAAACTATCCAGGAAAAGACGCCTAGAGTAGTCCGTCATGCTTTAACTGGTTACAAGACGGGATTAATTTCACAGAATAATTGGCTGGTGTTGGGGCGTGGGCCGGGTCGGGAGTCGTTAGGAGGAAATGATCAGGGCTCCAAACATGTTTGGCTTAAGGTTTCTTTGTATTTAAGAAAAGGGCACACGGTATCGCCAAAAAAAGACTGAAAGCATTTCAGAAAAATAAAAGTTATGCTGGAAACTGGGGCCTATAGGACAGTTTCAGCATTAGGTTGTGTCCTTGTGTCGTCATTTTTAAAAAAACAACCTGGTTCTTTTCTATATCCTGCCCTCCACGTCTACATTTTGGATCCCCGCCTCTCACTTCTTCATGGAACCAGGTCTAAAATGAGGCGGGTGCTCGTTGTGAGAGGATTTAGATGTTTTTATCAAAGTTGCCCACTGTTCAGGGGGCATCAAGACGCAGAAATGATGTGTCAGCATTTACTCAAGTTGATACCAGTCAGTAATTAATAGCATTTAAGCTCAGTCAAATACTTTTTATGCCTATTTCAAGTCAGCCTTCCTGAATATTAAGGGGAAGCATCCTTGGCCAGATGGGTCGGGAATGTGAAAATTGTCATAAGCATTTCTGTAAATATCACAATTTCCTAATCATATAAAAGTTAGAATTCATTTTAAAAGGCTCATTTAGATATGCAGTAAGATTGTTTTCTAGTGTGTGCACTTATTTTACAATTGAGATTTTTTTGTGAGCTAGTACATTCTCCACTGATGACATACTTATCTATTACACAATTTAATGGGACACTATTTGGCTGATTGTTTTGAAAAAAACAAGATTGCATTTGTTCTTTTTAAACTCAACATACAATCACAAGCATAACAATCTAAAAATGAGTATTTAACGCGGTTTCATGGAGAAAATATCTCAATCCTAAAAGCAACTGTAGCAAGTGAAGTTTTACTGTATGTAAAACTGATCAATCCTCATAAGCAAGTACGAAATTGAGAGTTAACATTCATTGTGAAACTGTAGGCATCATTCTCATAAGTTTTTGTTACAGATAACGTATAACATAATATTCTAATCAGATTAGTGTTTTCTTGTGTTTTGTAACATGCATAGAGAAATAGGTTATGAAAGTTATGCAAAGGTTTGTGCACCCTGCTCCACCTCTCACCTCTCCATTGTCTTCGAACAAAGCCCCAAACCTCACTCAGCTTACAAAGGGATCGGCCATTTGGCCTCTTCAGTATATATGAATACTTTACCTCCATGGATAAAAAGATGAATTGTGCAAAATCTGCTTTACATACATGCAAAGAGATGTTGTTAAGAAATACTTTTTTCTAATTAGTGAGTCATTTAGATTCAACAGAATTTTTTATTTTTACCACGTTAAACAAATTTAATTTGAATGAGAACTGAGCTTCAGATTTTGATGTATTCTTTTGATCCCGGATCACATGCATGTGGCCAGTGTGGGTCAGTGTTACATGGCCCATGTTGCAGCACTGGGCTGTAAACTTGACCATTACTGAAGATGCTCTGAAAAACATGAGGTAATGGTTAGCTTTAGTGCATGGGACAAGGAAATGCATTGTGTCAATACGTCCCCCAGGGGCAACAAATGCGTATGTGTGTGTGTGTTTGTGTGTGTCTGTGTGTGAATACATGCTCATATGATCAGTCATGTATACATTTGCGTGTCCATATGTGTCCTGGAGGCCAGTGAGATGAAGCCCCGAGGGGCCAGCTGAATGAACAGGGCGATCAGTCTCAGGCTACTTGCTGTTGACAGGGAGGGGGGGGGATTGACGTGGGTGAGGAGGGCAGTTTTTGGGATGCAGACAGTAATTTGGCTAAAATATGGGGATACTCACATTGGCAATATTGACCACAACTGAGTGCTGAATAGATAAAATGAGATAATCAAAACAATAAGTTCAGGAATCTGACAAAAGCATACAGAGACCTCCAAAAAACAAAGCAAAACAAACAAATACAGGCAAAAAACTAAATCCAGACTAGAGCTAAGGTTTGGGAACAGCTTCTAACCTGAAAATAAATTATTAGAAATGATCGGTTGCACGAATAAAGGAATTACAGAGGTCAACATCATCCCCAATCTGGTGGAATGAGAGGAAAAAAGAGGATATCTAACAGATATTATCACACGTTCGGCCTGAAATTGACCAAATAGGAGTAAAAAATATGATTGATAGCGTAGGATTAACAGTCATATTGTTTAAATAAGTCAACCAGGAGATAGACTTTTCAATAATTTCAAGAAAACTCTATGAATGCTGGTTAGGATTCATGTTTCTGCCCACTGGGAGAACCTGCAGAAGGGAGGCAGAACATCCATTAACCGAACCACAAAAGGAGCCTACAAATTTGAAATAAACACACTTATGGGCACATTTTATCTGAAAGCAGAAGTGCTTTTTTTTCTACCATGGTAGGTTTTTATAAGAGGTGAAACAGAAAACTAGACAGGATTACCTCAATACTTCTATACTGGCTCTCTGTTTTTAATCCCCTTGCAGAGAATATATCCCTGTAGAGATAACAGATTTATCTGGGATAACGTCCATGTCGTTACATGGTCTCCCCACCTCTCTGAGGCCGAGGGAAACATTAATCCGTCTCCCTTTACAACCGCGATGTTAAACAATGTTAGCCGATGTGCTTAGAAGCCTGTTGAAATGAGGACATGCTCTCCAGCAGGTAGTCTTAATCTTTTTTCCCTCCGTTTATCTGCCTCTCTCCCACTCCTTTGCACTCATCCACTCTATTCCTGCGCTCCCTCCCCGGGAGTGCTGGGATATTAACCTGTTGTCTCTGGTGATTAGAGGCCGGTGGTTGGACCCGCTACCAGATGTGTGCGTCGGCGGTCGTTCATGCATGTGCGTGCATTTGCTACCATCTGCGCGATAACACATTTTCAAAAAAAAAAAAAAAGAAATCGAGAGGGGAAAAATGCATCACGCCGCCGGTTCTCCGGGTAAAAAGCCTGATCAATATGGAACGTGAGGCGTTCACGCTTCGGCCGACTGCAGACGGGTCAATATCAAAAAGGCACCGCGACCCGGAGAGAGGCCTTTTGCAATTACGACTCATTATTATTCCATTAGATCCAAAGAAGAACGTAAGTGTCAATAAAGAGAGAGCTGTACAGCTCCGGCTAGCTTGTCCGGGCTCGTGAACTGAAGTGAACTGTAGAGGTTGTCCGTCGTTCTACCTGAGAAAAACATAAACCCTTATCCCCTCAACCGTGTTAATCTTACAACTTAAAGAGGTCAGAGGGTTTGCGAAAAAGCCAACTGGGCTGCGCGGGCTGACTGTGGCGTTAGCACCTGCAGCAGGGCATTAGGGCAGATTAGGGCCGCCTAAACGGGCCCTCTAAAGCCTCCATACTGCTCTGGAGTTTGGACGGCAGCGCAACTCCCACGTCCAGCCAATTAGCACAACATCAAACAGTCCCAACCCGGCCAGGCGAAGGAGTCCGAGCAGATCCCGGCTTACACCTGAGTTAAAATTACGTTATAATTACTCACTTTAGCATAGTATGCTATAACACGATCTGTGTAAATGACTGACTTTCTTTTTCTTTCTCTTTTTCTCTCTCTGTTGCATTAGATCCACCTTTACGTCAACACACACACACCATTTGCTACCACATTCCTGTCATCTGCATGAATTAGGACCTGGCCTGTTCATGCCCAGAGGTAACTGGCCAATAGGACTTGGTTGTGTCCAGTCCTCTTTGCCCACTGAGACCCAGAGAGAGGTTTTTTCTCTTAGAGCCCAGCTGATATACTTAACTGTGACCAAATAAAAGTCATTTTTCATACTTTTGATCTACTCTGGTTTATTCTCAGGTTTCCAAGTAAAGAATCGGGTTAACACCTGAAAAGGCAGAGACACAAACAGAGTTTATACTTTACTATTTCACCTTTAGCATAATCGTAGGGGATTGGGGACCATCACTGGACCAGGACAGTGATGAATGAAAAAGGCTAAGCTCCCGCCCATGGTAAAAATTAGAATCAGTGATAAACCTAAAAGGCACGTTTTAGGACCACAACCTGGAATATTACACACAGAAATTCCCAAGTCCATAAAGCACCATCTTCATTGCAAAGATTTGTTTTGTTATCATCTGTTTTTTTTTTGGCATAAACCCTTTGTCCTGAATAGTAAACCCAACATTTGCACTTTCATCCCTCTTTTTTTGCCTTTTGAGCTGCTAACTAGCTTTTCTTTGGGATTCGAAAGAGCCCTGAAATCATAATGAAATCCTCTCCCTGCTGACTTTCTGCCCTGAAATTGAAGCAGTAATTCACTGTACATTTGAAAAAAAAAAAAAAGCTCACAAATAAATCCTAGTCACAACCTACAGACTCACTTAATTGGAAATGGGCCAGCAGACCATGACCTGTGTTTTAGACCCACACAATAACCTCGTGGCTACTCCGACTCAGCGGGGTCAAACAAGGGAACCTAACTCATTAAAAGCAAAACCACACACACAAGAAAAGGCCTGGGGGCTCACAGAGTGGAACCGAGCATGCACGCATACGCACACACACAAGCAGACGAGCCCCTACCCACAAACCCACCCCCCTGCCCCAAAAGCAGCATAAGTAGAGCTTATCCTTTTCTTGGAGAGCTCTGATCGGATCTGGCTCCTTCCTCTGATCCCCGTTCACCCTGAGGGTCAAGCGCACACTCGTCGGCTCTACTGTCCAGCCTCTCGGCCAGCATGTGGGTCACTGACAGGTGCAGAAGGTGCTGGGAGAGCAGGAGGAGCAGGCCTCTCGGTGAGGGTGTGGCTCTGGCAGCACGCTGTGAGCCAGCAGGTGAGCTACTCAGGAGATCCAGGCACATCAAAAGACAACACTACATCACCTGTTTTAAAAAAAAAAAAAACTATATGAGAAACCATAAAGCTAATGATTATTTGGGCGTTCAGTCCAATGCTGCACATGCAACCAGTGCAGCTAAATGGTGGAACGGACGGTTTTTAAAATTAAAGCAAAAAATAAAACTAACACTACATTAATCATCACAAAACCTTTTTTAATCTTAGAATTGAATATTCTTTTTGTTCACCAGTACAATTTCTTATCTTCCAATTCAAATTGTATTCATCAATTGATACCATTTCCCACACAATCAATGAAAAATGAGTGCATATAAAACAAAATTGTGTATAAATACCAATGCAATGCCCACCAATCAATGGAATTTGACCTATTTGCTGCATTTTGAAAGGATTAGGTTAGTTTGAAGTAAAAATAAAGATTCCGTTACAGTCGCTTTTTTTCAGGATAAATACAGTAACATTAGGGAGTAACATTAATCCATCCATCCTTCCAGTCCATCGCAGGGCCACGCAGAGACAAACAACCACACACACTACTAGGAGCAATTTGGAGTGTCCAGTAACCTAACATGTTTTTGGAGGGCAGGAGGAAACCAAAGTACCCCGGAGAGAACCCACACAGACACAGGGAGAACATGCATTTTTAAAAATAAAAAACAAAAAATACGAATATGTCATATGAAAGTAATTTGGAAAAGAGACAGACAGAAAGACAGACACACATCGGGATAAATTGGAGAAGTTTTTTATTGCTAAGTTTTTGTTCAGATTATTAGTTAATTAGTTTAATTCTGATTAAACCCCAAAACCCTTTGAAAAAACCCTAACCGTTTCTTGCATTCACCAGTTTATGCCACACCAGTTCTTGCTGAGTCAGCAGTCCCTTCGGTATAGGTTTATGGACCAAACCTACATGATCAGAGCTGTAAATCAAACCTGCTTAATTCAGGATAGGATAACAGGGTTTGGATTTAGCAGCATTCTTTTACAGCGTTATCTTTGGATTATACATAAGAACCATATATGGACATAGTCTTGATATCATAATTCCCTTTATCACCATTTATCAGAGTGGTGTCAGACTGGTTTTAAGTAGCTGGTAATTTGAGTTTAGATAGGATGGTGGGGTGGCAGTGGGATGGGGGGCCATATTGTGTGTGTGTGTGTGTGTGTATGTGTGTGCATGAGTGCATGAGATGAGATTATTGGGTTGTATTATTGGGTGTGCTTTTAAATATTTCTCAGGTCATTTACTTGAGAGTGTAAAGACCGGTGTTTTAATGAGCTTTCAAATGTGTTTTATATGTAAAGCACCTTGTGTTGCCTTCTGTATGAAAGGTGCTTTTTAAATAAATAGATAAATGGAAATGTATTGATCAAAATCCTACTTTCCTACTCCCCATCAAATTGGACTTAAATAGTGTTACATAAATGCAGAATGAAAAGAGCGTTTGAGGACTTTGAAGACTGAAAAAGGCTGCCGAAGCTCACTAATTGTGTCCAACAGTCATTTCTCACCATAAATCGAACCATAGCGACTCTGTCGCTCCTGATAATAAATCCACACGGCCCCTTTAAATGATGCTCATCAGTTCGGGTTTCTCACATATAATTCAACATAAAACAGCGTATATAACGTTTAAAAAAAGATAAATTATACTGCCCGGCCAATGCAAAAAACAAATGGTAATATGGATAGATTGATTTTCCTCAAACCACGGTGCTGCGGTGCTGGGACGTGTTAATTCTGGGCCCTTATGTTTGAAATGGATCTTAAGGTCAGTGGTCAGGGGGTGTGTTTCATTAGTTTCTGAGACTGGCTCGCAGGTATAAGGCTCGCCACCGAGTGACTTATGGCTGTAATTTAGCCTTGATTACATATACCATTACTTTCCCTCTAATTAGACTGTCACTCAGGGTATTCGGACAAACTAGCTTGAGGGGAATCAAACTAAATGTAGGGCTGATGATAAATATGTTGATTTGAGCGCGGCTCACACTGCAATAAAAGGCTTCTGAGGCTGATGATGGTGATCTATGGCGCACGCGTGGGGTCACAAAAACCAAAAACATTATCAGTGTTATGGGGCGATTCGTCTTCATGTTTTATAAAAATAAAGCAGAAATACTTTTATACATTTTAGACGTTGTCCCTTCCTACTTTGTGATGTAGGGCTGTGTTAATAATCTTGTGCCACTCCACTGTTGGATAATGAATCACTGTCTGGGCGCCGGCCCTGACCCTGGGGTCACATTTTATGGACGAGCACTTCATCACCGCACAATCCGCTGAGCGGCTGCAGACAAAGGACTCACAGCCTCACCTGGTGACCTTGCCTTGTGATCCGTGGACAGCGATTGGAAAGTAAAATAAACAGACTCTGGCTGGATGCACAATAAGCAGGCGTCCATCTCTAAGTAAGAAAGAAAGTCAGAAATGCCTTCATCTCAAAGCAGAAACGAGTATAAGTCCGTAGGTCTGAGGAAATAAGCTGATGATTATTCCTAAATGCCACCAGGGCTTTTCCATCACCTCCTCTAACCTCCTCTTTTTTGCTGCACTGGCATTTAAATGTTCCAAAGGACCCTACATGTAATGACTGTGTACGCATTCATGATTTCCCCATGGACACTTGGATATGATTCACAAAAGCTGTAAATCATTAATCGCAAAATATTTGGTATTTATTTAATATTTGACTGAAAAACCTGATCAGATGTTCACTGTAAATGTAAATCCAAACTGTTTCACGTGAATGTGACACATTCTGTAAACGACCAATGACACGAACTGAATGCTGAAAGGAAATTTACAAGGTTTTTTTTTAGGGTACAATGATTTTTAACTGCCTCTTTGGCGAGAATTCACATTTATGTTCAGCATCTAAATGGCCTGATATGTGTTAGTTCATTTTTTAAATGTGCATATTCAGTAAATGTACACCAAGTCTTTTGGGATTTAACTTGCATTATTTCATATTACAGAAAGATTGAGCTTTTTTGTGTTGCTGATGTGGAGACAACCAGTCATTACATGTGATGGAGCCTTTTCTCTGAAACAGCCAACATGATGAGCTAATATCAATGATTTTCAGACAGATGATTGTGCTTTTCCTCTCAAGATGAGATGAGTTAAGATGGATGGTAAGATCTGGCCCTATTAAAACAGATCACGATTTGTCTTTGTGTTGTGTTTCCTGTTCCTTTAACATTTCAAAGACCTGTTGCCATCAGGCAGGGCAAGTTAAGCCCTCAGTCAAACCTCTGGTTTCTTTTGCAGTTAGTGTCTTTTTCTTTACTGGTTCTGCATGGGTTTTTCCACAAAATGTCATAACATTTCTATATATAATGTCAGTGACATCCTTTTGGATTTCCAGTTATTGACAATTCTGTTGTGCGAAAAAAGCTGACACAAAAATAGACATGGCTTCGACAATGTCCTTCACCTCAACACTTTGTTTCACTCCATCATCTAGCAGATCATTTCCTATTTCAGTTTCTTTCCCAAGGTAGAGTAAAGCTAATGAACCAACAATGTGGCAAACACAAACAAAAGGAGCCTGTAGCTCAGATTGTTCCACTCGTTTGACCCCAGGTTGCAGCAAACACTGATATGTGTAGATGTGGTTTTCAATACAACAGAGACCATGAAAGGTATCTGGATACAAAGAGAAAGGTCCAGCAGATGTCAAATCAGGAGCCTTCTTATTGAAAGGTGAAAGAGCTAACCGGGGCAGCACCATGCAAATGATATAAACCACACCCATGTTGTTTATTTCAGATGTTTCAAACATAAAATACTAAATGAAGGGCCAGAGATTAAAGCTTTTTTTTCCTTGATCCACTCTGTCCTGATGGTTTGAGCATGTTCTCCACGTTTGTTTAGGGCTCAGTTCCTAGCTTATTTGACCATTAAAAATATCTAATATCCACGTGGATCCTAAGTAGCCTGAACATGTTCTGTATCTTCCTTTCATCAAACTAGTACAGGTGTACTAATGATGGCTACATTCCATGTTAGGGAGGATTCCACTTGACCAAACTGAGGCCCAAACAAAGGATGAAACATTCAAAAACATTGAAATGATGCTGCTTTTTCCCTCATGCTGCAGCATCGGAATGCTCATGCTGGCATTCATGGAAGGTGAGCCCGAGACTTAGTGAGAAATTAACTCGCCCTGTCGATGACAACAGGTCAATGAAGTGTTAATGAAACCGGAAACATAACAATAGAAAGACAAACAGGCATCTATTTTTATCAGATTAGATCTAACCACCCGTCTTCACTCATCTCAGCAAGGTGGAAAAAGCACAATTACTGTATGAAAATGAATCTTTGTGGTCAGAATTTAAATGATTATTATCCTGTACCTGTTAGGAAGACTACATTTCTTCACTTGCGATGAGTTGTCGCTGCAGTCTCAGCAGGTACATAAAAAGCAAAGCCAAAGAACACAAAGTTGTGTCCCTTAATTGAAAATAGAGGGCGGATCTTTGTGTTCGTTGCCGGACAATGCAGAGGTTTTCTGCCACCGGTCACATCTGCCGGGGGATAATGAAGGGGGTAAGCCAAATGGAACATGAAGTCCGTGTGTGTTTGTGTGTGTGTGAGTTTTTTTGGAGTGTGCGCGGGCTCATTCATGCTTGTGGGTTGGGAGGGGGGGGGGACTAATGAGTCTCCTATGAGCTATTACCCCTACCTTAGCTCCACACTCCGCTATAATAAAGGCCAACATTGCAGAGCTTCCTACCAGGAGATTGCAACACAACGCCCCCCCCCCCCCCCCCCCCTGCTGATGCAAGTGGGAAACATTATGCTTATGACATGCAAACCTCTCCTCAGATCGGAATCGTAAATTGGCGCATCGATGGATTCCAATGAAAAGGCCTCACGGTGCGTTCGAGGGTTCGCAGAACTAACCCTAACAATTACTTAATGTGGGAGCGTGCAGAGGGTAGTTTGAGGTCAGGATAAGCAGGCTATTGGCAGGTGCTCTCCAGAATCTAATGCCGTCTGATTACTGAGCCAATTACGCCAAAGGTCTTAGACTGCCGAGTATGAGCTGAATCTGATAAACCCAAATCCAACTGGCGCCCAGTAACCGTCCACTGATAAATCCCCGCATCGATATTTTACATGTACGTTTATTTAGCCATTTATGATGGTGGTTGAGTAGATAAGAGGAAGAAGTTGCAGAAAATCCAGTCCAGCAGCTTAGTTACATAAGAGGTAAGAGCTAATGGCAGTTGGAGGTGGTCTTTGGACTCTATTTATTTATTTCTGTACATCCACAGATCCCCTATATCAAACGTAGAGGAATTAAACGTGCTTAAGGCAAGGGAAACCAAATAAACGCGCGCGTGTGTGAGGGGGGGAGAAGGATGGGTGGGTGTTTTGTTTTTTTTTTGAAGTTGGGGGGGTAATATCCCAATCCAATCCTCGAGAGATTAGCCGTTGTGGAGAGAGACACAGAGAGAGAGAGAGGCAGAGATTTCCCGTGAAGTGAAACACGCACAGAGAGAAGGAGAGGAGTACCGGACAGCTTTGTGCTTCTCCTCACGGTGTCAGCGTGGAAAAAGTGGGTGATCTCACATCTTAACGTTTGGCTGATTTACTGCCAGGCCAAGCGCGCGCTGCTTTGGGGCCGTTTCGGGGTGCGCGGTGCGCTCCAGAGGCGCGCCATGACGCCGGAGGAGCGCAGCGGAGCGCACTGAGCCAGAGTTTCCCGGAGTTAGAGGCATGCTGCCGGGGCCGGGATGTGAGCGGGACTCGTGATAGAATGGCCCCTCTCCTGGCGCCGACGACAGAGGGATGGCCGCTTTTCACCTCAGCCAGCACCCCCACGCGGGCGCGGACCCGCGGCGGCTCCTCCACCGGCTCACCGTGGCCTCCCTCCTCAGCGTGCTCTGCTTCTCCATGGTCTACCTCCTCACCGGGTGCCGCGAGTCCGAGCTGGCGGAAAACTTTGACATCAAGCCGTCCACGCGCGACTTCCTGGCGTCGGGCTCGGGATGGGCGCACGAGAGGAACGGCACCGGCGCGGTCAGGGAGAGCCGGGATCGAGCCGGGATGGAGAGCAACAGCTCGGGGAAAGAGTGGACGGCCACGCGCAGGCTGCCCCAGGCTCTGATCATAGGGGTGAAAAAGGGGGGCACCAGGGCGCTGCTGGAGTTCCTGCGGCTGCACCCGGACATCCGCGCCCTGGGCTCCGAACCGCACTTCTTCGATCGGCATTACGCACGAGGACTGGACTGGTACAGGTAGGCGCACGCGCTGCATAACGCAGCACCCAAACCAACCCAAAACATTCTAAAAAGGAGAAGTATGCTTTTTTTCTTTAACGGATTTATAAGATAAACATTCAATGGACAAATGTGTGTTTTTATGGCACAAGTGCGCACTTTCTCCTTAAGAAGAGACCTATATCCAGTATCCGTGCACAGTTGTATAAAATACCTCTTAAAATACGAACTGATCCAGATTGATATACGTCTTGCATCTTTTTTGTGCTTTAAATAAAACGTGCGCTGGCACATTGAAAGGCATGCATACCCTAACATATCCACACTTATTCTGTGGGGGTTTAGGTGACAAAGAGACTTCGCCATCTGGCTTTGTCAATCTGTGCATCAGAACACGCGTGTGCTTATTGTGGACGTGTGTGTGTGTGTGTGTGTGTGTATGTGTTTGAACAGGAGAGAGAGGGAGAGAGAGAGAGGGAGAGCTAGATCTGTGGAATGAGTTCTCAGAGTGCAGCAGAGTAATCAGCTCTGGAGCCGGAGCCAGATGTTACTGTTGTCATGTGGCTCTCTTCTTGGCCTGATCCAAGAAAACTTGGAAATGTTCAATGCACACACACGGAAGAGGTTCAGTAAACTTACTGATGCCACTCAAAGATGGTTGAGGGTAATTTGGGAGGATTAAGGAAAAGTTTCCACTGTTATTTTGTGCCATCTGTACCAGCAGTAATAATACATACCTGCACAGATTCCAACCATTAAAAAAAACTTTACCTTACAATTAAATTGTTTTGTAAAGATAATATCAAACCAAATCAAGGTTTATTTTGTCACATACATCATACATGGTACTACCGGCAGTGAAAGTCATTAAGAAAAACGTAAAACATAGACACTAATATTAAAAAGGAGATTTTAAAATGCAAAAAGAGTAAACCTATACATATATATGAACATATATATGAACAATATAAAGTGTTCCAGTACAGATATAAAGTGACTAAAGTAAAAAAGTGACAAAAGTTGTGCAAAAAGAATGGAGCATATTTGTGTCACACATGGAAAGGGTTGTTAGCCATATATACTAATCAAAAATATACAGATATACACATACATGGATATACATATAGATATACATGTATGCACAGCATACACATGTATGAAAATATACACATTATGAATGTATTTATATCTATACACACATATGCATGAGTTCAAAATAGATTTTACCTGGTTGCTGCATCCATTAAGAATTCGGATGCCTCCATGTGTCTGGTCATTTCCTGTTTTATTTTGAAAGATACATCCCCTTGTTTCAGGCCACTTGCATCCCCCTGTGTGTCACATGTCTTCCTTGATCACCTATTGTGTTCACCTGGGTTTCCCTTTCCCTCATGTGTTAAATAGTCCACGTTTCCCCTCGTTTGGTGCCAGTGGGTTTCGTCTTTTGACCTCTACTGAGGATTAATCTTTTCCTCGAACCAAACCTTGCCTTGATTCTTGTTGTACCTTGCACGAGTGATTTTTTTTTCTGATCCTCCTAGTTTTGTCCGACTCTTGTGAGTATTATTTTATTACTTTGTTTCAAAGCCTCTTCGCCATCCTCATTTATGAGTGATTCTGATTTGTTACTTTTCTGAAACCATCCTCATTGAGCGATCTTATTTTGTACTTTGTTCCATTCCTTGAGAGTGCGCCCTGAGTTAATAAAACCTTTGTCTGAGACGTGGACTCCAAGCTACCTGATGCTGTGTACGCGTTCCACTGCTTTTCCATGGATCTCAACAGGGTGATAGTGCTATAGTGCACTGTGAGCTACTTTGTCTTGACACCAGAGATTGTTGACACCAGCTCTTTGGTCGCTTCATCTTCTCCATGTAGACCCTCTCATCAATGTTGGAGATGAGGCCTATCACAACAGTGCTGTTAGCGACTGTGACTATGGTGGTAGAGCTGGAAGTAGTAGCACAATCGTGTGTGAGCAGCGAATACAGCAGGAGACCCAGGACACAGCCCTGGTGGGCTCCACTGCTCAGGGCAGGAGGGGGTGGGACGTGCTTGCCTGCATGCACAGTTTGTGTTCTGTCAGCCCAAAAGTTGGAGATCCAGAAGAACAAGGATGAATGGAGTCCCATGTGCTCTGACTTAACCGTTATAACCGTGTATAACACCAAGCTGTGGTCCACAAATAGCATCTGGACATTATTACCCCTCTTGGAATCAAGGTGAGAAAAGTGCAGTGAGAAAGAGGCATGCGATGGCGTTGTCCCGTTGTGGCGGGAAGCAAACTGTAAAGGAGTCCGGAGGTGAGGAGGAGATGATCAAGCCCCTAATGGTTGTCTCAAAGCTCTTCATCACCACTGAGAAACCACCGGGCACTCGTTGGAGCTCGTCGGGACTGGAACGATGACGGGTTGTTGGAAGCATGATGGTACGATGTCTTGGCTCAGGAAAGAGTCCAAGATGTCCTTAAAGCTGGTCAGAGCAGATTCTGATGACTTGCCTGGCTATGTATTCAGGACCTTCTGCTTTCCTGGCATTCAGTATGACCCTTTTCTTTTGGGAATCAAGCAGTTCCGGTCATCCAGCCACTCAAATGACAACAGTTATGGGCCTGCACACCCGTTTCTCAGTAGATGTCCCATAAAGGGTAGCTTCAGCTAATAATTGAATGCAGTTGTAATGTGGCTGGATCCAAATCTGTGGCTAAATCACTTGTCGTTACACAGCTTATTGGTATATCACTGGGGATTGCAGAGTGAGCTCTGGGAGCTCTGGGTGTTACACTTGTGGTAACAACTTAATCCTCAAGGGTTATACAACAGCAGCGTGGAAATCTTCTTTCTCTGTGGTTATTCTGTGTTGACAAACTACATTTACAGACAGGGAAAAAAACACCATGCACCAAAGCCGTGGGATAAATCCTGAGCCTGGAAATCCCTATCCGGAAGTATTGGAAAACCACTCTAGCCTATCCGTCTGTTGTGCGTGTGTGCGTTGCCCCAGGTGATGTGCATGTGACAGCAGATTGTCACGTCCTTTCTGGAGCCAGATGGGCCTCGTTGCACGGTGAACCACTTGACATCGCTGTCAGCTCTGTCAATTGACCTCTGACTCCAGGTCACTTTACACTGCGAGTTAATGATGTGTTCACACCACTTCATAACAAAGCACACCCCCCAAAAACACAGACTGACAAAGGACACTGTTTTTTTCTCTCTTTTTTAAATTGATGTTGGGTTTGAAGTGGTAGGGGTAAACAAAAGATCAATTCACACAATGTTTGTAAAGTTGAAAGAAAATCTTCTCCATTCTTCACATTGATTTTTAACGTTTTATTTCACATCCTTCCTCTGAAGAAACTGACGCAAATAATTCATGTTTGATTCTTGTACATCCTGCTTACAAAATGAAACAAACATGGTGGCATTATAACCATAATATATGTCAAATAAAACACTAAATTGGCAGAATCGTTCAAGAAACACACCATCAGAAAACAGGGACTCTAATAACGTGAAAATGTGTACAGGTGGATTTTATTTTAGGATGGAAGATCTTGAATCGTTGATATTATATCTTTAATTTGTTTTTTTCAATAAAGCAAATAAAAAAGTAAGCCAAGAAAGATTAAAAAACGAACAAAACAAAGAGACAAGTTGAACTGTTGTTTTAAATGTGGTAAAAGACAGATGTGCTCTCATTAAAGTGTCTCATATTTGGACCGATTGTTTTATTTCAGAGGAAGGATAACTTGATGTGCATAAGGAATGTCTCACATAAGAAATTTTAAAGTGAAATGAGACAGCAAGCCATAAACTCATTTGACAAGCTCCCACACACGACAAATCCCCAAATGCATCCCAAGAGATTAAAACGATTCCCAAATAAGTCTTCCCTCCACTTTTAACTTTTGGATTACCACTGCAATTATTGCTGTCCTTTTTCCTTCAATGTCTGCATCTGGTCAAACATCTGGACGGAAATTCTTATTTAGATTTCTTTTATAGCTAAAAGTCTTTGTGGAGCCACCAAAACCAAGATGGATTAAAAAACAAACATCATGAGACTTTTAAAAGGTTATTAGCTTTCAAGTAAAGCTTGATATTATATTTGATCTGATCACGTCCATTCAATGGAATCTTAGCAATAAACTTCTTGATTATGACATCACTGGTAGATACAGGAACTGTAACATATGTGGAATGATGAGACCAGGTTGTAATCAGCCAAAGTAAACCCCTAATGCATTAATATACGTTTCCTACTGAACAACAAATGGAGGGTTAGCTATTGTGCTGTCGGGGTCAGCAGGATGTTTTCGTGTATAAATTAGTCCCATAAACCATATTGCTCGAAATGAAAGTGGGTCAGCTATCGTGCATCTTCCCCCGAATCCCTTCTTATTTCTTTGAGAGTAAAATTACATTTAGCCACAACAGGGCAATTGAGATCAGAGCCCCCGACAAAGATCCCCTAATGGTGTACGGAGCGGAGATTGAATCTGAAAGAGCGCTGCGATGAGCTCCGAGATGGACTGGAAGTTTCCTCCTCACTGTTCCGTCTGGGATCGATAGCGCTATCTCCTCGCCCTGACCTTGGGTTGACTTCGGCATTAGAGTGGTTAGCTTTGGTCAGCTCGTCTTCTGTTACAATTAGCAGGAAGCTTCATCCCACGTTGGCATAACCACCCCAGCTTCCCTCCACCGGGGTCAGGTTTCGCTCATCTTTTCCCTCTTCTGCAAAGGAATCCATTAAAATCTCTCTGCTGGAAATCCACATTTCGCTTAAAAGTGTTTCCTGCTGAAAGATGACACGGCAGGTGAAGGGTGCAAAAAAGAAAAAAAGGGGATAAAATGGAGGAAGTGGAGATAAAATCGGAGTAGCTGGGGGTCAAAGGGTGAAGCTGCCGTTACCACAATCTCACACATCGCTGCTGACCTTTGCTTCAACCCGGGAGACTATCATCAGAGCCCGTCCTGCGTCTGTGTGTGTGTGTGTGTGTGTGTGTGTGTGTGTGTGTGTAAACCCCTCCTGGAGGTCCTGTCACAATCTGGAGACTGTTCTGTCCTCCAGACAGTCAGGCTGGTATTTTGCTCTTGAGATTCAGCAAGATTTATCAATATATTATTGACGCTGAGGTACTGGCACAACCCTGTCTTATTTCCAAGAAGTCACCATAAAAAAAAGAAAAAAGAAAAAAAGAACAACCCCTTTAGCCCCATTAGTAGCTTGAACATCATTTCCACTCAAATTTCTGCTACAATTTTTACAGGACAGTTTCTACAGTGTGATATATATATACATGTATATAAAACTATGAATAGTATGCAATATTGTCCAAAGTAAAGTGAACGCCCCAGGAGATGTGGAACCAATGATAAAAAGAGTTCTTTGGCGAAAGTAGGAATGTTCACACCAAGTTTTTCTGGAAATGATGGCCTATAAACTCATTTGTTGAATTTAATCCTCCTCCGAACCCATATGTATACCTCAGAATTAGCCTTTAAGGAGCAATTACAGGCTGCACAAAGTATATAAATCTTTGTGAAGGTGTTAGTTTGAGAGAGAAGCTTGGAAGCCTAGAGCAAAGAGGAGAAATAAAACAGAATAAATGTTCCATCTACAGTTTTCTGCGATAATTAGCCGAAGCTGTAGCTCATTTTCACATCACGTGATCCCCCGGTTTATTTAGTTTCTTCTCTGTTAGGCATTCCATGCTTTTCCTCTTTTAGTAACGTATTAAAAGTTTCATGGCAGCAGCATCTCTAAATTTGAGACGACAGTAATGAAGCTAAGCTCTTCTAACAGCCGCACAGTTTCGCAGCGAATGACTGAGTCTATATCATTAGCATTATCTTTACAGCAGAACAACGGTTTATGGGGTTACAAAACTTCACCCGTAAAATATCCGCCCGGTGCAAAGAGATAACAAAGGGGTCAACAGCTGGAAGCCGAATGCAACAGCTGCTGAACAAGCAAGACCGGGTCTCCTCGCTCGTTCAGCGTTGGTTTGATTAATTACTTTTGAAGATAATTGCTGAAGATTTCAAGGTGAATCACATGGTGGCTTTTGACTTTCCTTTGGGGCTGGTTAAAGGTCTGAGGGGCACGAAAGCTAAATGATCTCAATGTACTGTCTCGGAAAATAAAGCACCATATGGTGCATTTAGGGTCCAAAGACATGTCATCAGGCTGGTACCCTCAAAGGTCCTGTTCTGGTACCCCTGTAGTTTGTCCATTTACAGCTTGATGGACCTTCCAATACCTCTAAAAATACAACATGTGGCTTGATGTCCATTCATTAACCGAAAAGGAAACATAAATGACCCAACAGTATTCCTATTTTTTACAGTGTAGGAAAACCCTGCTTCCTGTTGCAAAGATTAGCATAAAACACACGTTTGTGCTAATTTTGAATTGAGAATTGGATTTTTTGTGTTAGTTTTATTGTTCTCATCAGAACTACTCTCTAAAACATTGTATGGCATGGATCTAGATTCTTGCCGGGAATTTCCTACACAACAACGGGTTTCCATGACAACCCGTTTGGACGTTGCACCAATTTCCGACACTTTTTGCAAGTCATTTGTTCCCATTTGAAGCTTTTGACATGTTATTTTATGCCAGAGTGGTTAGGGTTAGGAAATGGTGGTGGTCAGGGTATCATCCTCTCACGGTGCACGGTGAAAAATGACGCGCAAATCTAATAACACGCAGCATGATTTTCCATGTAAAAACGATGCCATTTTAAGACACCAGGCTTTCCAAGGCTCCATACTGGGACAGAGGTTTGTAGAAAGTTATGTTGTGATACTATTCCTTTCAGTATATCCAACAACACAAACAGAGGGCTAAAATGACTACGTATATAACTGATTAATTTGGAACTAATTTTGAACTCATTAAGGGAAGCTTTTCAGTTCATACACATACATTGATGGCTGTGTTCTTCAATGACACGGTTACTCCTGTTTTGTGTTTGTACATTGGTGTATAATTGCCATGTAAATCAAAGATGATTGGCTGCCTGGCCGTATAATGTCCAGCAGGACCGCCGGCCTGAATGAGCTGCGAAAAACAACTGTGATAGCTTTTCACAAATCCAATTATTTTGTCATTTGTGTGATTTTATAGTGTCATTCAAAAACACAGAATTCCGGGAGGTGAAGGGACTAAACCGACGGGCAGATGTGAGTCTGGCTCCGGCCTCGGTGTTATTTCTACGTGCCATCGGGGTTCAGGTGTGGTCCGTCCTGTTCATGTACTGGACCGAAGGTGATCACCATAAGGCCCAGACGGGTGGGGCCATTTGGCCCTCATTAAGGCCGTCCCCCGGGGCCGGGGAACCAAAAAAAACACAGGCAGGGGTGTCCGGGGGCCCTCGGTGATGGATGTCTCCTGGAAGTGGACGGGGCACGGCCACAATGCGCCGATCCCTTAATGGTCCCTCACATAGAGGGAATGGATGAGTGGTCCCTCAGTAAGATTCACGCAAACAAAAATACACGCTGAAAACTCCTATCTGATTCGTTAACAAGCAGTCAGCTGGGCCTAATGAATGCAGTCAATATGCTGCTACTCTCTGATTGTCTATTGTTTCATCCTGGGATCAAACACTGGAGATGATAAAAGACCGCACGCCCCACCCCCTTCCCACCCCCCCCCCCTTTTTCCTATGTCCTGCTGTACTTGTGATGACCATTGTAATTGCTTCACATTTTTTAACATACACACGCGCAATACACATCACATGACACAGCGTGCCACTGATGGGGCTCCAGAGGGTTCTGGCTCCCCCCAGTCCCCACCTGCCACTCTCAGTCCCAGCTGAGCCCCGCCGCCGCATTACCATCCCGGGTCGCACCTCCACCCTCCACACACCCCATCACACATCTCTCCGTCAAATACACAAAATCCTCCCCGCTCCGAGTGGTGCGCTCTTCACACTCTCGCACACGCAGATATCCGAAGCCCCCACAGGATCAATAGCCAGGGGCCTGGGCTGGCCTAAAATAATTCACCGGGGAAGAGTGCTGAAATATTGGAGAATAGATGACAAAAGGAAGGTTCCTCAAAGGCAAGGGGAGGCTTAATATAAGCCGGCGGGTAATCTCTGTGTTCATCATACTTGATGTTTGATCTGGCGCTCGGTAGTAAACGAGCAGCGTGAGGATGAAGCCAGCCCACAACAGCTAATTCTGTTGTGTTATAATTATTTGGGAGGGTTTTCCGTAACACATGGTGTCTCCAGAAGGTCCCGTTCACCTGCTAACATTTGGCTCCAGCACAGGGGCGGTTATTTGTCTACCCCCCTTTGTCTGATTTCACTCGCTGTAACTGTGCATGCAAGTGATCCATCCATGATTTGGACATTTTAAAGAACAAAGTTCCAAAAGTGTGACACTCTTTGCAAAGCAAGAGGCTTTGATTAGTGAAACTTCTGGGTTGTGCTTTGCCTCTGGTTAGTGTTGTCTGTTTGATGGGATTTAGCTGTTTTAGCTGACTTTCATTAACTTCAAAAGATCAGCTTCCAAATAGAGGCATAAAATGTGCAAAAAGCAACAACACTAATAAACTCAAGTATGTGAACATGAAGCCAAAATCTTGGAAAAATGGGTGATAGATTTTTGCATTGGTAGCTTTATCTTTATGGACTTGGGTGAAAACTTCTTGCCTGGCCCATTTGCAAGCATCACTCTATAAACCCTAACCCCAAGTCAATCATTGTTAGTCAAACAAAAAAACAACTTCTAGGAAGAATGTAGTCATTTTAGTTCTGTAGAGGTGTAGTTAGTTTTTTAGTTTGGCTAATTTCATCGTCAATAAACTGGTTAGTTGGAGTTTAAAAGGCTTCAACTGAAATTCTTCCAATAGTTAGAGTTCTAAATGTGAAAAGCAAAGGGAACCTAATTTATCCCGATCTCAGCATACTGAAATAGTCATTTCCATCTTGTTTGTGTGATCAGCATTAATGCGTAATGCTTTTTCCCATCAAATGGTAATGTCATATCTGCTTTTCGTCTTTTTGAACTGGAACAGGATCGGTTATGCTCTGACATCATTGCATTTACAGAATGCAAGTTGAGCACACCTCAAAAATCAAACCTGATCCAGTCTGTAGACCACACAAACAAATACATTTACCCTTTGGATGGTAACCAGTTTACAGGCCGACGTGGAAACAGCTGCTAAGATGTAATTAGAATAAAGTTGTGAAGAGTGCACCAGCACATAAGCTCATTTAATAGGCTCAGGGCAGTTAAAAGTTAAAGTCACTGAATTAGGAATAATCTCTCTGCGTGCAGTTCCAAAGAGTGAGCGAGCTGACAGGCTCAGAGCAACACTGGAGCCTAGAGGACGTAGATGTGGAGCTAGGAGCTACCATGATCCAGTCTAGAAAAGATACTGTACACAATTATAAGGTCCCTCTGCCGAGATGGAGGTGTTTTTCCTAGTTCTTCAACTGACTTTAGTCCATTTTAAGAGGAATCAGGTCTAAGGTATCACAATAATGGGCGAATATGGAGCTCTCTGAACCTTTGGGAGAATCAGTTATTGGTCATTCTGTCAATAAACACCAAAATATGACACAGTTTAGTAGTAAGAAAAGAAAGTGTAACTGAAACAACTTAAGGATTCCTGGTCCACTGAGAGTATTCCCTGATGCTCTCGACCACATTTAATGTTCCCATTTCCCCCTATTCATCCGGGCATAAAATGGAATTCCAGTCACCCAAGATTGCAAAGTCTTCTTTGCCAGAAGTATGATACGGTCATATCTAGTTATTACAAAAGCTAACAGCTATTTCGTCTGTCAATTAGAGCGCCTGTGCTAACCTCAGAGGAGAAGCATATTTATAATAGATCTTTGCTTTTGATGGTGCTCTTAGGGGCAGTAATTAGCTCTTTGTGCTTAGGTAATGGTATGGGCTTCTTGGCTCTGAGGCTATTCACAGACAGATTGCTAATGGAGGCGCGTTTGCATCCACTCCCATCATTCCTTCATCAGTCACCCACCCCTTTCATTTCAAACACTCCAAGCAAATGCTCTGAGACCAACACACACACACACACGCTCACAGAGTCTTTAAGGGCTCTGGTCAAACACACCCACCTTTCATGTCTGAGAATTGTTTGTGTGGCGATGTGTGCGTTTGAAAAAAAATGTTCCTTTGTGCGCCCGTGTGTGCACGTTAGAATTTGAGAAATGGGTCCACGGGGAGAGCAGGAGCATAATAGCGAGGGCTCGACTAATGAGTGAATAATGAGTGTATGTTTGTGTTTGCAGCGTGCGCACACGTATTCATGCATTTCCCTGTGTGTGTGTGCGTGTGTGTGTGTGACAGACTGAGTGGCTCCTCCTGCTCAGGGCTTCGGAGTTAAAAGGGAAGTCTTCAGGCTAAGTGGTGGTGAGCGCTGCCTCACACAGATCGGATCAAATGAAATCGCAGCGTGAGTGCGTTTGTGTGTTTGTCAGATTTAGGGGGAGAGGCTATATTGATATGAGGTTGTGTTTCAGTCACATCTGAAACCCGACTCGATACCAGAGGACAGTCAGCGCATCCTGTCCTTATCAGCTGGTGTGTGTATGTGTGTGTGTGTGTTTGTGCGTGTGTCCTCTGCTTGCTGTCTCTCTATGCTTCTTTTATTAATGTGTTGTTAAGAACATATTAGACCAATTTTCATGGACATGGATTGTGATGCATTCCTAAACCAAGGGACAAAGTCAAGGGACAAAGGAAGCCAAAAAAATAAAGAAAAAGCAGTCACAAAACAAATATTTTATTTGTGACCATGAGCACAAATTCAGCATTTTTAGACCACTGAGGAATAATACACTTTTTTTTTCAAACGATTGGACTTCAGCTGAACTTGTGGTTCATATTTCCAACATTTTGTATGTTTTTTATATTGGAGCTGGCTAAGCATGTTTGTCTATACTTAACCATAGTTTTTAATCCTTAAACTCAATGTAATAGTGGTATTGAATCAATTAATGCAGTGCATGATGTTCTTATGTGGGGATGTTTCATCTTGTAGCACAGTAAAACAGGAAAAAATTGATTATTTCCCCCCAAAAAGGGGCACAATGGAAGTCCATTTCTGTCCCCTGAGGTACGTCGTCAACTCATGTGCCTAAGGAGGCACATATTTGTACTTTCTGACGGGGCTGAAAATGAAACATATACTCCCAAGTAGCTTTTGTACCCTTTATTGAGCATTTTAGGCTGATGGATAGAAAAGAACGAGTTGTAAAGTAAAAGTTGTTGAATAAGTCCTGGGTTCAGGTGAGCATTTCGGTAAATCAGATACTTTATATCTTTAACGCGGACACCATATGTCCAGTCATTCCAAGGGGATGTTTGGAATAATCTGATAATCTAACATGCATGTTAGGTTGAATCTGGGGGTGAATCAGGCATCACAAATGTTCATTCACACTCGCACACTCTAATTTTTGCTAAAATGTAGCATGAGAAAAGTGGCAGCTCTGCCTTTGTAATGAGAAAGATCTTAAAATCCTGGTCAAGTTTCCATTTGCAAAGTTTTTCAATGTGTTTTAAGAGGATGTGATTCTTATAGCATCTTTATTGCCTTTATGTTGGGGATTAAATCAGACATTTGACATGACAGAACAACTCTGGTGTATCCAAAGTCTCTTTTCCCCTATGCTTTCTGCTTTAAAAAGACAAATGTGTATCGTCAGCCATTTTAATCAGCACCTGATTACGATTCATAAATAAATTGAACTGTTCCCTCAGGAATTCTAATTTGTTTTTGTTAGCCAACTCTTGAATTGTAATGATTCATTTAAATCGAACCAAAGAGTTTGTGAAATGTTGCAGTGTCAGTAGGTAGGTAGATTACATCTAAAATTCTAAGAATTGACCGGCGCATAAGGTGAGGCTGGTCTGTAGCGTAAATGCTGATTCAGAGCTGTGTGTGCGTGGTCAGTCGGTCAGGTGTGCGGGCAGATGTCCCCGAGGCCTGGTCCAGTCCTGCGGGGCCTCTGGAAGCATTTACCTCCACAATGAGTCCCATCTGCTGGCCTTTGGCGTGGAGGAAGAGGAGCAGAGTGAGACTCATTGAAGGGAGGACTCCTGTGATTGTGTAGCACCGCTGTCACCTGCATGTTTGTCTGATTCATCGCAGAATTACTGAGTGGACGCTGTCGCTAGGGCCTTTATGAGGCATGACAAAGCGAGTAGTCGAATGTGGGGCTGTATGATGCAGGGTGTGTGCTTTTGTTCGGCTTGTTTTATGAGATTAGTTCCCCTTTTAACACAATGAAAAAAATGTATGTATGTATGTATGTATGTATGTATGTATGTATGTATGTATGT
>JABUIW010000038.1:1883270-1894561 GCA_013363375.1 Menidia beryllina | reverse complement strand
AGAGTTCACGCCATGTCCCAGGACGTAAAGCTGATCGTGGTGGTGCGCGACCCCGTCACTCGAGCCATATCTGATTACACACAGATCATCTCCAAGACCCCGGACATCCCTCCCTTTGAGACCCTGGCCTTCAAAAACCGCACCACAGGTACCCCAGAACTCCAGAGTTAATGGCCACATTTATTTTCAATTTATTAATTAAATGTTGAGAAACGGATTTGCTATTTTTAGAAACTAGTGAGCCTCATCTGTCAACAACGATCACTCACTTAAGGTAAAGAAAACTGATTGAAACATCCAGTTTGATGAATAGATAAATATATGATCGGTTCTGTTGAGACTTCCACTTGACTAGAGAAGATAAGTCTCACATCCTTTCATTAATTAAAAAACATATAATTTAATTAATCAAATGTGTGTTTTTGGCGACAATCGAGTTGTTGTTTGGGGCAGCACCTGCTTGATTCTCTCCCTTATAAATAGTTCACATCTGCCCCGTATGCATGATGAATCCAGACGGAAACGTCATAAGTTCTTCATCTTGTAAGCTCATGGTAGAAGATGAATAGATTTTTATAGCTTTCATCAGGAACTAGCTGGTGAATCTGAATCATCGGGTAAGCTGAGGAATCAATATTATTTCTTAGGAGCTGGTAAAGACTTAAAGAAACGTTGGCCCACAACACGAGTTCATCTTTATAACAACTGATGTTTTATATCAGCTGAATGATGAAACTTCATGCAAATGTCTTTGAAGGAAAAACAAGTCAACAGAGGTCTTAATGGTTAACTCATGTCCTTTCTCTCAAGTATTTATTCAGCATTACACTCGAACAGGTCAATGACATACACCATATATTTTGGGAAATGCAAGATTGGGCACTTTTATAGGAAAATGATTGTCATATTACGCAAAGGAGACAAGCAGCTTAACAAATAACCAGGCCACACTTTAAAGAAATCAACCTACCTGCAACTCTAGGTGTCATTATTTTTTAAAACTACAGTTTGATTGTCATTGAGGGTAGGCTAAATGTTGTCCTGAATGTTGCCTTTCTACTCATTTTTGGATAGTGAATGACTAACAAAGTAATATCTATCATCCGTATCTTATTGATGATGGCGTTTTCTGCCAATAACCAGGCTTTTTCTGTGCTTCCTGTCTTTGTCTCCAGGTCAGATTGACTCTCTGTGGAGCCCGCTGTGGATCGGCCTCTATGCCCAACACATGGAGCGCTGGCTGGCTTGGTTCCCCAGGAGTCAGATCCATCTGGTCAATGGCGAGAGGCTCATCTCAGACCCGGCTGGAGAACTGGGCAAAGTCCAGGACTTTCTGGGCCTTCAGAGGATAGTCACTGACAAGCACTTCTACTTTAACAAGACGAAGGGTTTCCCCTGCCTGAAGAAGCCCGAGGGCAGCAGCAAACCCCACTGCCTGGGGAAGACCAAGGGAAGGACGCACGTCTCCATAGATCCGGAGGTCCTTCAGAAACTGAGGGACTTCTACAAGCCCCATAACCAGCGCTTCTATCAGCTAGCAGGACAAGACTTTGGATGGCAGTGACCCTTTGACTATGTAGAACTAGAAGCTTCTGTTGAGACCCTTTGGGGTGGAAACCTGTGCGAATCTGCCATTTGATTGGAGCAGATATGACTGCGAAAGATTGCACGAGACGGCTGGTTTCGTTCTTCTGACCAGCCAGGGAGCATCTCAGATGCTTGCTAACGAAACACTCAAGTCCAACAATCAGTGATCCTGTTCCAGTATATGAGAGATAACAGCATCTTACATTTAGTGGATCCTAAGTGGAAGGGGTTCAGGCGAGTCTGTTGGTTCAGAGGCTGTAAAGAGGCTGTGTTTGTCATAGATCGTGGCTTTCTAAATGTTGAACAGTGAACGCGAGCATAGCTTTTAGTGTCTTTGGTCTGCAGTTAAATCCTGACCCACTGTCAGCTGTAGTTGTACAAGGAACTCAAGAACCGAAGCATTTTTGTACACATTCCAATTTCCATAACTTTGTTTTTCAATTCATTTGCTCTCAACCCGTGGAGTTTTAAGAATTCAAGGGGCAATAAGTGCATACATATTGAGTATGCTCCCGCAAGCATTGTTTCCAAAAAGGGGGGATGAATCTTTTATGTGGCAAACAGCAGAAGACTGAGCAAGAGGATCTGGGAATGAGCTCGGATATAACGGAGTGGTTTTGTATTCTTGAATAATGAATGTGGATAAGTGGATGTGGGTACCGGTGAGGATCGCTTGGCATATTTGTATGCTATGCTTTGGTTAGCGTCCCGCTGCAAGACAAGCCCACTGCGCCGTACCTTTTGACGAGTGAAGGCATCAGTGGAGGGCGACCCAAACAGAATCAAAACCTGAGAATCAACACCGGGCTCTCCAGCTTCTGCTTACATCGTTGTTGGTTTTCAGTTTGCATGTATTTGCACTAGTTTGAAAACATGAAAATAAATGTATTTTTAAGCAAAGACATTTCTTCCTCACGATTATTTTTTGTTAACCACTTTCCATTGGATTTGCTTCTGTTTATATGTCAAGAGTCTGGTTGTCTCAATAGATATTAGTGATTGATAACTTATATATTATAAACATTTAGTGGCTGTGTTATAGATAAATGGATGAATCTAGTATGGATGGGTGAAAATATGGTCAAATGATACAGATACTGAGAAGTCACACGCTGAATAGTTAAAGCAATACTGCCATCTTCTGGTCATAAAAGAGAACCTTTACACTCCATAGCAAACATGATACCAACAAGATTTTTATTACCGTACATGTTTCTTGTTGATATTTAAATATAATGGTACCATACATTTGAATTCATATTCATATACAGGTTTACTAATAATTACCCACAAAAGATTAAGTAAATCGAGGAAACTAAACAGAATGAGCCACTGTAAATACTTTAAGTTAAGATGTACACATGAAGTGAAAGAAAAAGATCCAAGTTTAACTCAGGGAGGTGAAACAGAAGCCAAACTCAAATAGAATACATCTGTAGAGTTGCTGGCGTTACAGATAGCTCGGTAATTAACAAGTAAAAAACACACACAAAATAAAAAGCACAAATACATAACCAAATGCACTTCGAATTAGCCATAAAATGCAAGACTGATTCTGGACTGTCAATACAACAAAAGTACCACACTGTCAAGTAAATATTCAAACATACAGTTGACGACGAAAAGCGATGCGCACCTCCCGCAGATCCATTTTGGCAGTTTGCACAGAGAGCCACGCGTTTTTAGATGCAGTTGGTCAGAGAAACGGCGTCCTCCTTATTAAGCATGCTGTGTGATCAGTTGGCATGCTGCATGGATGTAAAGGCACTCAGCAAGTCCTGCAGGGCTTCTCCCCACATGGAATCAACCTCCTTTCACCCACGTTTTTGATCCACGGCGGGGTAAAAAAAAAAATCAGCTTTTCCCTTTGTAGCTGCTCCCAGTCTACCCACAACCCAGGATCTGCTGAACTCTTTGATGCAAAAACTCTTGGGGTATAAGGTGTGTTTTGAAACCAATTCAGTGCTATTTGGTTTAAATGGGGGGCAGTGTCTGCGTTGCTCCAATGCGGTGTATGTGTCATAAACCTAAGTGGACCCATCACTCAAACAAAACTTTAGCCGTGTGTACCTTGACTCAGTGGGTAAAACCCAGCGATGGCCAGAGTTTTTTATTCTTTTTTCTTCTCGAATGAGAAGACCGATCTTTGGTAGCGTACTGATGGAGAAAGCGGAGAGTCTGAGCAACTTTCATAGAGCTTTCTGGCTTTTGGTTTGTTGTTCAGCTTCGCATTATTTTGAGGTCTCACAATTTAGGCATTCCTGTGTTCTGACAGCATTGCTTTTTCAGAGAAATACACACTTTGAAACAAAACTTTGGAGGCAGTTAAGAGGTCATGGTTCAATCTCAGACCCATACAGAACTATATATTTCAGTTTAGCCTCATGGACTTTATATTTAGATTTCGTAGATATTCTTAATCTCATCTAGTTTATGATTTATTCCTTTATTTGTAGTTATCATGGAAGCTGATTACCAGAATTCCTTCTAGACTCAATACTGAAACTCAATATTAGCACACAAAACCGGGAGGCCTCTTTCAGTGTAAACACAATCAGTAATCATATAGTTCATGTAAACAACTGAGTTGAGAAAATAATTAAGCTTAACCTTGTTATTTACATGAGTTGTAATCTCTAATATGCATTACCGGGATATTTATGGTCATATTTCTGTAAACGGGGCACGCAGAATACAGATCGAATTAACAACCTGTGCAAGTAAAGAATATAGTTTGTCGTTCTTTGGCAAACACCTGACTACAACAGAGGACCCACTGGTAAGCACCGAATGGTTTGTACCCTACCTATTAAGATGTTGTTCATCAGCTGGTCACAAAAAGGCCAAGCTAGCTAGCGCGAATGAACGTCAAGGGTCTCATTTTTGAAAGACCTGGTGGAAAAACTATTTTGTTAAAGTGTGAAGCCTTTTATAGATTTATAGAGCTTGAATTGACAGCCTGACTTTACTTCTAGTCTAAAAGTAAGAATAACTGCCAACACATGTTCACCAGTGGAACCCTTGTATACACTGTGGAGAACCATCATGAGGTCTTCTTCTTTTATGGTGTTTTTAGCTCATTGTAGAAGATGAATAGATTTGTATTGCTTGTATCTGAAACTAGTTGGTGAATCACAAACATCCGGTAAGCTGAGGAATCAATATGACTTCTTAGAAGGTTGTAAAGAAATAACGAAATGAACACCACACTTGTATTTAGGTGGCCCAAAACACGAGTTCATCTTCATGATAACTGATGTCTACGATAATAAACCATGTTGCTTTTTAAAGTATTTACACTGTGCTGCCTGTGAAAATGTCAATGACACACCAATGTTTGAAAGTTCTAGAATGCGTCTCTAACAATACTCCTCCCCCTGTGGGTCGGGCAGGTCGTTGAGGTCCAGGAAGAGGGACGTGTTGGAGAGCTTGCGTCCGTTTGAGGACAGGTCCAGCAGCTCCTCGGCCGTGCTGGGCACCGAGCTGATGTACATGTCCCACACCTGCTCCGGGGAGTCCAGCTCCAGCAGCTTCTGCTTGATTTTCATGTTCTTCTCTATGTTCTTTCTCTTGTGCTTGAACTCCAGGATGGTTTTGGTGTAGCGGTTGATGGTGGTGACTGAGGATGCCATGCAGGCCGTGAAGGAACCCCAAGCCAAGCTGTCAAACAGAGAAAAACAGTCAATAGAAAAGAACTATTTTATTTAGTGTGAGATTATTGGGTTGGATCTAAGAGGTTTAAAAATGAAAACCATTTAGGATCAGAAGTCATTACATTGTACCGCTAATGTTACTACCCGCAATGGCAATGTGATATGAGGCCAAAGAGGAAGATAAGAACGGACAGATCTATAAAGATGTTTAACTGGTCCGGCAGGCATTGGAGTAGACATGTGGACCACTACTCTGTCGCCCCATTTAGCCACCGTATACCTTCTGATAGCTGACTGTCAAAAGGAACTTTCATCCTTTGACATTCAGTCAGTCCGTCATGGGCTATTAGTTACTCAGTCAGATAAAGTGGAATTAAAATGCCACTTAAAGACTAAAAAGCCTACGTTCACATTGCAACCTGAAGTGATCTAAATCCATTTTTTCCGGTGAAATCCATTTTTTCTTTGCGTGGTATTTATATTTGGTCCTCAAGGTCTTTATTTTTAGACCCACAGTCGGCCATTTCTTGGGAAAGGCTAACAAAAATAGCCTGGTTAAGATAAGACCTTCGAGTTTGACCTGGATAGAGCTATTCCCCCCCAAAATACTAATTAAGTCAGAAACATTGTTCATTCAATACTTATCAAGCTGGAAAGTAAGGGCTTTGAACCATCCAGTTAAAAGGAGAAAGGGTATTTCTCATCTGAAGGTTCTTAAGACCAAATTAGCTTTTTTTTTTTCTTTCTTTTTTTTTTTACAAGAAACTCATATTTGTTATTATATTTTGAATTACATGGTCACTTTATCTTTATTTCAAATATATAAAAAAAGTTTTTATTCATTCATTTTAGAATGCTGACATAATAATTACCCTACAGCAACGTTAAAAAAGGCTGTGTTGTCAACTAATAATTACTGCGTGACAGGAAAAATAAGACTCTTTTGACAAGTATTCAGAAGACCAACAAAAACCACAGTGGAAAAAAAACAACCTTCTTTTGACAGCTTTTCATGTTAACAATATTGAGCTGTGCGTGGTCTTCTTTAACAATTGTTGCGTCCTCACACAGCTGCTCCTGGAGATGAACTTTTCTGTCATCCACCGGTTTTTTACTGAGTCTAACGGGAGTCCTGATGTCTCCTGAAAGTGCTTTTAAGCACAAGACCCACTCAGTTGTTCACACTCATGTGCAGTTATGCTATGGTAGTTTCTTGTCAATGCATTACACGGTCAGACTGCTAGAAGTTGGATGTCAGTTCATGCTACTCAGAGTCAATTCTGCCACGAAGTGC
Organism: Menidia beryllina; assembly: GCA_013363375.1. Classification (NCBI taxonomy): domain Eukaryota; kingdom Metazoa; phylum Chordata; class Actinopteri; order Atheriniformes; family Atherinopsidae; genus Menidia; species Menidia beryllina. The sequence goes on along the minus strand of JABUIW010000038.1, from coordinate 1,888,027 downwards.
TGATGGGACTCCATCGCCGAGGACAAACTCTATAAATTCCTTTTTTTAACTTTGGCAGAAGGCATTGTGCAGTAAAAAAACAAAAAAACATCAATTTTAGACTCCTTTTCTGTCATTTTAAAGACTGCGGGTACAAAGGCCTTGGGTGTATTTTAGCCATTTAGTTTTATTGTTCACGTATTTCAACCGGCACAGATTCAAAGTTGGTAAAAATTGACTTTCTCAAGCTAAAGACTTTAGTCAACGAGATGTGAAATAGAGCAATGAGAACATAAACTCACATATAGGACCAGCTGTAGTCCCAGGACTGAGGTTTCCAGTCCTCTGGGCCTATACTGACCGTCAGCTGGAAGGCTGTGGTAAACATCATATGCGCCACCATACCCAGAAGACCTGAAAGACATGGGGGAGAGGGAATGGGAAAAGCTCAAACTCAACAGTTTTCAGCTGTTACCAGTAGGTGTCAGTGTTACACAACTGTCGCACTCAAGATGTGTTCTCAAAAACAAGTGAACACTTGTTTATCAGAGGTTTTATCCAAAGGACTTCGATTATATAGGGAAATAACCAAACAAAAAAAAAGCAACCACTATAGCTCAACAAAGAACTTTAAGAGTTCCAACAGAAAGGATTTTAAAAATAAGTATATCAAATATTTTAATTTTACACACATATATTAATATACAGACAGAAATAGTAAAGAAATGTATTGTGGTGGGTTGGGTTAAATCAAACACAGCAGTGTTAACAAACCAATGACTCTTATTAGATTGTTACTATCACTATTATTATTGTTATTTGCATGATTACTCAGATTTGCACTGATAGGCACGTGACGCTTTAAAAACAACTCCTACAATATTATCACATTGTACATTTCACTACAGTTTTGCCTTATTGTAGGAGTTTTTGCAATAAAATAGTATTTTCTACTTATCAAATGATCAGGTTTGAGTGAGTCAAAGCTGGGTGAGCTGGATGATTACATCACCGGACCTTGATCACATGAACTTAATATACAAGTACGTGAATCTTACCTAAAATCATACCTAAAAAACATTGTTTGTGTCAGAAAAAAACAACAACAAAAAACGCTGGCCAACGACGTGATAATGACGACGTTTCTGTTTTACAGGTACGGGCTTTTCATGGGCATGGATGAATTTTTTGGTGCACGGTCCAGTGTGCAGAGGCCACTGGTTCATGCATTAATCAGAAGCCTCTCCACGCGACTTGCAAACAGCTCAAACTGGAACAATGAACGATCCGCTGGCAAAAATATAGCAAATAAAGCCAAAATGAGAGCACTGGTTCATGAGATAAACCGTCTGCTGAGCACCCACTGCTGCTGCAACATTTGAGTAAGACACATGTAGTTTTGAATGGCATATAGCACTCAATATTTATGAGTGTATTTGGAATAAAAAGTCCTTGAAAAAGTAACTTATCGCACCAGCAAGTTAACTACTAGTAGCAATAGAAGCAGCAGAGATGCTCTTAGCCAGGACTGGACAAGTAAAAATGGACCTGATCTAGTTGATTTAATGTTTTCTTGCTTTTTAGTAAGTGATAAACCTGTGTTGTTTTAAAAGGACTTTGAAATTTTGAATGGCAAGATAGCAAAGATTATATTTATCGTATTATGTCCAGTTGATTTTTGCTACTGAAACTCAAATGGTTTTAATAGTCTCTTCAGTAGAGCTACTTTATGAGATTTTATTCAAGCAATGATGAAATTCCTGTGAAATAGAATAAACAACCTAGTTACGTTTCGAATTTTTTTCCCGTTAATTTTTAAAGAATTATTCGTCTGACCAGTGGATTCACATACAAAGGGATGCAATGCCACAGGAAACTGAAATGATGATAATAGTATCCTTTTTAAGTCCCATTTATATCTGTGACTGGAATGAAAACAGTGTCTCTCCGATGTATTTACGACATGGTTGTCCTCAAATATTTTGATTGGGATGGTACATTTTACACATGTCGCTTTTTGTGTAAATCATAAACCTTAATTCCATTGCTCCATGAAGACTGTGGGGATTACAGCTGGATGATCGAAAAAAAAATCTGTGACATGATTTAAAATGAATAACAACAATAAAAAAAATAATGTTTGACACAGAATTTGAATTGAACCCTTTTCTTGCGCTTTCTAGACTGATTGTTTTAAAAAAAAAACGCATTTTCCACTTTAATAGAAACAAGAAAAAGAAGGAAGTTCCCTTTATGTGATCCCAAATTGACTCTTGAACCAGGACAAATGACAATGAACAGAACTCAGATTTAAGATACAGGGTGTGTATTTCCCTGTTTGTTTCCCTGCACCATTCATCACCCGAAATATGGAGCATGAACAAAAATCAGCCAATCGGATTACTACATAAGCCGTCCTCTGTAAATCCCCGGACTGAACAAGAGAGCACCAGATCCAGCTGCAAACACCTAAACTCTCATCTCATCCCTATCAGTGGTCATGTCGTGTCCTAAACTGTCCCACAGCAATATTATCGTAATTCTGTGCAGATCAGGGACGGATTCTTCTCAGAATGAATGCAGCTTTTCTCACTTTCAGCCTGTTCTTATCAATGGGAATGATGCATGTTTGCTCCAGACAAGGTGAGCCTAAAATCCTGAGTAATCTACTTTTAGGAATAAAGCACTTTGCTGGGACATGCCACACTGGGGACAACGGTTTAGTGTCTTTATTGTGTACTTGGAGGCAACAAAGTCAACAATTACAACAATTATGGAGGACGGAAGAGTTTGAGATTTTGAAAAAAACGTTTTAAGCTTTTCTTGTTTAACTTTCTCCACGAAAGTTGAAAAAGACATAAGTTTATTCTAACAATCTTGTTGTCAGAACATTGTCTGCTGAACTCCTGTTAAACCGCACATAATCTCTCATGCTAATATTAAAAAAAAGTTTTATTAAAACATATAAACAGTGTAGCGAACGCAGTTACATAAGCATTTTTTCTGTGTGAATTTATTTTATTTTGTGAATATGAATATCTTTTACTTTTAATATCCATTTCATATTTTGTGTATTTTTTTTATTAATATGTACATACTTTGGGGAAATATTGTAATAATGTCAAATGGAGACGTCACCGATTGGGTCATCACTTGATCACGTGATGCCTTTGATAGGAAATTCTGAGTTTTGTTTATACTCAGTCGGCATGTGCAAGAGAAAAGGCAAAGGACTGAAATATAGAAGAAATGGACTTCTAGCAACTCCTAACCTTCTGATTGGAGGGGCATACGGTATGGACAATTGAGAGAATTTATATTTTGTTTAATAAGTTTCAGTTGATAATTCACATAAGGGAACATGACGGTTTCACTGATGAATATTTTCCACCGTGCATTTTGCAGCGTTCACGGTGGTCTTGGGCGTTTTTATGATGGAAAATCCTTTAATAAAATGTTTGGAACCATCAGTTGGATCAACCAGTTATAAAAAGTTGGGAGCAGCTATAAAAAGGAAAATATCAGCTACTATTTGTACTAAATAGTGAAAACTCTTCATGCTGGGATTTGAATTAGTTGGTCAGAACCTCAGGTACTGCTTCTCTTCTGTATATTTTTGTAGATTTCCATGTCTTTTCAGGTATCTTATCACCAAGAAAATAATTATTTGTTGTGGTTTGCTGTGCGTTGTAAATGTTGAAAGAATTATTTATTGTGACACTACCAGACATTAAGCGATTTCATGTGTGCTCGCTATAGATTTAGACAGAAAACAAGGTCATTTTTAGAGAATAGGACCATAAAGAAATCTCATTGTTTTGAAAAAGCATATTTTACCGAGGTATTCGGAGCTGATTATGTCTATAACAAACATATAAAAAAAGAGTGAATGTAGTTCTGTAATCTCCCTCTTGTGGATAGACAGTAGAGTTGATTATTTTCATGGAGTTTGTGATTATGGATCATGACCTGGCTCTCCGGATGGGTGACTCATCACATAAAGTAGTCCTTCTGTTCCTCACTTCTACAGCAACAAGACAATGTTGTTTTCTACAGAGCCAATTCAAATGAATAAAACATACTTCAAACTGAGGATTAGATAAGAGGGTTAAACAAATCCATCAGTGTAGTGAACGGATCAAGCTTTCTCCAGCTAGAAAAAACGAACACCGCAAAAACTGTTCAGAAACATTTTGATTAACAGGGAAAAAAAGCCAAAGGCCTCTCAGATTTCCACGATATAGAGGAGGACCAGTGAACTGGAGCCAACTGTTACTGGGCAAGAGGAGGGAGACAAATGGCCAGTTCATCACCAGCCCAGATCAACTATTAACCTGCCATGCGTGTTTTTGGAGGAAAGACTCGCCGCCCTACGGGGGATTCGAGCCATAAACCCTCTTACTGCCCAGTTGAATTCACGCAGACCCGATTTTTTACAAAAAAATTGCCTTTTTTTTCTTTTGAAAGCGAAAGTTTGAATACAGAAATCTTAAAAGTCTGTGGTACACAGCCTGTCTACACAGTTAAACTGAATTAAATCCAATATGGGAGTATTGATTGATTGGGACACCCGGGTTAACGCATGTTCATGCATTAGATTAAGCTTTTGACAGATTGGAGATCGTGACTGGACAAAAACAGCCGGATGTACAAATCAGATTCTAAATAATCAGAGACAGTAATGAGAGGCATTTTACGAATGTAGTCAGAAAAGTCGTGCTGAAGAAATCCATCTATCTATCTATCTATCTATCTATCTATCTATCTATCTATCTATC
>JABUIW010000038.1:1822278-1883260 GCA_013363375.1 Menidia beryllina | reverse complement strand
TCTATCTATCTATCTATCTATCTATCTATCTATCTATCTATCTATCTTTTTATCTTAATTCAATTTCATGTTATAATAGAGATCCTGTCTCTTCTTCAAATATAAAAAGTGTACATAACTGGCTGTTTGGAATACAATTTTAATTCAATTTTCAATGTGTTATTCGGTATGAACAAGGGAACACCAGATGAAACCCTAACAAGCTACGCTCCCAGTTATTTTCATTTATAAATATTCAAACATTTAGTCATGCACAATACAAAAACAACACCACACTTAATATTAACGTAGTTACCACTTTGCAGAGTCATCAAAACAACACTCTGGTTTATTTTCTTTCTGGGAAAAAGGATTTTTTCTTCCTGTATAAAGGGTAATACCTTACATTGAGTGTTTCTTTTTTTCGCCCCACTGCTACACACTTATTTTTCCCATCGTCACTCAGACAAAGCTCCTTATTTATTCTCATTCTATGCCACATAATTGAGAAGTGTAACAAACTCTAATCGAGGCCTTTGAATTCTTCCTCTACACCTCATTACCACCCCCACCCCATTAAAAGGAGAAACAACTTTTAAATGCCTCTCCAAATTCAAGCACTTTAGTGCAGCGAGCCCTCTGCATGTTTTTATGCCGTATACCCTGACAGATGATGCAATAAAAAACAGTAAAATCGTTTCTTATTCCTCTTAAAACAGAGATAAAACTACAACGCTCAGCGTGAACTGTGAAGGGTTCATCGTCTCTGCTTATGCAAACAACTCACCCCCCCGATAGAGAACTTTGGATGAATAAAACATCACATGCAGAAAGAGGTTAAGAGAATCAGCTGGAATCCAAAAGTTAGAATAAACACCTCAGTAGGGGTATAAAAACTAAAATAATCAACAGTGAGGAAGTGTCTCTGAGCTTCCACTGCCCTCACCAAAAAAAAAAAAAAAAAAAGCCTTCTATCATGCGTCGCCATCTCAGGATATAAAGCGTATAATTCGGATTTTTATGTTTCTAAATCAAATTCTATCCAACGTTTGCCCTATCGGAAGGCATCTCAGAGCTTAGGATAGCGTTTACCTGCCTCTGGTTAGTTGAGTTACAGAAATCTGGTAAAAAATCTATTGAAAATCAACATTTAGAAGAGTAAACTAAAGATTTTTGCATTTGAGCGGCCCCAGGTCAACTTCATTTTATAAACTTCATATTTAAGCTCCATTTGTCAATTCTTTTTTTTTTATCTCAGTCCTCCTTACTTTTCATTTAACACTCAGAATTTTACTTTTGTAATACCGGTACAGTTAGACAACTGTGACTAGCTTGGCTTGCTCAAAAGCCAGTTTTAATAACTAAACAAATGAACATGTATGTTATGGGTGCTGTCCTGGATAAAACAACACAACACGTTCCCTGTGGAACTGTTTACCAGACTCTTAAATTAGTAAGACTCTTAAATTATTATTTTTTTTAAAACAAATCTTAAAAAAATGTAAAAAAAAAACGAGTTGGAGAACATTCTGAATGACATTTAACTAGCTTGAACAGTTGTATTCATTCCTTTGCAGACTGACAAGATCAAATAGGATCAAATTTCTTTTTTTCTTTTTCGTTTCTTACTATTTTTTACTTTGTTCATCTTACGGAGTTGGAAATCAAAGCAACAGTGGGAACCAGTTCTTGCTTCAAACCTTTCAATATGTTTCCCTGAGTTGCAGCATTCGAATACTCGTGTCTGAGCGGATTTCCTAACAGATATAAAGAAATTTTTGTAGTTTTACAATGGTCCCTCTTTTTAATGTTCATACCTCTTGGTCTAAACATCTTATTTCCACTGCCCTGTAGCAACAAATGCTCTCATAATAGCTAGATGAGCCTGACAGTTCCTATTTCATCCTACCGTGTCTTGTTTGGAGCATTGCGTTTTCTTTTAAAAACCTTTAACAATTCATGAAAAAGGACTGACAACAGGACAAAAGACAGCTTGGTTCTGTCCAGATTTCCTAACTAGGGACGTTCGGAAGCTTCTACAGATGTCAAGGAAACAAAAAACTTCAGATGGTGAATCAAAAACAATGGGAGAAATACTGAGAGAGGACCCAGTACAACATGCACATCAACATAACAGTTTGACCAAAGCATAAGGTATAAATATAATGCTTCTGTTTGCATTTTCAAACGTAGCCACAGCAGCTTTCTGAACAAACCAGAGTAAATCCTTTGAAAACAGCTGGTGACAAACTATGCTAAACCTTGTGTTCATACTGTGTCTCTCAGAAAAAGACAGTTTATCTAATTAACACTAACTTATACATATCATATCATCTACAGTTGATATCATGATGAAGGGAATTGTTGGGTTTCTGTAATTAACTTCAGAGTAGGGTCTGACCTGCTCTGTTTGGAAAGCGCTGTGAGGCAACTGTTGTTGTGATGTGGCGCTGTATAAATAAAATTGAATTGAATTGAATTACATTTGTTGTTAAGAACTAGGTGGAAGGTGTAAATAAGAAAATGAAGTTTGGAAAATGATCAGACTGAGCAAACATTTACAATATGGGAAAAATTCGATCCACCAACTCGAGTTGATATTTGCCTTTTCCAAAAAAAACTTGATGTGTAGACAGAATAAATAGAAGCAACTATATAGATTAATATGAAAAGAATTACAGGTCTAAACTTAAAAACAATAAAAAGTGATTACAGTTTCCCTGTGATTACAGATATAACATAACCTCTTATTTTCTATTGTAGTTCTACCCTACAGTTGTTGTTGCTTTAAAAAAATAGCCTAATGGTTTATTTCTGATTAAAATCAGCTTCTTGTAATACATTTCAGACACCAGCAGTTATATATATATTTATCCTTAGTAGTAGGAACATGTTTAATTCCCATTTCAGTGCTGTAAAATATGATAATATGATCAAACAGAATATACTATGTATATATACAGTTATGTATTTATGTTATATATGAACATAAACTGTATTTCCTCAGTGTTTAAAATGTCCTCATGGTGGTACCACTTTCAAATACCTCAATGTTTGTCATAAAAATGCAGAATATATCTCACAAACTTTAAACATAAGAGAGTGGAGTTAAAAAATGTGGACTCCCGTTGAACCCAGAGCGCTAATCTTCATAAAATGGCCGTTTCGGACACTTCAAACACACCTAAAATTGAGCTGGCGGGTCAGGAAAGGCCGGCGAGTCAGTGCTATGGAGCCAAGTATCTTTCTGTATGATTCACTGTCTGGAGTGTGGCGGTCAACACCCTTTTTACCGACGGATTAGCGAGAAGGTCATTGTAATAATTCCTCCGCTGAGAGTGGGAGGCTGTCTGCTAACCAGCAGGAAATCTTCTCAGGGGCTTTTGGGGCTGAAACTGGCCTGAATGTATGATTGGATAAACGGCAACACTGAATTATTTCTGCGATGAAACAGAACGGATGACGACCAGCGTGTCCTTCTTTTTGTGTTTGTGTCTGAATTTCCGGCACTGGGATCTGGCTAGTCGATGCATCTCCTTGGTACTGGGCTTTGTTGAACATAAAGTATAGTTTAATCTATCTATCATCTCATCAAATGTGTTTTCGACATACTCACTGAGGTTTTATGACGATTGAATTTGACTAATGACAACTTTTCACCTCGGCTAGTTTCCATCAATAAAACAAGCATAAAACAAGATGGCCGTCCTGTCCTCAACATAGGGCTGGGGGAACACAGAATTGAACCCTCAACCTGCCAATTGGTAGACAACCACTCTTCCTCTTGAGCAACATTCAAGTCAAACTGTGGAAAGGTGAAGGAGTTGACATGTGACTAAACTGGGTGTAAAAGAAACATATTTAGTCAAATTCTTCTGAGTTATAACAATGAACAGTTTTAGAATACAGCATATAGTTGTCTAAGAGCAGCCTCTATTCCTGTGGTACTGACAAGAGAATTGGGAAAACCCACCAACTCAGAACATTCTAGTAATGAATGATTTCCTATTAGATTGAAATGATGTGAAACAGATGAAATTTAAAAAGAAATTGCATGATAACTCATATGATAATCATATTATGCACAGTTAAATCTTACACATTGTTCTCTTTTTGCTCTGTCTGACTATTTTGACCATTTTGAACAACATCATAGCCAAACTACGTCAAAGCCAACATAGTTTCAAAAACAAAGGATGGAGCTCTCACCAATGAGGTGCCCCCGCATTCATTTTAAGGAGAATGCCAACTTTACCACACAACTTTAAGTTGGTACGTGTCTACAATGTTACCAATCACTGGCGCGTTGTAGACACCGCTTACACAACAGCGTTCAGGAAAACTTTATTCCAATATTTTATTTATTCAACCACTGTTGAGAACACTCTAAACTGGCCCTGGGAGTAAATGTGAGAGTGTGTGGTGGTGCCCGGAATAAGCAGTATGGACATTGCATGGATGGATTTATTATTAAGTAACTACGAAGCATGGGGCAGCTTTGCAAGTCCTTCCTTAAAACATGGGGATAATTTAATTCCTGATTTGTCTTTAACAATAAAATGTTCCTGCGTGTACTGTTGCATTTCGGCGGGAAAAGGCGTGATGAGTCTCACCTGAGAGCACAGTGAATATGGCGGCGAAGGCATTCAGCTTGAGGCCGTCGATGACGTTCCCAAAGTGACACACCTCCAGAGACATGAGGATGCCCCCGGTGGCCAGGAGGAGGATGTACAGGCACTCTGCCACGATGCACAGCCACAGCACGCCTGTGGAGACACACCGGTAAAGCTAAGCTAAAGCTAAGGTAAAGCTAAGGTAAAGCTAAGCTAAAGGTACGGTAAAGCTAAGGTAAAGCTAAGGTAAAGCTACGGTAAAGCTAAGCTAAAGCTAAGGTAAAGCTACGCTAAAGCTACGGTAAAGCTACGGTAAAGCTAAGCTAAAGCTAAGGTAAAGCTAAGGTAAAGCTAAGCTAAAGCTACGGTAAAGCTAAGGTAAAGCTAAGGTAAAGCTAAGGTAAAGCTAAGCTAAAGCTACGGTAAAGCTAAGGTAAAGCTACGGTAAAGCTAAGCTAAAGCTAAGGTAAAGCTAAGCTAAAGCTACGGTAAAGCTAAGGTAAAACTAAGGTAAAGCTAAGCTAAAGCTACGGTAAAGCTAAGGTAAAGCTAAGGTAAAGCTACGGTTAAGCAAAGCTAAAGCTAAGGACAACACAGAGAGACTCCGAATGAAGAGGTGTCAGGGAGCATGATGGGAAGTCGATGAGGGGGGAAGACGGAGTCAGAGGATAGGCAAGTTCTAGCTAAGGTGAAGGACAAGGGCAGGGATGGAACGGAGGGAGGAGGAGGAAGAATAATGAGTAACGAAAGGAGGATCAGTTCCCCCATTGTCCACATCATTAACCTTCACAGGTGGAGAGGGGATCTACAGTACGGGTTATTAAGAGGCCCGCAACATCCTGAGACTGGATGATAGTGGGACATATCTGAAGATGTAAAGAAAAAAAAGAAATGTAATTGCTCACACAGCCCCAAGGGCAGAACGTTATTGTGTGCTTAATTAATCTTAGGTTATGTAATGGATGTAATACGCTTGTCATCCAAAGTATTCCATTGTGATTAGATGAATAGAGTTACATCTTTTAGCTAAATTGAATCCCTCACTCAAGTCAAACATACAGTCAATTCGAATGAATTTGAACCGGGACTGGTGGAAAGGGTTAAGAAATGCGATTAGAGAATATTTAAGGCATTATGATGGATCAAAAGCAGGAACACATGATAAATGCTACTTAAATAAATGATACATTTCTTTGACTTGAATCATGTGATACCAATATAGTATAGACTGGCAATAAGGGTTTTACAAATGAAAAAGGCATCCATGTTCTCATCAAATGTAAAACCACAAACACAGTGAATCTAAGCGTTTCTAAGCTACAATTTAATTTCAAATCTCCTGAGAAAATAAGGAAGAATTTAAGAACTGCTCACAGTTTGTGTGTGGCGTGCATTACAGTTAAGGGAGTCCATTTAGTAAAAGCAGTTAGTATAAACTAAAGATTAGTTTTTTTTTTCAAAAATGTTTTACTTTTTTTTTTAGAAATACAGAAATCAAGGCTGAAATCAACAATGGGTTAATCTGTCAACAAGTGCACTGGTTCCAAATCATAAAAAGATTTAATATTTATTTAAAATGTTATCCAAGGCTGCACAGCTTCAGCAATAGTTATTCGTACAGTTGGTTTGTATTTTTCTGACACTTAAATCTGCATGTGGTGCCTCTGTGAGAATGTCTGACAGCAGAACTTTGTTTTTCATTCAAATGAACAAAGTGTCTGTGGGTGATTGTGTGGGAGAATGAATTGTAAGTAATATTTGTCCCTTTCTTTGTGATTTTTTTTGTGAAAAATACATGATAGCAAATTAAATGGACAATAACTAAGGAATATTAGATCATTTTCTAAGCCATTTCAAGTACTTCTTTCTTTGTTTTTCTGTAGTTTGCATTGTTTTTTGAGTTTCAGGCTGGGCTGAACAGATTGGAGGAAGCAGGGGTGCCGATGCCGAGGCATTATCGAGCACCTATTACAACGGTTCAAATTTACTTCTCCTGTTTCTGAAAAGAATTTTGGCAGGTTTAAGCCATGAATCAATCAGATCAGACAAATTCTGACAGTAGCAGCACTAACGCTCCCAAGAGGTGTGCAGTACCTAGACAAATGAGGCATCAAAAAGTGGGTTTTGCTGTCCCTCTTCCACACAATGTGGCTATCACCATCCTCTTTCCAGTGCCCTGAGCTCTGCCCACTCTTTCCTGTCAAATGGATCCAGAGGGCATTGAAGTCTGACTAGCTATTAGCCAATACCTACACGGGAAAGGGCGGACCACACTACCCATCATGCTCCAAGCATGTCCACGGGGGAATCAGAATAAGAAATACTTTAATAATCCCAGAGGGAAATAGGGAAATAGGGCGTCTTTAAAAACAAAAAAACAAAAAACTAAACAGGTTTGCTCCCCCCATCACCATTTATGATGTACACCAGATGTTTTTCCCTCCCCCCCATGGACCAGTCCATCTTAAATGATTTAAGTCTTTGTAATATATTTCTGGGTCTTGTATTCAAATGTTTCTAGTGTTTACCTTATTTCCAGATGTAATAAAAAAAAAGCCTAGGCCTCTATCCCAATTAGAAAAAGACTTGGGAACCGGTGGAACTACATTTTGGACTGGGCTATTTGTGGAGGAGAGGCTGCATGAAGCAGGGTTCAGTAAACCAGGATGGCTGAGGGAACAGATTCTCTTCTAGATGAAGCTATAAAAGCAATCCATTAAAAAAAAAAGAAACACCTCGGTGATAATTTCCCAGCAGTGCAAGCAATTCCCTCATTCCTAAAAGGTAATATAACCGAGAGACATTCATTTTAGTCAGGCAACAGTGTTTTAAACCCATTAGAAATGGAAACATTAATGAGAAAATATCACAATCCCATTAATATCACTTGGAGCACATTGCTGGTTTAGAATATAAATAATGAGGCAAATGTAATAACATGGATCATCACTGAAAGTAGCTTTATGTTCTCAACTTTGAATAATTCCTGAATACATCAGTGAGGTATAGGAGGAAGTCCAACTTTTTCTATGTTTACATACAACATTCTGTAAAATTGATCCTTACCTCTTTCATTTGGCGGTGCAACATAAAGGAAACTCCTGCAGTTCTCACCTGCCGAAGAATGGAAATGAGACATTTAATTGACACCTGAGGGACAGAGGTTAAAATGTAACAATCTGATAAGTTCATTTGTATTCCGTCGACTGTTGTTGAGGGCCGAGGGTCTCTGAGAGGGGATGAAGCTGCTGTTCGGAATTAAATCCCAGTTTGTTTCCATATGTAAAGGCGTTTTCTTATTAAGTTTGCGCAGTCTCTACATTCCTCCCCTCAGTGAGAATACTCCGCCAGAGGTAGGTCTTTTTTTTTTACCATCAACATAACATACTGTATGATTTTATGTCAACCCCAATCTTCAGCCTCAGGTATTTTTGACTTGCAGCAGAAAGCGGGCTGTTCTTTGGATGCCTTATCTGCAAATGGGCTGTAAATCAGCCGGGCAGGTACCACACACACACACACACACACACACACACACACACACACACACACACACACACACACACACACACACACACAGTAAGGAATCCTTAAATGTCACCCACACCGCGCCTGTAACCTTGCTGTTCTGGAGGCATTAAAACCAAGGCGCGAGGATTTTTCCAAGATAACGACTCACATTTGGCCAGTTGGAGTCAGTTTTTCATGTGCTTTCACACATGATGTATTACTCACAGAAATCAGGGCTTTTTATCAGTGGCTAACCAAAGTTTGGGCTCGAATATATCTGGGATTACCATAAAAAAAGCAACACTGAGAGGCAGATTTAAAGTTTTGAGTCATTTTTTAAAGATATTTAGTTACTGTACAACTGCTCAGTCTTACAAGCAAAAGCTAAACTTAGTTAAAACACACACACAGGTTTCCCCACTTACAAAGAATGCTTATTTTTCCTCATCAGATGGTTATCAATTTTTATAAATTCATATGATGTGATTTTCTGGAATTTTCTTTGGGATTCTGTCTTTCACTGTTAGAATGTACATATGATTAAAGTTATAGATCGTTGCATCGTACAAATATTTATTTCCCCCCACTGTACGTGCTTACAACCCCAACTTATGTCAGTGGTTAACAGAGCAGCGCGCCTCTGTCCGTGCGCAACGCGCGCGCACCGTCCCTCAGCCCGGTGCCCGGTGCCCCATCATCCCGGTGCCCCCAGCCCGGGGCTCCCCCCCTCTCCGTCCCGGCAAACCTACCGGTCATGTTGATGTTCTGCTCGCAGGAGAACCAGATCCCGGTGTGGAACTTCCTCATCACGTACTTGTCCTCGCCCGTCTCCCAGATGTACTGGACCAGGCGCGTGTCGTTGATGTTGGAGCTGTTGAACATGATGCAGAACGCCTGCCTGGTGGTGACCACGCCGGTGCAGAAGGGTTTCACCACCTTGCGCGTGCCCTCGCACCAGTAGCTGGTGGTCAGCGCCGACACGGCCAGGAACAGGGCGAGGAAGTTCAGGGTGAGAGCCAGAGACGCTCTCCGCCGCCGGTCGATCCCCATCACAGCAGTCCGGAGGAGAGGGAGAGTCTAACTTGATCCCCCCCCCCGCCACCCCGTGCCCGTGTGAGGCAGGATCCAGGCGACCTGTCCCGCTCAGGTCCTCATAATCCCGTCAGTCCGTTGGTATTTCCGCGTAAAAAGCTCCGGTGGTGCGCCCCGCACATCTGCGCCTCCAATGCAGCTCCCTGTCACATTTTATAGCCCCGCTCCTCCTCCGCGTGCACTCCACCCTCTCACTCAACGCGCACACGCGCATTACCACACCTCTTCTGCCTGTTTGAGGAGGGGCGGATGAGGAGGGGAGAGCGGAGCTCCACGGAGCCTTACGAAAAATAACAGCTTCGTTCTCAGTCATTGGCCATTTTACAGTGTCTCCATTTGTCTTCTATATGAAGACAAAGCAGTATTAAATTCACCAACGGCTCTTGTTCTGCAGAAGAACAGAAAGAAGAGGCTTTTTTTTGGTCACTGGGTATGGTTTGTGCGGCAGGAATTTGCCCCCATTTGCGTAAAATATGCCAAAATGGCCATTCCTTCACTTATACACTGGCATTCCTGTAATTTAGTAATTCCAAATGGGAAAAAGAGTGTGTGTGTGTTTGTAATATTACATGTCCAGTGGCTCAGATCAAATTGATGACACCAGTGTAATAAAAAAAGTGTACTTTTAATCCTAACTGAGATTCTTTCTGACTCTTTTGGCCAGGTGTTGTCAAAAACAGTTATAGCTGTGTCAGAGCAGTGTCTCCTTGTGTCAAGTTTGACCCATTTCAATATAATGTTATATATATATAAATTTAATATCTAATATTTTTATTTGAATTTAATGGGGATGGAGAGTAGGAGTGGCAAACAGGTAAAGGGCCACAGTCTACAGACTATATGATTTCATCTCCAAAGGGTCAGATCACTGAAATCAAAGTGTAATTACTCATGAATGAAAACATAAATAATTCCTTGTTCATTTAATGAAGCAGCCCTTTAACAGGAAATCAGGACCAACCTGCTGTGTCTTTTAAAGAAAAAAAAAAAAGCCATCTGAAAGTATCAGGTTTTTCTGAACAACCGAGCAGCAGTACATTAAAATAAATCAAACACACATTACTTTTCACCAGCATAGTATCTTAGAACTGATTATATATATATTTATTTCCATATGTTTTAATTGAACGATTGGACATGGCTTAATTTGCCCGGCAACTCCTTTCCAATGGAGTCAAACTGGTAAAATAAAAAAAACAGAAGCGGTTTTCTTGCTGATAACATCTAATCAGGAAATGTTTTATAAATCCAAGGTTAGATTTAGCAACAAGATTACCATAAATTTTACTGCGTACGTTTTTTCATTCTGAATGCGCTTGTTGACCATCCACAAATGCTTACAATAATATTCTTAAACAAACAAAATTTCAAGTGCGCATCCTTCAAAGATGGAGATAAAAAAGGGCCATTATTTAACTACATCATGAGGCCTGGCAGCTCTTGTAAAGGAGACTGAAATAACTGGATTAATAGCACAATCACACTGTCAACCGACCACATGAAGTTAGTTTAAGACATAATGCAGAAAGCTTGTTATTTAGTCTTTATGCCAAACCAGCCAATTGGATGGTGACTCAGTGCTCTGGCTCAATGGCATGAATGGTCCCGACACCCACTCTGGTGGTTTGATGACTTGCCTCACAATGATCCTGATGGAATATATAACCACATAACCAATAATCTTTACAGTTCACAGCTTTTTAATTGGCTTTGAATCTGACTTTGCTGCCTTTTTTTCAGTCTTGAGCAGTGCACGAGGACCCCTTGATGCTGTGGTTGGTTGTGGTGGTACTCCTGTGTCTGTACCAACATTCATTGCATATAAACAATTCAACAAATGATTTGTGTCTTTGTCTTCTCTTCTCTCTTATCGTTACCGCTTATTCCCTAATGGGGGAGAACTGAAGCCTATCCCAGTGGTCAACGGGCGAGGGGCGGGTACACCCTGGACAGTCTTCCAGTCCACATGACACACAAGGACCAACAACCACAACCACACACTCATATTCACTCCTAAGGGCAGTTTGGAGTCCAATCAATCTAACATGCAGGTTTTTGGACGGTGGGAGGAAGCCGGACAACCCGGAGAGAACCCACAGACACAGGAGAACATGCAGACTCCACCCAGAAAGGTCCTGGTTCCCCCGGACTCCAACCCAGAAGCCTCTGGTCCTGGTTCCCCCGGGACTTCAACCCAGAACCCTCTGGTCCTGGTTCCCCCGGGCCTCCAACCCAGAACCCTCTGGTCCTGGTTCCCCCGGGACTCCAACCCAGAACCCTCTGGTCCTGGTTCCCCCGGGACTCCAACCCAGAACCCTCTGGTCCTGGTTCCCCCGGGACTCCAACCCAGAACCTTCTTGCTGTGAGGTGATGGTGCTAACCACCACACCACCTCTTTGTCTTCTGTTACCTTTCAAAAACGTAAGCACTGTCTGTCTGAAATCGTGCCGGCCAGTTTCTGACGGGTTGCTATCTGCTCTCTTGTTTTGGGAGCACCAGGTCTTTACAAACTCTAATTTCCCCTTCATTTGGTTGCAGGTTGTTCAATTTTTTTTTGCTGGTTTTCGGTCTTGCAATGTCACAAAATTCTGTGCTGCAAACACCAAATACTGGTTTCCCAGGGCCCACCCTAAGAGGGTCACATTGAAACAAACAACTTCACGTTCATCCTAAAGGGCGATTTAGAGTAATCAGTTCCTTAACATGCATATTTTTGGATGGTGGGAGGAATCTGGTGTACCCGGAAATTACTCACACAGGAACAGACAAACTCTACACAGGAAGTCCTAATCCCCCTGGGATTCAAACCTAGATATAATTAAAAAAATAAATTGAATTTAGTTGCCAGTGGAAGAGAAGGAGGCAACAAATAGAGCATTATAGTGCAGAGTAATAATGTAAGAGTGTGGTAATCTGGATGGTTCTCTATGGGTTGGGACTCCCTGTTTGGTTCAAAACCTGTCATCCATCAGTTACCAAATATATTTCTCACCACGAGGTGATAAAGAACATTGGATTTGTGCATCTATAAAAAAATAAAATAAATAAAAAGAGTAAATCTGTTTGTTTGTTGGCCAATCGTGGAGCCCTGAGGTGGCACTTCCTGAGGGGTCACCATCCATGTTTCCAGCACTGTAACCTGGAGGTGATTAATCAGAGTTCCCGGGTCTCTAACTGGTCTCTAACTGGTCTCTAACTGGTCTCAGATGGACAGAGGAAACGTCCTCCGTGGTCAGAGCACCTCTGTGTGAAGGTGCCTTTGAAGCAGGGGGGGTGCGCCCATAGCTCAGTTAACTTCAGCGTCCAGGAGAGCGAGGCGTGTTCCCGGGAGATGTGTGGTGAGTTCAGCATGACGGGGACGGCCCTCGCTCAGAATCCAGAAGAGCAGAGCCAGACAGCCTCAGACTGCTGATCAGTCAGAGTCCTCCTAAAAACGGCCCACGTTTGTCAGCATCTTCCATGAAATCTCCCAAAAAAGTAAAATTATCACACAGGCTTTTGCTGTCATGTCAGTGGGGAGTTTGTCAGATGATTTTTATTTGAGCTGAACAATAGTCTGGGGGGACTTAAATCCTCTCAAGTTGACAGGTAGTCATAATGGACTGATTTTTAGCCACAGTTTCTGACATGTCTATCCATTTGAAGAAGGAAACAAGAACATATCTGAGTATGAAATGATGTCACACACTGTTTCTGTGAAAATATGCTCGCATTATTATTCTGTGTACTGGGCTGTTGAGCCTTTCTTGTCTAGTTAAATTTAGTTTAGCTTGGATATGTTTAAGCCTTTTGGGTTAGGGTTAGGGTTAGTTTTTGTTTTTCTTTGGATCGGATAAACAAATCATTTTTTGTCTTTATGATTGGTAATAAATATCCAAACTAGTCAACAGAATTTTATATGCCTAATTCAATTTTGCAACTAGCAAGACTTTCAAATTTTAACTGGACATTTATTTGAAATCTTTTTAACATTTCTAATAATGACATTTGACTTGTTTTATTTGATTTGAATATGCATTTTATACACTAACTGAGCATACTTCAGTTTTTTAGCCAAATTTGTCTTTCTTTGTCTGAGTTTGCTAGTATAAATTCTTGTTTTCTCCTTGTGTAATTAAAACAGTAGTATTTAACAATATTTTGGCTTACTTGAGTAAGTGAGTAAAATTTATCTGATTACGTTGCATCAATTAAAGTATGTAATGTATCTTATTAGAGCAAATTATCCATTTCTATTCCTGATGATATTTTGACAGCAAAGGTGATAAAACCCCCCCAAAAGTTGCATGTGGATGGAAATCTTTCCCGTGTGAGTGTGCGATGGATTTTCCTCTATGGAAGCTGTGACGTCTTTTAACTGACCAAACGTTGACCCCTCCGTGAAAGCAGACGGGAACTTACTGCTGGCCGGGTTCTGGGTAGGAGTCCTGGGGGAACCAGGACCTTTCTGCCAGAGGGTTCTTGGGTGGAGTCCCGGGGGAACCGGGACCAGAGGGTTCTGGGTTGGAGTCCCGGGGGAACCAGGACCAGAGGGTTCTGGGTTGGAGTCCCGGGGGAACCAGGACCAGAGGGTTCTGGGTTGGAGTCCAGGGGGAACCAGGACCAGAGGGTTCTGGGTTGGAGTCCCCGGGGGAACCAGGACCAGAGGGTTCTGGGTTGGAGTCCCGGGGGAACCAGGACCAGAGGGTTCTGGGTTTGAGTCCCGGGGGAACCAGGACCTTTCTGGGTGGAGTCTGCATGTTCTCCTGTGTCTGTGGGTTCTCTCGGGGTTCTCCGGCTTCCTCCCACCGTCCAAAAACCTGCATGTTAGGTTGGTTGGACTCCAAACTGCCCTTAGTGTGAGTGTGTGTGGTTGTTGGTTCTTGTGTATCTCTGTGTGTCCCTGTGATGGACTGGGGACCCTCCAGAGTGACCCCGCCTATCCCCATTGACTCCATAGGCTCCATTCCCCCTGCAACGTAACCATAAGCGGTTACAGTAATGGATGGATGGATAGGATAGTCCTGTACCACACACAAATACACAAACACATTGAACCAGAGCGATACAATAAGTTCCCTCCATAATGTTTTGTCTTCTCAGGGCTGAAATCTCATCGTCTTAATCAGTCTGAGGGATGTAGCCACCACTTCTGCCCCCCATCGCATTCAGCATTACCTTACTGTGTGAGTCTCCCACAGGACACTAGAAACAATCCATATCAGAGAGCTGTTTCCACAGATCATAGGTGTGACACACACACACACACACACACACACACACACACACACACACACACACACACACACACACACACACACACACACACACACACACAGTTTGATTCTGCGTCCCCGGGCTCTCTGTCATCTTTGCTTGATCTATATTGTTGCTGAGGGAGGAGACAGCAGGACTCAGTCTGAGCGGTATATCTCACCTCAGGGGTCAGTTAGACTGCGTCTCTCGTTTACTATCCGGCGGCAAAAAAAAGGGAAAAACTCCAAGGACGAGAGGAGCAACGCAATCTCGACACTCGATGACCTTGTCGGGGTCCCTGATTAATAAAACAAACAACAAAAAACAAACAAACACCTGTCTTGTACTAATCACACAGATAAATACAAAAATGATAAGGAAGACAAATGTGCTGGGGTTGGGTCGTACAGCCACAGTTTGCATAGACAGCTGAAATCATTTGAAAAAGGCTGCTCTCAGGTGATGTTAAATGCAAATCTGGCTAATATAAAATCTTCTTTTCCTCAAATAAAACCCATAACTCATTTAACAGCGAGGCCTCTCATAACGGTCAAGGTTGAATCTGAAATATAAAAAACGGGCTGGCTGGTAAAGAAAAAAGCATTTGAATCATTAAAACAAGCACGCCTAAGAAAGATTTCCATCCAGAACACCTTAAAAAAATAATTTCAACTAAACTCCCATTCCGTATAAAAAGTATAACTTCCATTTGACCAAATAATGTAAACATTTTTCAAGATATGGAACTCTGACTTCTTAATTGTAATGTCATTGTTGGTTTGTTTTTCATTTCATTGGTTTGTTTTTCACGCTAGAATATTAAAGAAACAAACATGATTTAAAGACAGCACATGTTTTTGGGGTTGCTCACCAACTGGTTCTTCTCTGCGGCCATCTCCTCTCACACATGAAAGATGACACCTCTTAAAACTGTACGTTTAAATTTATGGTAAACAAGGGGCAATTTCAATCTGGGGACAATCTGCGGGTTTCGAATCATCAATCACCGCTCGCAGGTCACTCGTATCGCGGAGCATTCAGGTGACAAAGTCTCACTTAATCTGAAAAATTTACACCTGCCGGCGTGACCTCTCCATTTTCTCTCTTATCTCTTCTTCATTCCTCTCGGCTCCATTTCTCTCTTTCCTTAACCCTCTCCGACACTCTTGCAGCTTCAGCTCGAGCAGTTATACTCCATACTGACCAACATACTGGACAATTATTATATAAGGGGAGTAAGCCGAGTCCACTAACCACCAGACTGCTGTGCTTGCCATAAACATATCCCCATATTAATAATGCTTCCCGTTCATATGACAACAAGCTTCCTGTGCCGTACACGATTAGCTCCAATTCCCCATGGTGGATGCGTGAAGTGCACAAAATGTATCTTTTGGGCTCCAGTCCAATCTCTGAGCAACTAAGAATTAGTGGGTATCACCCATAGACAGATGGATGGTTTTAAAAATATGAATAATGTCACGTCTGGGGGAATGTCTGTTGTCTCGTCATGTGTTGATTACATATTGTGTACACCTGGGGTTAAATAGTCTTTGTTTCCCATGTCCTGTGCCAGTGCGTTTTCGTCTTTCGTCTGTCTGTTTTCGTCACCCCACGTCAGGTTTGATTTTCTGACAGTCTATTTTACCTTATTGCCATTGTACTGTTTTTGTTCCATAGCCATAGTTTTTCACAGCCATGCCACAGCCTTGTTCACCTTATTGCTTTGATACTTTGTTCATAGTTTTTTCATAGCCTTGTTTGTTGCTTTTGCCATAGCCTTGTTTTGACCACATCCATGTTAATCTTGTTTGTACTTTTGCCACAGTCTATTTTTGATACATTGCCACAGTTTTGTTAACCTTGCTTTGTTACTTTGCTCATAGTTTTGCCACTGCCTCGTTTTGAACTTTGTCTGGACATTCACTCTTTGAGAGTGCTTTTGTTACAATAAACCTTGTTTTTCCATATATCCGCGACTGAGTCCTCCTCCAAGATCCACCTTCCTGACAAATAAACGACTTATTTTAGTTATATATTTCTGTTTAAGGCCCTGGGATGGACTCGTGGACCGTCCAGGGAGACCCTGTCTCTCGCCCAATGCTGGGATAGGCTCCAGTCCCCCCGCGACCCCATATGGGAGTAAGTGGTATCGATAATGGATGGACGGATGGATTATCATGTGTTATAAAACTTGTGTGACTGGGATCAGATGGGATAGGCACCAGCCCCCCTCTGACCCCTAATGAATTTAGATGGAAACGATAGTTCTGAGGTATTGAGCCTTATCCTGAATGGTATATGAACAATGAGTGAGTTCGTTCATGAATGACTCAGCAAGAATTTACGAGTTATGAAAATTTTGTCTTGTCACGAAAGATTTATAGTTAGGTTTGTTATTTTGGGTTGCACATTCAAGATTAGCTTCATCAAAGGTCTGCAATTGCACTGGACTTTGAAAGTTGATGAAAGAGATGTACTGTATTTTGAGAAGAGTAACATTTATCTATACATATTCAACCATCTATCCATCCATCCATCTTTGTCTTATCTGAGTTTATTCCAGGTCAGGTCACCTCAACCAGTCCAAGATCAAGCCATGGAATCAACAGTTTGGAAGCAGTACCCAGGCATCCCTCTTCTTTATGACAGTCTCAGGTTCTCTTTGGGGACCCCAAGGGTTTTTTTGGAGTCCAGTAGCAAACTATAATCCTTTTTGCCAGGTTCTGTGTCCGACCATGGGCCTCATTCCAGTTGGGCATTCCCAAAAAAACCTCTCAAAGGAAGTGAGAAATAGGCGTCCTAGCCCGATGCCCAAACCATCTCTACAGACTCCTGTTGATGAAGAGAAGCACAGCTGTAGTCCGAGGTCCCTCCAGATGGCCAAGCCTCCTCACCCCATCACCCCAGAGCTAACCCTAACCCTAAACCCTAACCCTAACCCTAACCCAGAGCTAAAACCCTTCCTTTGTTTTCTGGCTTAACTCCTTCTTGCCAACAGGGTCTGTAGCATTTCCCTTTTTACTGCTGACAAAGACCTCCTTAAGAAGACCTTTGCAGATTCTCAAACTCCTCCCAGTAAGGCTGCGACTCATCCCAACCAAAGAAAAGCATTTCATCTTTTTCCCATTGAACATCAGGGCCATGGGTCTTATAAAATCTTAATGGTTTGTTACAATTGAAGAGCCCACTCTGACTGAAGTGGCTTTCTCTGACCACGTTGTAAAA
The DNA here is from genome assembly GCA_013363375.1 of Menidia beryllina. Lineage (NCBI taxonomy): Eukaryota > Metazoa > Chordata > Actinopteri > Atheriniformes > Atherinopsidae > Menidia > Menidia beryllina. Next base: position 1,865,603 of record JABUIW010000038.1, on the reverse strand, counting down.
GATACCTTTCTGATTACATAAGGAAGTCATTAAAAGGGGAGGCAATAATGTTTTGCTGTCAGAGCTGTTGTTGTACTCCAGACACACATTTCTTGAATTATATAACAGCCTCATTTAAATGACTCTAGAGCTGTAAAATACATATAGGTTTATTGAGTTGATTTTAGTCCCAAGACACTCATCTGCAATTTGCAGAACACACTTCCACTGTGGTTCTAAATGAGCCTCTTGTATTGTTTTTGTTTAATTAAAAAGCCTAAAGCACATTTCACCGCCTTCTCAGAGTCTGTATTCAACGATGGGGGCAGATGAGTCATTTCCTGTTGTGACTTTCCCCCTCTGCTGTCTCTCACTGCCTCTCTGTGCATCAGTGTCAGTATCTGGCATTCATATGTAAAGCACACACACCAGACTCAGATAATGGGCAGAAGGATGACACAGAGTCAGAATCTAGGAAGAATTGTGATGGGTTAGCACAGCAGCAAACAGTATATGGACAGATTTCAGATTTCTGCGTTACTTTGGATTAAAAAGCCGTTCATGTCTTCCAACATTTTATGCTCCTCATCATAACATGTATGTTTGCCACCAAACGTCCCAAAACGTACCATCCCAAAAGTCTGTAAGAGGTTGTGTTAGATTTGTTGGATAAATGACTGCTGGGCAAATTAAAATGTTTACATTTAGCGTTTTTTTTTAAAAAAGTTTCATTAATCTTACTTTATTGTTAATTTTTTTTGTAACAATAATAATCACTGGGAAAAAAGCCAGCCCAACACAGACTGTCCATGCCTTATATAAACCGTAACACGAGAAAATAAACTTTTATCATTCAGGAAAAACCTGTTTTGAAAATTTATCAGCATTCCCATTAATGCTAGATAAATCCACTGCATTATAATTACTGACTAAAAGAACATGTGTGTGCAAATCATTTTACCATACTTGCAACTCTAGACTGTTTGAAACATGATTAAGATCCATTGCAGAAATGCAAAAAATACCATTTTGAATCCATTTAAGAAGATTTACATGTTACAGTTTTAGTTCTATTTTAAAATGGCAAAGTTGGAACATATTGGCATCTTTAACCAAAGCTTTTGTCATTTTTTGTTTCCAAATGTTTAATTGCATCATGCTCTGCAATTTTAACATAAATCTTTGGCAGAAGCACCAACAGTTCATAATATTTGTGTCTCAAAATTGAAATAACAGTGGAGCAGAGTTACAGTGAAGCAAATATGCATCAGGGGAATTACAAAAAGGTATTTTTTTATGTCATATTAATCTTCTGGCCACCTGTTACAATAATAAGGCATTCTTATCTGTTGTGTTTTAGCAACTAGACATAGTTTTTAGAAATCCAGTCTAGTGTTTTCTATTCGTTAATATCTGAGAAAGAGAAAACGTGGTCAGTTATCGGTATGAAGGCTGAGCTCTCTAGCTAGTTCTTGTGTTTTCTCTGTAGTTTAATGGTTCCTAAGTTTGCATATGACAGTAGGATACATCCCACTAAAGGAAGGTTTGTATGAGTTGTGAATTTAATGTCCTAAAACATGCCATAATGAGAGCTTAAGATGTGACATGTCTTTGAAAGCAGCATTGCAAATACAGATAAACCCCCAGACCAGCAAATCAGCCCCACCGGCCAAGGAGGCAGATTAGAAAAATAAACAACATCACAATTTTTACGTTTTCATTTTCAATGAAGAGAAACGGAGTGTTAAAGCCCTCAAAATGTTGACGGATAAATGGGCAAGAACGAATGGATTTGTGATTACGGCCCCATTACCACCGGTCTGGATGACTTTTTCTGTAGAAAAGCATTCCCTGAAGTTCACATTTTGTGTTTAATGACACCTGTTATGCCAATTTTCCAGCTGGGTTGTCTTGTTTTCAGACACAAGCAGCCCTTTTGACTGTGGTGTCCAGTTCACATAGGAGGAGGGACCTCCTCCATCCCCAGTGTTGGTCAATCCTCATCACCCCCCTCCACATGTGTCCCAGAGTCTCTCTCTGGCTGAATATGAGCACCTGGAATGACTTGCATCTCTAATGCGTCTCATTTGGTTAAATGGACAATCGTTTTCAAGGTTGAGAAGCATATTTACACTCAAGGCTTGTTTCTGAGCATCTGGAGGTGTGTTTGTGTGTGCGTGTGTGTGTTTGTGTGTGCATCCCCGTGCTCCTGGGACATTTATAGTGGTGCCTGACTTGTAAGAGCGTGTCTAACTACGCTATGTGTCGGTCCCTGGCCGTCTTTGCTGAATGTCAGGGCTGTTCTTTCTAATAAACTGACTCAAATGAGGTAGAAAGCCATTTTCCCTTAAATGTGATTTACCGCAGACAACAATATCCAAAGTGCATCAGAGAGTCGTTACGCCCCCCCCCGCTAATGGAGACGCCGGGTGCTGCTTTCCTCCCAGGCAGCTCGTGGGAGTCATTACTCCTTCTGCCCCAGCTCAGGCTCGTGGAGCTCCAGTTAAACAAACCTTCATTAATCAATTCTAAACATGCTGTATGCGCTGGCCTGCCGTCAGTAAGGGGGGGGGGGGGGGGGGGGACCGGGAGAGGAAGTAAGAACTCTATTCAGGAGTTTATGGGCTTTGAAAAAATTGCTTTGACTATCTCTTGCTGCAATTTCCAGCTTTACAATATGGAGGACTGGAGTTAAGCATCAAAAGAAATATATGGATAACCCAATAAATAAACCAAAACACCTAAAGTATATTATTTCAGTTTTAAAAAATGAACTCATGGTTTATTCTTAACTTTATTTCTACAATTAATTATACGTCCCTGTTTAAAATATCCCGTATCTTGACTTTACCACATGTTGTATAATTTAATAGACCTTATTTTCTTGTGATAATTTTGTTTTTCTTTTATTCATAGATGCATTTATGTTTCTCAATTCCCATTAGAATTTTTGTACTTTTTTCCCTCACAAGCAGTGGTGGGAAGTAACGAAGTACAAGTACTTCGTTACTGTACTTAAGTACAATTTCCGTGTATCTGCACTTTACTTAAGTAGATTTAATAATGGATACTTTCTACTTTTACTCCACTACATTTAACAGTAAGTATCTGTATTTTCTACTTCACTACATTTCTATACAGCGTTTCGTTACTCGTTACATCCAAGATTTGTTCATTAGTTTGAAAGTATCCAATGGCGAGAGCAGAATCAGTCCGCTGAACCAATCCAAAGCGGGAAATAACCATTAGGCCCTCCCTCAAGAAGAGCAGCACAGTACGCAGGACCTGCATAAAATATCTAAATCTAAACTGTTCAAGGGGATAAACACAATAAAAACATGCTTTATCTGCAGCATTGCTCATTAAAATGGTACATTACTGATTTATTAAAACTAAATACGATAGGTACACTTAATGACATTATTTAAGCCGTTAGGTATTATGGTTGGCAAGTACTTTTACTTTTAATACTTGAGTAGTTTTAAACGCTTGTACTTTCTTACTTTTACTTAAGTTAAATAATAATGTGGTATTTTGTCTTTTACTTGAGTAAATTTTTGTCTGTGTATTTGTACTTTTACTTAAGTACATTGTATGAGTACTTTCTCCACCACTGCTCACAAGTCTTTTTACATTTTTCTGTCTCCATTCCGCTTTTCCTTATGCATTTCTGTCTCATAAAGCTGGTAAAATTGGCTGTCCTTAAGTCCATTTTGTGGGGTCACCTTCTCTGCTTTTGTCAAGTCATAAATGAAGGCGCAGGACCCATCTGCAGACTGTCTGCATGTGCTTCACTGACCACAGAAAGTTTGCAGTATGAATTACGGAGACATCCGAGGGCCAAAAAGATTCCAAGACTTTAGCGGGCAGGAGATACTTTCAATCGAAGTGTTTGTCTTGAGATGGCCAATAGCACGGGTAGGCACAATCGTGCTATCATGCCCACGCTTTTGCACAGTGTGAGAGGCTGCTCCAGTTAGCAGACGACACCAACAATGAAGCCGAGCCTTTAGTTCCATAGTTTTTAGAAGAATTGGCTTGTTGGGTGCACATGTCTGCATCCCACACAAGAAGAGGCTTGTCATTGATTTTAAAGATGTTCTGATCAGTGAAAAAAGACACCGGGATCCTGATTTTCATTTTGAAAATGCAGATAAGCTGACCCTACTAGACAGACTGAAGTACAAGAATTCCATTCGCATAAGGCAGAAATACCTGGAGAAAAGTAAAAACAAGACAGAAAATGTGAAAAGAAGACATGGAAATAAAAGGAAAAGAAAAAAAAGTAATCCAAGCAAATAAAAGAAACTTAAATGCATGTATGAATAAAAGAATAACATCACGAAATTGAAAATTCATAGAGAGATTGTATTGAGAAATGTAAGAACATCTAAAATGTACCATTTGAGTTTAGGTGTTTTGGTTTATTTATAGCACTGTTGCCTCACTGCAAGAGGGTTCCCGGTTCAAATCTCTGGAGGGAGTTTGCATGTCCCTACCGTGTCAGAGTGGGTTCTCTCTGGGTAGTCCGGCTCAGTCCCACTGTCCAAACACATGTATGTTAGGTCAATTCATAGGTCTCCACAAGGGCCGGTTTCCCGCAGGTTTTAGCGGTTTCCCTGCTTCACACCTGATTCTGATTAAGTTGACCAGTTCAAAGGCTCTGCACAATCCTGATTAGGGCATCCCAACCAGATTCAGATGTGTTGACGCAGGGAAAATTATTAAACCTGCAGGATAGCAGCCCTTGAGGACCCACGTTGTGGACCCCTGGGTTAATTGAACACTCTAAATTGCCTCCAGGAGTGTGTGGGCCTGTGATGGACCGGTTATCTGTCCAGGGTCTACCATCTCACCAAATGTCAGCAGGGATTCCCTCCTAGGAATACAGTTAGTAGAGGGATGTTTTATTTAATGGGTTGTTTATTAATTTATTTTATTCTAAATATTGTCAGTTTCAGTCCTCCATATAACAAAAAGTAACAAATAATAAAACCAGAAATTGTGTTTCGTTTAAAAAAATACCTAATACGCATCCAAATGGGATCAAAACCCACTTCTAGTTGTACGATAGTGTCACAAGACTTGAGCCTTATTCAGTTTGATAATCTACAAGCGATTTGGATCACTCCTCCAGCTAAGATGACTTCAGTAATACAGCCCATAATGCTCAGCGAGTAATTAATGCTCATGGCGAACTAAAACCATCAAATTATTGAACAGGACATCACAGAAGAAGCTGAAGTTTTCATAGGAGTGATGGTTTGAGGCTATCAAGAAAAGATAAAAACGAAACATGGAACCAGCAGAAATCCTCTCCACTTGAAGAGAATCCTTCCCTTTTTGATGAAGCTTCCAGTAGGGGAAGAATCAGGTGATCATGAAATGTCCCACAGGAATACAACCTATAGTCAATGCTAGTTATAATACAAATGAACTGAATGCGATGTTCCTGAAGTGTAGTAGGGTTTAAAGCTGGGAAGGATCATGTTGTCAAGACCAATATCCAAGATACATTTGTATATTCATGGTGGCTAAAAAACATATTCTTTTAAACGTTAATTATCCACCAAGCTGTAAGTCTTTCATTCTGTTAAATGTCCAGGGCCAGTTCATCAAAAGACAAACAACACTGCACACACACACTCTGCCAAGGTCAATTTAAAATCACGAGTCAACCTAAGATGAATGTCTGTACTCTGGAAGGAAGCCAGAAGACCCTGAGAGAACATGTAGGCTCCACACAGAATGGATCCCTCCTGATATTCTTATATATGCACCACATAAATCCTGTACACAATAAGCGATTCATGCAAAATTAAAGAGGTATTTGTAATTAACCAAATTTTTTTTTTTCTTTTTTTTGGAAGAATAACTCCAACACTAAAGAGCACACTGAACACAGTGCTAATTTGGATAAACTGTAATCAGCTGAACAGTGATTGGCTGTCAGGGCCAGAAAGGTCTCCTCTGCTGGCCCTTACATAACCGGAAATCATCATCACAATAATGAAAGTTTGATACATTTTTAAATGTATTTTTCCTTAATATATGTACAAATTTGTTCTCCATAATTTTTTCTCTTCATGCCATATCATATCCATTAGGTTACCCTCCTTCCTTGTTGTATTCTAAGGTTTGAATCTTTATAATTCAGCTACTTTGTGTTTCAAAGAACTCACATCCAGGTACATTTAGCAGAAAGATCAAATAGTTCTACTTGCGTTTTTTAAAACAAACAATGGCTGAAGGAGAGGAAAATGCAGATGGATCTTGGCTATCCTAGATAGCTTATCTATCCTAGGAAAGGGAAAGGTTTGTCCACCATTTTCAGTCTAGCAACCATGAGCGGTAGCCCTGACTTTAGTCTTTTGAGAGGTGATTAAAATGTGTTTGTGGACTTGTTCAAACGTTTTGAACAAATCATTAAAAATTCCCTCTTGTTTTTAAGTTTTGAAAGCACCACAGTACAGTGATAATTTTTTTATGGAAGGTTTATTGATTTGCTAAGGTGTACACGATTAAAGTGCATTGCCCACAGTAGCATGTAGTGGAGTTTGCAAACTTGGTTTTGAATAAATTTTACTCTTTTGTTTTCCCTCCATACTGTAGAAATACAGCTTCTGATAAAGCAGTGATTCTTACAGGACCACGGCTTACCCATGAGCCATGAGCGCCAGCAAGTGGGCCACAAAAAACTCTGGATCGCTAGACATCAGAACTACCCCTGTTATCAATGTGATGCTCAGTTACTGAAACAGTTTCCAACCAATAGGTGGCGAACATGCATCGATCAGTTGTTTAACAAACTCTGATAAGTAGAAGGATCCATGTAACCGATGTCAAGGTTTAACCTGTGACTACGTCAAGTGGAGACCTTTGGCTAAAAGCATCAGGGTTGGGTTGATGTGTTTTTCTAAAGTTACCTCACCTGTTGGTGTTAGCATGCGTGGTTGTTTGTCTCTGTGTGGAGGCCTGTGACGGACGGTCCAGGAAGTACCGCACCTCTCAACCAATGGCAGCTGAAATGGGCTCCAGCCCCACCAGCGTTTTGAACTGGGATCTGAAGTGGGGTGATAAAATGGTTGAAAGGAAAAAGGCTAATGTTCTTATTTTCAAAAACACCCATTTCTTGAGACATGATGGGCAAAGTGATTAATTTTTTAACAGAAAATAGATGGTAACTTTTTAGTGTTTTTACTAATCTTCCATCTCATATCATGTCTCATATTCAAAGCAACTCAGTCATCATACATCACAATAATTTAGATGAGTCAGGGTTCAAAACAAATAGCTTTTTATGGGAATTTATAAAACATGTTGAGTGTTAAAACTACACTAACGTGGGTCTTTTCTGTGGCATTCTCGCTATCACGACTGTAGCAGCTGGCTCAGTGGCCTACTTTTCAATGAGCTGATATTGTGGAGAGAAAATCTCATCCTCCGCCTCTCACTCTTTTTTGTTTTTTGGGGACGTTCGAGGGAGTCTCAGGTGGTGGGGCGCGCACAGCAATTACATTGCAGATAGAAATGTAACAGGAGAAAAGTAAAAAGAACTGGGAGGGAAATCCAAGCCAATGAGCTCGGCCAAAGCCAAATGGAATAGAGGGGATTACTCCTCTGATCTCACCAACGTATTGCACATCTTCGCCGTGAGTTAAGATACTTTCATTTGGAGAAAATACGGCTGTATATGGTCATCAGTCTCAGCATTTTGGATCAAAGCGTATTTTTGGCATTATAATGCCAATAACTCTAATGTAGTTTAGAGTCTAATGCCTGTTAAATAGATGATTGTGCCATATGGTATTAAAGCAGTGAAGCTTTGGTTGTTAATTCAAGATGACATTTATAGCCTGACAGTGGCTAGAATATATGGGTAACAGGACCTTCGAGTAGATTGGATCAGATGAAACCAATCAGATTAAGAAAGTGGAATGGAGTTTTCCTTTTCATTACAAACGGTTAGGTTCAAACTTGGCAAGATTGATTCTCTTGTGATCATAAGCCTAGAAATCTAATGGCTATCCACCTGCCTCACAAAATGGCCTAAAACCTTAGATAGACAAAACCACATCTGTTTGTTTATGTTTATGCATTTATCAGACGGTTTTAGCGACTTACAAAGTAGAGACAATTTTACAGTTATCATCAATATGACAATCAGTTCTCTTGAGGAAAATCCCCACTCAGAGTCAGTGGTGACAGCAAAGAGAGAGAGAGGGAAGTGTAGAAAGAGTTGTAGAGTACAGGTACAGAGGTCTGGTGAAGAGTTAGGATAAGAGATGATCTTTGAAGAGGTGGGTCTTTAAGAGTTTCCTAAAGATAGAAAGGGACAGTGCTGTTCTTGTAGCGCTTGGTGGGTCGTTCCACCATCTTGGAACAACACATGAAAACAGTCGGGATTGTCTTAAGCGTGGTGCAGCTCTGCTGGACCACAACCCACTGATAACCGGAGGGACCAGCTGGGACATTAGCCTTTGCAAGAGGGTTCAGGTAGACGGGAACCGTACCTTTAAGCACTTTGAAGGCTAGCATCAGGGACATGAATTTGATGCGGGCACTTAGGGGTAACCAACGAAGCTCAATGAACAAAAGGGGGACGTGAGACTCTTTGGGCTGATTGAAGACCAGACGCGGCATTCTGGATCATTGGTAATGGTTTTACCGTACAGGCTGGGAGAGTCAGGAGGGCGTTACAATAGTCGAGGCGGGAGATGACCATAGACTGCATCAGGAGCTGGGTAGCATGTTGGGTTGGGTATGGCCGGATCTTTCTTATGTTTAGTAGACTGAAGCGACAAGATCGAGAGACGGAGGTAACGTGAACTTTGAAGGTCAGCTGGTCATCAATCATGACACCCAAGTTTCTGGTTGCCTTTGATGGAGTCAGAGACAGGGATCCAGTCTGGATGTGAATATTGTGGTGTATGGTTGGTTTGGCTGGGAAAACAAGCAGTTCAGTTTTTGAGAGATTCAGTTGAGAGATTCAGTTTCCTCCATTTTGATATGTCAGAGAGACAGTCTGAGATGCGCTGAGACCGTGTGGTCATCAGGTGGAAATGACAGATAGAGCTGGGTGTTGTCAGAATAACAGTGGTATGAGAAACCATGTGATTGAATGATCTAGCCCAGTGTGGTTATGTATATGGCAAAGAGAAGAGGTCCCAGTACTGAACCTTGAGGAACCCCTGTAGTGAGATGGTGCACTACTTTGAACGATAGACCAGTAGGGTACGATTCAAACCAAGAGTGTGCTCTCCCTGTGATGCCCACGCTCGAGAGTATAGACAGAAGGATGTCATGGTTGACTGGGATAAGTACTGAGGACTTCCCTGTTGCTCTCGCCTCTTTTAAGGCAGACACAGACAACAGAGCCCTTTCAGTTCAGTGGCCATTTTTAAACCCAGATTGGTTTGTATCAAGGAGATTGTTTTATGAGAGGTATTCTGCGACCTGCTTAAAGACTTCCCTTTCAATGGTCTTAGACAGAAACGGTAGTAGAGAGACCGGACCAAAGTTTTCCACCTGAGTTTACTCCATGAGATCTGACATTCTATTTGCTTAGCTAAGGAAATAAAATGCACTATTTTCATACAATTTTTTTTTTTTTTTTTTAGAGATAGACAGAAGTGAAATGTGATTCTATTTTCATTTCTCTGGGCATATAAACTATTTCAATTTAAGGGTATCAACTATTTCAATTAAATGAAGTCTAATTAAATATCTCGATTGTAACTTTCCTGATTTGCTGTGTATGAGGGGCTATATATGAACATAATATGCATGTTTTTCCACAGTCCAATTTTGACATATCCAACCTCTTCTATATGGCTTTTTCGCTTCGCTCCACCTCACTGTTTTTCAGTGGTACTGTCCCTTTTCTTTTGTTAGTATTTGAGTATTATTACATTGCTATCCATATGGCCACCAATACCCTGACTGAAGAACTCAAGAAATACTGATGGAAAATGAATGATTTTCCTATTTAAAACAGAGGGAAATACTTCCTTCGGTCCAAAAAAAAAAGTGTTATCATGTACTGGTTGATTTAATATTTTCTTTTACTGTTGCACAATATCATTCTCCAAAAAAGAATATGTTTGGAGTACTACAAGGAGGCCTGATTTGTTTAAAAAAATAAGCCTTCACAAAATGCTTTTCAAACCTATGGTAAAAATGGTCAGATTATATTTTCTTGTAAGTGTGTCAGCATCTAGGCAGCTCAGTCACGTTCTCACCATGAGGCAGAGACAGTTTTTCTTTCCATCCTGACACAGCTCAGCCCTTCCTCCGCACCTATTTCGCACCTCATCTTTCTCGCTGTGAGTCATGTAAATCAGCATCAGCCCCCAGAGCTGTTGGATTCTGTTGTATTTATTCTGATCCAATCACAACAATAACCTCTAAATGTGTCTTGGATTTATTTCATATTTTAACAAGAATAAACCATATGCTGGTGATCTATCCATAAGCATTATCACACTGCATTTTAGAGACATAGTGGTGATAAAAGTTGCTCACTTTTAAATACAGTTTCAGATTAAATGTCAGCTAAAAAGGTTGGATGCAAAACCTCAATACATTTGGAAAAAATGTTGATGTAAATTCTCCATTATTCAGCTCATAAAGGCAACTTGACTCTTGGATCTTGAAAAGGTTTCGGCTCTCATCTTAAATGCTTCTTTGGTTTTCAATAGAAATGCCCCTGTTCAAGTCCTTGGGATGAAGTTTTTCAAAATCTATCTTACAAAAATAAGCAAAGAATTTCAAATAAATTCAATATGCAGCTTTGCAACTGAGATTCAATAAAATGTCTCCAATGGACAGAACTTAGCACATCATTTCAATATGAGCTAATTGCTAATGAATTATTGCTATTTTCTTTTTAAACTATATGGTACCGAAAGGACCACTACATGAGTACTGTGTATATGATTGTTTTTTGTGAACTTCTTAATGACTGTCTAACACTAGAACTTCTGCCGGCAGACGCTTGAAAGTTAATTTCCCCTTTTGGGAGTAAGAAGCAGAGGAAAACAACAAATATGTTACAACTAGAGGAGTTGCAATAAATTGGTAAGCAGTACACTGTGAGATCGTTTGGATAAGAATTGAATAAACTCAATCAGACCCAAAGGACATCCGAGCAGGGTTGATGAATATCTGCCAACTAATTAAACAGCTAATGTTGTTCAATGATAATGGGAACAATCAGAGAGAAAAATAAAATAACATTATTGCGAATCTAGGACCAGACCACATCCATGTGGGTTTTACTTAGTGGGCCAATGGAGTCTGACATGAGTTATATGCACCCACTGGGGCACGACAAATGATACGCAGTACACAAATGCAGGCAAGAGAACAGAGAAGTTTCCATGTGCTGAGACACAAAGGCTAACAACTTCAACCCTATTTAACTTTTGTTGTTTTCCATTTTGGCAATCCGATGCCTGAAAAGTGTGTTCATGGTTCAGCCTAACCGTAGAGTCAGTGACAAATCCACAAAACAACACAACCGAGTGCTATTATGAAGGTACAGTATCCACAATCTATTCTTGCTCGTGGATACATGCATTTAAAAAAAATGCAATAAACACTATTAATAATGACTGAAACAAAGTCCCTTTTTTCCAACCAGTTTTTTTTCTTTGCGAACAACACAGGAAAACATTAATAAAAAGTAACAGCTTTAGGTGCAATACAATGTAAGTGGTATTTTATGGGTTATATGGCTATATATTAATCTGGAATGTGTCTAGGATTCTATCTGGGTTGGCTGCAAGTTTCCGATCAATCTTTTAAGCGCACCAGTAAATACTCAGTCACAGCACGTTAGAGACGAGGCATGGACTGGTGGGCCTAAATCACCTGGGGGACGTTAGTCCAGTAATCCTTGAGGTATTGTTCGTGGGAAGGCAGACTGAATAGATTTCTATCGAAGTTCAGCCAAGCGGAAATGAATTAAACTCCCTCCAGTTGCATCTGCTGTCATCACCACCAGCCCAGGACCAAATTAACCCAGCACTTTTATCTTTGTTTTTTATTTCTTTGTCTGTTTGTTTTCTCCTTCACTTTTTCAACAACCTCCAGCGCCTATATATATATATATATATATATATATATATATATATTATCGTTATTGAGCCCATGTGTAGTTTTAACACTGAAACTTTGTTCATCGAGGACAGTGAAAGTAATTTGCTTCGAGCCTTTTTGCCTTGCTTTGCTCAGTAAAACTCTGACTGGTGCTAAAAGCCGATTGCCCTCAATGCATAACTATTTCATTTAAGGTGGTAATAATGAGTATTCTAAATGGGTACATTAAAGCCCAATAAAACTGATGTGATGAGCTAAGGTAAAGGGGCCTGCATGAATCCTCACTCCCTTTTTTATTTATTTTGATGACTTTTCAGCCTAAATTGCAAAAAGTTCTACAATACTAATTTGATTTACACAAAATGAAATAAAGAAGCATTCTATGCTTATTACACATAGATAAAACATAAACTTTAGATGTAAACTCAAATTGTGTAGTGGTAGCACAACAAGAAGGTCCCTAGTACAAAATCTCTGGACATTTTTTGTTCTCATATTATCCCCATGTAGGGGTTCTCTGCGTGTAACCGACTGATGATTTGAAATTTCCTGTAGTGGTGGATGTGCCTGTCTGTGGCTGTTATTCTGTGTGGCCCTGTGACTGCTGACCTGTCCAGGCCCAGTGACAGCTGAAAAAAGCTCCAGCCCGCCCCCAAGACCCCACCAGGAAAAAGCCGTATTGAAAATGGATGGATGGACGTCGACTGAAATGTTTGGAAAGGTCAAAGGATTGAAATCGATAACTTGTAAATGGCAGGGTGAGAATCTGCTCAGAAAAGTGAGTCCCATGTGGATGGCCCACTGTTTGTCTGCTCAATCTCTCTGAAAAAAAAAAAAAAAAGAGTTGACATTTCAAACTTTCTTTTTCACTGGGCCATCAATTGTTCTACTTTAAGCATCTCTCTCTGCTTCTTCAGTCCCACAATGCAGTCAGTGGGGAGAGGTGTTTTAAATTTGGAGTTTTTTAAAAAGTTCTAGGCCTTGTTGAAGTGACAGAGACGTCATCGCCTCCGAATGCTGCAACAGCAGCTGCGTGTCGCGCTTTACAGTCCTCCTGCGGGGGGAAAGTCTGCCGTCAGCACATTAGGCCGACGGAGGCACCAGACGAGCGAGACGCTCCTGCTTTAATGTGTCAGCCACTCAGCAAAGGTGTTGTTGAGGGGGATCGTTTTCGACGTGTTTACTGTCAGTGAAACCGTTGTTGCCGGCTTTTGCTGTGTTTTCTGGTGCAGCCAAGCACAGGTGAAACTCTGTTTTCCATACACATACATTTTGAAATGCATACTGTAAAAGATATAGTCTCTCCTAACAATGAAATGACCTTTTAGAAGTAACAAAGACACATACCATGTCTATAGTGCTTTTAATTTAGGCCATCGTGTTCATTTCTAGATCTGGTCAGGTTAGGTTTAGGCACCAAAACCTTTTGGTTAAGGTTAGGACATTGTGGGGATTCACTGGTATGTGAGAGAAGCTAAAGCAGCTCTCCTAACTCTAACATTTTGAGCTAAAAAAAAACAAGGAAATGATTTTTGTCACCAAAAGTGTGAAAAGGGATCGAAGAACGCACTTATTAGTTTTTATATCAATGGAGTATATATCAAGACGTTGAAATGGGAAAAGGTTACAAATCACCTACATTTTTTCATAAATAAAGGAAACAGGAAATCTTGTAATGTCATTGCAGTTTGGATGAATGAGATGACAGAAATGCCTACATTGTGATGAATAATTCTCAAGGCACAGGGGACTTTTGGAATTGCATGAAAGTTGGAGACTTCCAGGGCAAAATCCTACATTTTCATAATACGTAAATGGATGCTGTATTTTAAGCCTTCAACTTCATTATGTAAGAAGTTGAATAAGAATGCTATAAATAAAAGATGTTTGTTAATGCCTTTGACATTGACGCGTACAGTCATACATGTAGTCATGTCTGGGCCACATAGAGTGCTCCTGAACGCACCACCGGCTGGAATTCCTGTAAATCCTAAAAAGAAATTTGTGTCTTAGGCAGAGTCAGCCCTGCATACATACATAGCTTGATGAGCTAAAAACATACATAAGACCCAAGCCATGATCATTTTCCAACTGTACTGATGTACTACCTACTTTAGCCTCAAGTTAGCGTTTAAGTGTCAAAAATACCCGACAGATTGTATGTCACTATCATCTTATATGATCAGTCACCTCGTTTTTTCCCTCACAAAGACTTTCTAACATCTCAAATGAAAAAAAGACTTCAGAAAGATGTCATCCCTGAAGTTGAAAGTTCTTATGAGTCCTACTACCATCTTGTGACTTGCCTTAAACACAGCACAGAGTGAACTCTGTGCTGTGTTTAAGGCAGCATTGACCATTTAAAAAATGGGAGCTGTTGCTCTAATACATTTGCTTTCTTGACGCTTATTAGTTATCGTGTAATCTAAAGTTTGGTTCCATATATACATGTGAGAAAAAGCAGACTATAAAATTCCGCACACATTAAGGGAAATATCCCACACAGAGCATGTTCAGGACCTATAGGCAAACATAGATGGGGTGTCATCATGCAAACAGAAATTAAAAAGAGATGTGGAAAGAGCACACTGACACAGGTTTTTAAGATGAAAGTGATCTATTTACAATAACAATATTTATAAGAGTAACTGGGAGTGATTGTTCTAAGGCCCACATCTGTAGGGAGAGGTAGAGACTGGTGACAGTGTTTCCAGCTTAGATCCATTGTCACGCAAGGTAGAAGTGTCAATCTTTCTCTTCTTAGTTGTCGTGGCTGACTCCCTGTGCGTCACTTAAAAAGCCTTCTCACAAAATGGATGCACGAATTTCTCAAAAACTGCACCGTGCCAACAGACCAAAATCATTTAAAAAACAAATGCACAGCATTAGGTAACAAAAATAAAAATAATAAAAAAATGACTGAATCAAAGAAAAAAACAAAGACCTGTATCTACAGATGGTTTGATTTTTGACTTATGCAGAAATCACTGCGCAAATAATCAATGCACAAACAGAGGGTATAGATGCATATTAATAAGTCAGTGCCATTGTGGACAGAAGTCCAGAAATAATAAAGGACAGAAAGTGGGATCTTCAGTTGCACAAAAGTGGGCAGTTTTCCGGAAATGTTCATTGTTACAGTAGAACTGGATCGAATGGATCCACAATATTTTTCCAAGAGGATTTGAAGACCTCGACTTAAGCTTCTCCCATTTTTACCCAATTATTTGGACTCTTAGAGTATCATCATTCAAACTCTCTGCCACCATTCAGTGGTAGAAACAGCCTCAACAGTGCCACTTATAACTAGAAGATCCATTTTTAGCAGTGTTTCTATTCAACATCTGTAGTGGCTCCTTCAGAATTGAAGATAACTTGTTTTCAAAGGCTTTGTGATGTCATGGCGATAACCAATATGTATAAAATAACCTTTAGGTTGGGTATGGTTAAAGAATTGATAATAATAAGTTCTCTATAACGGCTCGTTTTATTCTGTCCCATCTTTGGGTAGGATAGAAAAGCTACCCGTTAGAGACTTATTGTTCTTCGTGAAGGTGAGGCTATCTCTCTCCACCCCCTGACTGATGCTCAGTAACTCCTGGCATGCCTCTGGATGCCTGTCATTGTCCTGTTCTAATTGCTCCTGGATTTCCCAGACGCTGTCTGGTCATGGCAAACAGCAAGGACAGAGAAGAAGTCTGTCTCTTTGCTCGCCGGGCCACATCTCTCACAGTGTGACAGAAACAACACAGAGCAGCTGCAGACGGCCTTCAGGACGGAGGGCGGGCAGCTACCCTGAATCACAAAGCCGGGCGGGATTTGAAATATGAACGCTGTGAAATGGCGGTGGTGTAAAAACAGGATAAAACCAAAAGACTGGACCTTGGGCTGAAAACAGGGCTCACAATCTCTGTGATGAAGGGGCTGCTTGTTCCGACTCTAAAGACAAGACAAGTGATTGGGGAGACACTCAGGAGAGGACGAATAGCTTATACAGGGAAAACTACAGAAGGCAACAGCAGGGTGTGGGAAGAGGACCCCATTCAGATGGGTTTGGAGAGTGAAAGATTTTGATTGGGGCAAAATCGAAATGAGAAAAAAAATGGATTCAGAGACAGAACTGACTGCTGTATCTCAACACAGATCATGATTCATCCAATTATGTGACTCCATGGCCAAAGTGATAAACAGATAGTATTATTGGCTCATTTTGACTGGATAACATGCCGTACATCATGAGAACATGCTTCAGACTGAAAAAATACCTGAGAAAACTGAAGGCGACTGGCATCAAAACTTCAATTTTCTCCTGCGCGGAGATGTAACGAGAACTAGCCCCAGAAATAAAAGAGCCCTCCGTTATTCGGCCCTCAAACAAGTTCAGACAGAACTGGGCTTGATGGACGCCTGGCGCCCGGTGGGTGAGGTAAATCCCATTCCGCTGCGTGTGGGGACAGCGGGGGGTGTTATGGCGACGGCACCTGCTCGGCAGGCCGGGTTAGATTAGCAGGGCTGGCTGCTTCTTCATCCTCGCCCACGGTGAGAATTCCCCAGCCGACTGAGCTGAGCGGGGCTCCCGGATGATTGCCTGGGACCTTTCAATTTGCCACTCTTCACACCTGGTCCCACAGGGCAGCGGCGTGGGGGGGGTCGAGGAGATGGAGAGCGAGTCACATTGCATCGTGGGGAAACTTTCTGACTCTTTTAAAGGCTCGCATACACTAAATGTAACTCATTACGGCTGTTAGGTCACGAGCAACCTCTTATTGGTGGGAGCCCATTGATCCAAACATTTCGTTTCACAGATCTTTGACCAGTGGTGGGAAGTAACGAAGTACAAGTACTTCGTTACTGTACTTAAGTACGATTTCCGTGTATCTGTACTTTACTTAAGTAGATTTAATAATGGATACTTTCTACTTTACTACATTTCTATACAGCATTTCGTTACTCGTTACATCCAAGACGCATTTCGGTTTTTTGATTTGTTCGTTAGTTTGAAAGTATCCAATGGCGAGAGCAGAATCAGTCCGCTGAACCAATCCAAAGCGGGAAATAACCATTAGGCCCTCCCTCAAGAAGAGCAGCACAGTACGCAGGACCTGCATAAAATATCTAAATCTAAACTGTCACAGGGGATAAACACAATAAAAACATGCTTTATCTGCAGCATTGCTCATTAAAATGGTACATTACTGATTTATTAAAACTAAATATGATAGGTACACTTAATGACATTATATAAGCCGTTAGGTATTATGGTTGGCAAGTACTTTTACTTTTAATACTTAAGTAGTTTTAAAAGCTTGTACTTTCTTACTTTTACTTAAGTAAAATAATAATGTGGTACTTTGACTTTTACTTGAGTAAATTTTTGTCTGTGTATTTGTACTTTTACTTAAGTACATTGTATGAGTACTTCCTCCACCACTGTCTCTGACTGTATTGGAGGCTTTTTAGATGTCTGCTACGTGAGGTAAGTCATATTAGAGCATGCTACTGTTGATTAAGGCATGTAGAAAGAATAATTAAAGAGGCAGAGGAGGAGTACGGGGAATCAGCCCGATCAAAAAGATGCCCCCGCTCCCTAAAATCTGGAGCCCAGGTTGGCCACAGCTCTGACCTAGATAGACGAACCACAGGAGCACCGGGGCAATTAATGGAGAAAAGATTCCGTGGGCACAATGCCTTAATGAGTTCCAACTCCAGGCCGACACTGCTGGTGAATTAAATGTGAGAAAAGAAGCATAAGGAGGCGGGTAAAGGCCGGGATGAGAAACAAAGGGAAAGAAGGCCAATTTGGCTAATGTTGGAGAAAGTTGTTTTCTGTTCTAAGGCTATAAAAAGTGGATTACTTCTGCTTTTTTTTCCTTCATTTATTCTTCCCTGCTTGTTTTTTTCCCCCCATCGTTCGGACAAACTGAAAAACAAGCAACAGGTTCTGCTTTGAGCTGGAAGTAGGTCAAGCTGGCTTCCGCTGCTATTGGCCGCCCATCTCTTTTCATTAGCCCCTTTACTCCTGTATGAGCAGTCCTTTTCACTCAGACAGAGCAGTCAATCTAAGAACGGGGGATTTGATACCTGGATCTGGACCAAAAAGCCTCCTCAAATGTGTCCAGTGGACAGCCTATGAATGCCTGATAAAGTTTTTAAAATGACCATGTAGCTTGTAAGATGTTAAAGATTAAGAGTTGCAATATAAAACCAAGTCTTTCAGTTTTAAACACAGTTTTTTTCTCAATCCAACTATTACTATTACTGACGAGTGTTTCAAAAGCTTTTTCAGGGTTAGTGAGATAATGTTTTTATCTGGTATTTTTCACCAGCAGAATTCAAGTTGATTTAAAAGACAGGTTATATAAGAATTTAGTTAAAGCGTCAAATATTGATGGCCCTTTGTCAAGAACAGTTTTTCTGAGATGGAAAATCTTGCAAAAAAAGCGTGGGAGTCGTGCGATATGACATGAATCATATCTGTTCAAGGAAACAAATACCCAAAAGTAGCAATAGTTTAATAAATTAAAGCGAGCTTCCTTAGCTCAATTCTCAGATGATTCACTTGAGTTCACATAATGTGGATCTCTTTAGAGCAAAAACATGTGGGAGATTTTCAGGATGTCAATACTGTTGAGTTAGGCAAAGAATCGGAGCATCAGACTACATTTAATTATTTCTATCTGGATGTAAACCTCTGACCGGGGGTCTCTCATCTCCCCCGTTACTTTTGTGGATCATGACTGACAAAAGAAATTAAACTATAGTTTAACCTTTGACAAATAGTTTGGAAAATATCCCGAACCCCACAAGATCAAAAGATGCTTTAGGAAGAAAGAAGCAAAACATTTTCATATCAGAGGGAAGATTCATTTGCTAGAGAGTTCATTGCGATTGGCCCAGACTTCTGCTGTGCAGAGCTGTGTCCTTCTTTTGTGGGATTGGTAAGTTAAGACCCTTGTTACCAAATATTTCTGATGTGCAGCATGTATTAGTAGCATTGCTGAGATATTCTGCTCCAGCATTGAGATACATTTACTAAAGCTGACATTTCATCATTGTCAGGGGTGACAATGAAAACAAACAAAAGGTTTGGGAACTGTTAGCCCGATTCTTTAGTTGGAAACCCGAGAATATACCAGAGAAGACCAAAAGTACAAAAATAAAATTGATTGGACGTAGTTAAGTGTATCAGCTGGGCTCTAACAGACTAAAACCTCTCTCTGGGTCTCAGTGGGCAAAGAGCCCTGAGATCTGGGTGACGGGCATTATCTCCTGTGCTGGGCACACCCCTCAAAGGAGGACTGGACACAACCAAGTCCTATTGGCCAGTTACCTCTGGGCATGAACAGGCCAGGTCCTAATTCATGCAGATGACAGGAATGTGGTAACAAATGGTGTGTGTGTGTGTGTTGACTTAAAGACGTGGATCTAATGCAACAGAAAAATAAAAAAAGAGAAAAGACAATCTATGGACACAGCCAGAGAATTCAATACAAAAATAAAGTTCTAAAAGGAATAAAAACAATCAATAATTTACATAGATCATGTGATAGCATACAATGCTAAAGTGAGTAATTATAGCCAACTTAATTTATCATTTTTAAGCCACAACATTCTTCACAGTTCCAAAGCAGGCGCAGGGGAAGTCCAAGTCTTAGCGAGCATCATCAGCCAAATGGGTGCATTATTTCTGCTCTTACACAATAATATGCACATCACTTTTGGAAAGGGTGAGTCTGAATTCATCCAGTGCTATCGTCAGTGTTAAACTTTTATGTATTTAAGAACACTGTCAGGATTAAACTTTGCACCAAATTCTACTGTTGATTGTCTAAATTCAAACTATTACAATCAGTATGATCATTAATGTTATTGAGATTATGACAATTTGAGACATTTTTCCAATCAGAAGGATGTGTCTTTACTTTCCAACCTGGATTTGATCATGTTCCTAAGAATATCCAAATAAATATTAAGTATGTGACCATATCTCATTAGTTTTGGTTTACTCAGCAGTTTGCGTGACCACATTTTCCCAGACCACATTATCTAGCCTTCAGAGTGGTTTGTCAAAGAGGGAAAATATTGTTTATGCACAATAGTTGAGAAATAGAAGAAAGAGGCTGCCCTTCAAAATAACTTACCTGAAAAGAAAGCTAGATAATAGAATCTCTTTAATAGAAGGCAGTTCTGCTTTTACCAAAATGAAGTAGATACAATAATAACCCCCCCCTTACTTACATAACACCAGGTCCCTGGATGCGTCTGTCTTTCTGGAGTGGGATCAGTGGAAGCAGGGAACAGGTGCGCGGGGGGGGGTTTGATCTCCCCTCTCTGTCCTCATTCATCTCTCTCTGTCACTTCCAGCTGTGGCTCCCCGGCGCCGGCTCATTGTCATTCTGGGTTGGGGGGTGACCGTCCTCCAAATGTATCTGTGCAGGGCCGGGCTCTTACACTGATTATACAGACTGACCACCGAGACGTCCAGCTGCCCGTTTCATCACCGATACTCTCCTCAAGGAGGTGAGAAAAACAGGGCCGTGACTTGCAAAAGCGGAATGACTCACCTACTTTTGGCTGCACATTTTTTTAAATCTTTTTTAAATGACTAATATGACAGAAAACTCTTCTGACTGTTGACTTCATCCCACACCTATTTCACCTACTCTTTCATTTATTTAAATTTAAAAAAGCTTGAAAGCACAACATTTTTTGGATAAAGAGCCGAATCTTGCCTAAATAAATTGTAAAAAAACAGACAGTTTTTTTTTTTTTTAATACAGTAAATAAGAATGACAGAAATCTCTTCTGTTTACTTTATTCCACAACACCTTTTTCACTTGCCTAATTTAATAAACTTGTTAATTTATCTAACAAAAAAAAAAAACCTTGAAAGCATTCATGTGTTGGATTAAGAGGAAAATCTTGGCTAAATAAACAGTAAAAGAAAAAATCAGACAGGTGTTTACCCCCGCTAAATGAAACCCAATTGGAAAATAGATGGGGTGCTGTGAATCATCACTTTGACTCCCTGCGCTTGAACTTTTTCCCCAGCTGAAGTAATTCTCCCCTCCGTATACGCTTCTCAGCCTTTTCAGTCAGGGTGGGACGCTTGCTGCATGTCACATCTTGTTTTGGTTTCCTTGCGTGTTCACCCTCCTTCCCTCCTGGTGCCACATCCCTCCTTTGGGTTTTTATGCTCTTTCTTGGTTTAAGGCTTTTGGTTTTCTGTCTCCAGTTTAGTTAATAGTTTTGCATCTGCGTTATTTTTCATTCACCTGAGTTCTTTAGTTTCCTGTGTTCCTTGGCCCTGAGTTTGGATCCTTACCACCTCCCATTTTGGTGGTTTTATTATAAGTGCATTAGTTCATAACGATATCATTTCCTGACAGCATATAGCACTCCATATATGGTTACCTATGTAATCTACTTTATAGTTGAATGTTAAATCCTTAATGTTAAATCCTCGTCTAGCATATTGCACTCAATGTAAGAATTTTAAACCCTCCTTTTGTATGTCGCTTTGGATAAAAGCGTGTCTTAAATACGGAAATGTAAATGTAAATATAAACCTCCCTAACATCGAAGCATCCATTTTGTAAAGTGAGTCATTTTACCACTTCATGAAAACTCATCTTAACTTATAATCTTTATTTTGCTTGTGTCCAGGTAAGCTGATCAGATGACAGTGAAATCATCATTCCTTCTTTGTCATGCAAAGAAAGAGTCAAGGCTTCCAATAAAACCAGCTAAAGAAAATGTGCTGTCTCTGTTGGCCAAGAATGACAAGAATTGAACAAGATTCTGTTTGAGTTAGCTGTATGACAACTCTGAGACAGGCAGAGAGACAAAGTAAGTAGGATAAAAACTTTTTTTGGGTCAGAAGTTCTGGGAGAAACCAAAACTCAAAGTTTTCCTCCGTTGCTGAGAGAGTACAGGTGTTAAACTGTAGCAGGGGATTTGGAGCTCTGAGGATTTCAGAGTGCAGACTGATCCCTCCAGAGCAGACAGAAAAAAACACGTTCACATCACACGAGTGTGTGACTTACCCCATTCTCAACTGGGATTTTTCTCTGAGAAGACAGAAATTCAATCATGATTCATTTGAGCAAGACTTACACTTTTGTGCGGTGACTGAAATTCCCAGTATAGGGGCCACGACGGAGTAACAAAAGGAGACAAAACACAGTGACAAACTGGAATTGTCACAACTTTTCTGAGTCTTGTTGCTGCCATCAAATGTATTACTAGCTTGTATAGTTAATGACACAGTCATTCATCTCACTTTCAATATTTGATATGTTTTCTGTGTCCTGGTTTGGGGTGATTTGGCTTGGAACGGTCCACAGAATGACATAAGTGAGACATCACACAGACTCGATGTAATTATTTAACTTCCTTTTTCATGGCAAATCATCAAGCTTTTCATCATTTGGTGATAAAGGCCTTAGAAATAAATGGGCAGAGTTAATGGGGTGTAATAAAATCTGTAGAGGTTATTTGTTGAAATTGAAACTCTTGCTGACATTAGTTATAAATATCATTCTCGGTTTTTTTTTTGGTTTTCCCCATATCCATTTTCTGAGAGTGAGATGTGAAAAAATGTCTGCTGTCATTCAAATGCTAAAAAGCAGCTGTTTGACTTAAATAACCAGCTCTCAGTAAATCAATTTGCATATAAGATGGAGGACGGGTTTTAATGACCTGTTTCATTTCTTCAAATATTTCATGGAATCATATGGTTGGAAAAGAAAACTTTTATTCTCATGAACAACTTCTGGTGTGATCTTTAACCTTTTAAAGCCTGATCCAAGAATAAAACAAAACAGAAAATTAATTTTTTTTTAGATTTAAGTCTTTATGTGGCCTTTTAACAAAATATGTAAAAAGAAAAAACCAAAATACATTTTTAATATTAATAATTTATTACTACTACTAGGTCAAGATTATTTTATGTGTAGTCTTCTGCCCCCTGTTATCAGGTATAGCTGATTGTGTACAATAGGATTTATACCATTAAATTATGGAAAAGGTGTCAGATGCAAAACATTTCAGAAACCGTATGTATCAAATATGATACATTTGGCATTACAGGGATAAATATAAAAAGCAGAACTCAGATTGGTCAACATGACATGATGTCTTTGGTAAAACTACATAAGAGTCCAGTCTGCAAAGATCTGCGAGCTTCTGGAGGAGAAGATGATGGGATTTTCTGTAACAACTGCATTACAGGGATTTAACCCAATAAATTATTAAGAGGTTGGAAGAAACCGTCTGTTGGTTATTAGGCTCTGGATTCATTAGCAGATAACCGCTCACACGCATGCTTCATCATCCTCAGGGACGGCTGTTATTGGTCAGAGGGAGATCTCATTTGTCTTCAACACCAGATCCATTTTCAAACAGTGGTAACAGAGACCCCGCAATATTCTGTTTTTGTGCCGTGGACATAAATCATGGTCCATGGTTGGCTGTTAACTCATTGGCTGCCAAAGACGTCTATAGACGTCAATTCAAATCCAACCGCTGACTGCCAAAGACGTCTATAGACGTCTTTTATGTTTTTCAATGCGAGTGGCTTGGGGAACGATCGGCTAAAGTTTTTCCGTAAATATCGGCTTCTAGACAGAGTATGTACTAACAAATTTACCCTCTAGGTAGCTGTGCCACTTTTGATGGGAGATGAGCATAGATTGTAGGCAAATAAAAACAAACGCAATGGTTCGCTATGCGAAAAATATCGCTGGTGAGACGCACGTTGAAGAACAACGGAATAAGGTAGAAACAAAAATGTTTCTCCTGATGAAAGAAGAGAGTCTACTCTTTCCTTTGGTGTGTTCGGTGTTTACATAGTCATAGCACAAACTATTCTGTGGCTCTTGAAAAATCAGTCAAAATGCTCAAAAAACTCTGGCAGTGAGCGACTCTCTGTTCTGAAAATGGCTGGCAGTCAATGAGTTAAGCATTGAAAGGCAGCCATGTTTGGAAGAAAAATGTTTCCCTGCCAAATTAGAAGTTCCTCTTTATCTAGTCAGGAAAAATCCCCCCTCTGCTCGGAGCAGAACCGGTAGCTTTCACCCCCTCCCGGTAATTTATGTGGAACTCCAGTTAGCTAAGGCAAAGCTTACGGAGGTTAATTTGAGGCCCGATGCTAATGTCAGTGCTATCGGGGGACTCGGCAGCCCTCCAGCAGCTTAAAGTGAGGACTGGAAATGAAACCGTCAGACACATTTTAATGACACGCACTTCAGGAAAAGGGTGGGAATTCATCTATAAGGAAGTAAGACAAACATGCGACGTGTCTTCGAGCACGATCAAGATGAGGTTTAGATGATATTCTCCATCCCGTGTGCAGACAAACAGAAAAAAGAGGGACAGAAGAAGAATGTGGTCCTGCTCATGCAGCTGAGGTCTTGTTGTTCTGCTAATCAAACATTTAGTTTCCACGGAGAAATTCCCATTTCCTCATCAGAGCAGAACTCGGTTTTCTATTTGGTATCAGCATCTCTTAAATGGGTGCCCGGGGTGGTCAGAAATCTTTTAGAGCCTAAACCTTGTTTCCTGAATAAAGAGATGTCTCTATATTCTTGTAACAATATTTTTGTTTGGTATAGAATTTCACCTTTAGCCTGCCCTCGTTCAGAAACGTAATAATCTCAACAAATTGAAGCCTGTTATTGTTACAGACCTGAGGTGAAGGGGAAATGTTAACAATACACCAAAGATACAACAAAAAAATACAAATAAAAGACTAATATCAACCTCCTAACATAACTGGATTATTATTTTTAGTCACTTCACCATTTCTTAATCATTGAGTCAATAGGACAAAAGAGCTGAGCTGGTAAGTGAAAGCCTAAACCTAACCCTAACTAACCAAATACAGTCCGCAAACACATAAAACCAAAAAATCTAACAACAAATAGGGAGAATCACAGCTGCACAGGAGTTCTAATTCAAATATAGAGGCAGTTTGAGTACACACACACATTCAAAACCACGCTGAGCAGCTGCCCATTGCAGTTTAAGCGATGTCCGATTGAAAATGGGCAGATGGATCTTTTGTATCCACTGTAGGAGTGGGTCCAAACAGAAAGAAAAGTGTATTTTCTGTCACAGTGACAAAACTCTAGCATTGAAACAAACACGGTTTTAAAAGGTTTTCTGCGCCGACAGAAATTATTCCGTGGGTGTTTTTACGATTGCATTTTTACCAAATGTGTTCTGCCTCTGTTAAAAAAAGAGAGTAAAGCTCAGTTAGATTGGATCTTTACAAGCCAACAAATGGGCAAAAAGTTGAGCACTTTGCTGACACATTCTGATGATTTTTATGCAGATATTTTGGACTCGGGCACAACACTAACGCCCAAGTCTCAAAAGGTTTGGACTTTTTGCCTCTTTGCAAATTTTGGTTTTCTATAGAGACCAAGAAGCTGACGAGTGTGTTATTGATTTAGTTTTTTTCATTTCATGATGCAAAAGTAACGGAGGATTTCTCTGTCTTCCTTCCTCACATCTCAGACCACATCTGCCTCTAAGATAAGAAGGCAATACTGGAGGAATGAGAAGTAAAAGTGGAGTTGCTAAGTAATAGAAAAGGCCAAATTCAGAGCACTATTGGAGATTATGTGGCGTCACAAAAAGACAGTAACATAACTGAACCGATATTTTGTGGTTTATCAGATGACTGGCTGACTTTTCTGTCAGTGTTCTGTTGCAGTCTCGCAGGATCAATTTCACAGCTGTCATTCCAGAAGTATACATCTGGATTTATAGCTCACTGGCTCCCTGTGTCAGAGTGCCTAGCTTTTTTTGCCTTGTAAGATCAGGGCCAATGATTTACTTCATTGGTTTTTATCTCTCCTGATGCTTCCCATGACATTCTATAGATTTGTAATTCCTTCAAAAAGGTAAAAACAAGCAGCTGGTTTGGAATGGTCCCATAGCCCAACTTGTAAATGTCTCTCCTCTTCCAGATTATTAACATAAATACACAAAGACAAAAATATGAGTACACAAATACAATATTAAATCATTTTTTTAACGTGTGATAACAAATGTTGTAGTTTGTTCTGGTTTACTCTGCCATGCATTGATGTAACATATTTTGTTGCACATCCATTTGTCAGAAATATCAGAAAAAAAAAAAAAACTTGAACTGATTAAAATCCGGTTCAGATGGTGCAAACTCAACGCGAAAACTGATTCCCATTCATTACAGCAAAAATCTGCCGCGGATATCAAAGAACACAGAGCGGCGGATCGTCGCACAGACGCGTTCCTCAAGACTCGAGACCTCAATCAGTCAGCCATCTGTCAGATAAGTGGAACGGAGGGAGGAAATCTGGCAGCGCGGCTCCACTCCAGAGAGGTTACACCACTAAGGTCACACTAATCATGATGTTAAAGCTAAAACATGCCGTTGGAGCACTCGTAGTTGCAAAAATAAAGTCAAGGTTAGGATAAGAATAGCATCAGACCAAGGAGGCTTTAGGACCTGACTGATGTAGCGTGACTTCACTAATATATGCACCCAGGGGCTGGAAATATCTTGGCCCTTAGCAGAGTATTGACCCACACCTTCATGGTGCCTTTTATGGATATCTTAACCCTTTAAAGCCTGATCCAAGAATAAAACAAAACAGAAAATTACATTTTTTTGGTTTGAATTCCTTATTTGGCCTTTTAAGAAAATATGTAAAAAGAAAAAACAGAAATACATTTTTAATATTAATAATTTATTACTATGCGATAAGTCAAGATTATTTTTGTGTAGTCTTCTGCCCCCTGTTATCAGGTGTATCTGATTGTGTAAAATAGGATTTTGAGCAAAGTTTCTACCATTAAATTATCCAAAAGGTGCAAAACATTTCAGAAACCGTATGAATCAAATATGATACATTTGGCACTACAGGGTAAAAGTGGAAGTTAAAATTATGATATCTCCAACATTGAACAAATATTAAATAGAACGCATTTTCTGACATTTTGGGTCTTTGGACGTTTGAGTTGCAACTCTTTGTACAAAAATAACTGAAACTGATACTTCAAACTTATAATAATCGGTTTAATTCAAATAAGTTAAGGTCATTTGCCACCTCTAATTTGTAGCCACGAGGTCATCTAGCCCAGTTCCAGAGCCCTGAGGTTGTATATCATGAGATGGAGCTTTCCTGAAAGGGGCGAGAGCAAGTGACTTTTGACTTCTATGAATAAAACAACTGAAAGGTCTTGATAATCAAATTTCCAGATACTTGAGACAACTGCTGTCCATCATCCTACAGGATGTCCACAATCATCTAGCCCATCCAAACCTGTGATTCTCTCTCCTTCCTATACAAAATAAATTCCTGTACGGTGATATCTAGCAAATTTTGCTGACTCGCAATTTTCCGTTATTTTAATAAATATTAATGTAAAATATTCTTGTTGTATTTTCGCTATCTTACCATTTTTTCGCCGTACACATGCGTAGACAGTTATGTTTTTGACGAATTTTGTATTAAACATCACAAAATGTATTAAAATATATAACAAATATTTCACTCTAAAACTAAAACAATTTAGTCCAGTAGTGAGTAAATAACCATAAAGATGCTACGGGCCAACCAGAGAATGCTAAATGAAGATTTAAGGCATGTTTTAATAGAAACAGGCCCAGTGGGAAAGTATTATGTAAGGTAGAAGTGTGTGTACATTCTAAAAATGTAAAATAGTGTATAACTACTAAAATAATGTGTAAATATTAAAGTAAATATAACATCACTACTTGGCGGTTTTTCACTCCTCGCGGGTCGTTTTGGAACCTAACAACCCCAATAAGTGAGGGATCACTGTATTTCCTACATTTGGAGGCCATCAGTACTCAAAAGGTTCTGCCGGTGTCATCCATTCTCTCAGCTCTACCACAAAACTCACATCTTCATCCATGCTTCACAGCGGCATGGCTCCAAGACCTGAATGTGATGTTTTTAGGCCGTCTTAAAAAAAGAAAATACTGGTTTTTCCTCCAATTCATCTGTCAGATGCAAGCATATATCTCGATTCTGTCATTTTTTGTGCAGATATTCCAGCATCATGCAGTTTGATGTGTGTTATGGCAGAAAGTGTCAAAAGGGGCTTTAATCATGGCTGCCAGTTCGAGAAATTCCAACACACCCCATCTCTCAGGCAGTCGTCTGAGAGACCCTCTCTAGCCCGATCTCTTCTTCTACTCTTTTGAATCAAAAGCCTCCCTATCTCCTTTCTGTTTGGATCATCGCTGCTTTCATTATCAGTTCCGAACCGTTGCTCTGGTTCGGTTTACTCGCCGCCTCGGACTTCCCAGATGGTTGACTGGGTGGCCGTGTGGAGACGCGGCACAGACGAGCAGCAGTGGGACTCGCTGGATGTCAAGGAGACAGAAGTTCAGCAACAATTGGATTTGGCAGCTCATTCATCATGCCTGAGGTCCCCGTTCCACCGAATAGAGCTCATTCTCCTCCCCAGCCTGCATCTGGCTTCCTTAATTAAAAATGGGAGCGCAGTAAACAACCTCAGTCATTTCTGTTTCTGAAAGGCTACATCATTAAAAACGCACTTTTGATGTTCAGTGCCTTCTCCTTTTGTTTGAGAACCACGACTTGAATAAAGCTAATTTAAAGAACATGCTTTCCTTCTTTTCTTTGTGGTCTTTTGTTTTGATTTATGCTTTGCTGTGTGTTTGTGTGTGACTGAGATACGGCTTATTTACTATAGTCAGGCTTTAACCCGTTATAAGCTATTGGTACATACTGCTCCATTTTTTTCACATTGCACAAAATCCACAACCTGATATTTGTATATCATATTATATTTACATTTATATGTACTTTTCTGCCATTAGTTTTTTTGCATAATGACATATATTTTATAGTTTTTATTTATGCTCTTTAATATTTACCTGTATCAAGAATTTACTTTTATTTCTAATTTTCACTATGTTGTCTGGAAGATTAAGAGAAATTTATGAAATTTCAACTCTGAATAGGTCCGATCAAGGTATTACAGATTTTAAAAAAGGCTGAATATGACTTTGACAGACGGATGTGCAAACACAGCTCCTGTGGTCTTAAAGACAAACTCTCTCTCACAATAAAACAACATTCAAATTAAGGATGAGTTTTGCAACTGGTTGCTTATATATGCTATGCAGGTGTCAACACTCTCTTCTTTTAAATCAGATCTCTGGAGGTGTTTTTACATTATCAATAGATACATGTCATTGGCTGGTACCTCACACAGTTGAGCGAGAGGCGGGCTCACCCTGGACGGTCCACAGTCCATAGCAAGGCCACACAGAGACACACAAGGACCAACAAACACGGATTCTCACCCACTCTCTCCTAAGGGCAATGTCCAATCAACCTAACCTGAAGGTTTCTGGACGTTGGGAAGAACCCAGAGAACCAAGAGAGAGGGAGAACATGCAGACTCCACACAGAAAGGTCCTGGTTCCCCCGGGGACTTGAACCCAGAACCCTCTTGCTGTGAGGCGATGGTGCCCCAATTCATTATTCCATTTAGATTAATCAATGAGCTTTTGTTATACACCAAAGTGACTGCGTAGGTTTGTGCAGCATTAGCCATCCATAATGGTAATAATTAGCTAATTTTTTTTTTCTAATTCATGCAGGCAGGAGGATATATATTAAACATAATTCTCCATATAATTGCTTTGACGTATTCAATAAGAAATAGCACAAGAAAGTCTTAGTGCTTTACAAAATGTAATGTTCCATTGGAGCCTGCACATGTTAGAGTCATAAAAAAGGAAACACCATAATTACTGTACTTTTTGAATTTGAATGGATCTGCACAGTATGGGCTGTCAAACCTTTTTTTAAATTTTTTTTAGATGTCTCAGCGATTCTACACCTTTAACCTCCCTCAGGATTTCAATCTGTCTTTTGTTTCCAACTCCATTTTTCCTCTTGAGCCTCCTCTACACCTGTCTGTATTCCATGTCCTTGGACCTGAAACGTTGCAGACCGAACCATCCCAGGCATGCTGATCTTAGATAATGGAATAAAATGGGTCTAATCTTCTTTCTTTGTCAAGCTTCCTCCTTGGAAGTCCATCCAACATTTCAATGAATGTTAAAGTCAGACAAATAGAAACATAAAATTCTGTTATCCGTATCCTGTGCAGCAGACTGTCCAATCCATTTTAATGTCACAATGCTTGGAGTTTGTCTTTTCAACTTTCTGTAGCTGTGGTAAAACCTTTTCAATTTGAATTCACATGATAATTCATTTTTATGAGAACTTTTAGTGTATGTGATATATCAATAAAACATATCTAATGTAAAAGTAGAATATCTGTTTTATCATCAGGGAACGTTCTGTGGAGATAATGTTAAATTCTATATGTAGGCACATGTAAACAGAATTGTGTAGAAACTACAACACTCAGATGATTCTTTAACAGTGCACATTTTCTATTCTTCATATAAACGTGTATAAGCTAAATGCCAGCCATTTAAAGGCAAAGTTTACTTAGTCATGTCCCTTTTTTAGTCTTGAAAACACAATTCAAGCTCTGAGCTTTGAAGTTCACATACACTGTGGTCATAACTCACGTTACCCATAATATTTCAAGACAATTAATTGGGATTACACAATTTGAAATCAAATATATTTGAATTCTTAAATGATATTGACTGTTGTATTACGACACTGTGTACAAAAAATACATCACTAAAAGAACGTGTGAGAATGGAAAAAGGAAAAAAAATCTAAAACAGAGGCTTTAACCACATAAGCAGTGAGGTCACTCAATGGTGGCTAAAACCACGTGTTGACTAGAGATTTTTGGGCTCTTTTCTTTGTGTCTATATGTGTTCAAATCTCCAAGCAAACATATGTTGTACAACATGGCAAACAAATCATACAGAGACCTTCAGATTCCTTTATTTGACTTGTTGTGGGTAAAACAGGAGAATACGCCTTTTGTGTGGAATTTCTGTCAAAGCCACCAGGTTAATGAGAGGGTTGTTAGCTTGCACCAACCCGAGAGGAATTCAATAAATGTACTACCATCAGAAAATTACTTAGCAGTCTTGGTTTTAGCCGTGGGGACTGAAGGCTGTTGCTAATGTCAAATTGGCTTTTAATCATGGTTTTCAAGGGATTATTTTAGTGTCAAGTTCATGCCCGGTATTTGCAATGACTTGTTGTGAGTTTTCTAAAACAACAATAATGCAAACTGTGTGGTTCTCAGCTCTACACTTGCCACAGTGACTTTAAAGAAAGGCTGTGTTGTTGTAGCACAAGAGTTGGAGTTGGGGGGGGGGGGGACTGCTGGTGGGCAGCGTTGATCATGAAGACTTCTGACAGTCATTTCGGAGGCAGACCTTGACCAGTGTCCTGCCTGGGAGAAGCTGGGAGAAGCCGGGAGAAGAGGGGTGTGCTGTCCCTTGAGAGTTCAGCCCGAAAAAAAAGACAGACTCTCCCCCTGGAGTGTCCGAGTGTGACCTTCCCACTGGAGAGTCTAAGTCCAAAGAGCTGGAGAAGGAAGGGAGGGGATCATTGCATGTCTTATGCAAGTCTTCAGCCTCAGGGTTGCGGCTACCTGTGTAAAAGTCCATTTCAGCCCCCAAATATTCCAAATAGTGCAATGCTTTTGTGACAAACGGTGAAGGAGGAAGAGGTAATGTTAAAAGCCCAACATCAGGAGTGGGGCTGGGAGGATGGCCACAGCGGCCTTGGTGGGCCACCTTAACCGGATCGTCCTGGAGGACATGATTGGGCTTCAAACAATCCACCAAAACCCCCGTCCTGACCGGTCCCTGTGTTACATTTCACAGCTTACCCATGGAAACGCCACAAAGGAGTATAGTCTAATCCCAAATGGACAGTGGCAAACTATCTGTTCTTTTCTGCAATGTGCTGAATGTCAGTTTTAAAATCAGAAATAGAAGATAGCTGTAACTTCTGCCACGCTGACCACAGTTTTTGCCATAGCAATGTCAGGGGCTTATGGTCAACAAAAGCAGGGATGTCTTGACCCTCAAAGACAAAACCGAAATGGCGTTTGGCAAGGAAAAGAGCCAAGAGCTCTCTGTGCACTGAACTTGATTTTTTATTCTTGCAACGTCTAACTGAAAAAGACCGTGGTGCTTCTAGTCTCCGTCAACACATTGTCTACCCCAACTGTATAAACAGAAGCATGGCCAGGCCAATAGCCTCATTCTCATCTTTAATTCTCTGTTTATGTTGAATGGTCTGCACTACAACAAAGCGGTTCCACTCTGAGCCCCTCCCAGATAGCCGAGCTTCTCACCCTATTACTAAAGGAGAACCCATTCCGGCCGCTTGAATCTGCAATCTCGTTATTTCGGTAACGATCCAAAGTTCGTGACCACAGATAATGGTAGGAACGTAGATCAGCCGATCAAGACACCACCCACATTTCTGCAGAGACTGAACGGATCCACCTGTCGATCTCCCGATCCATTTTGCCCACAAGACCCCGAGATACTCGAACTCCCCCACTTGGGGAAGGACATCCCCCTGGACTTGGAGGCACTGATCCCCATCCCAACACTTTCCACTCGGCTGCGAACCGCTCCAGCAAGAGCTGTAGATCACGACTTGATGAAGCTTGATATATCTTTTCAATTCAGGGAATTGGGAGAATATAAAGGAATGCATTGTCAGCTAGTATTTCAGTTTACGCGTACACAAGGTAGCTTCATTTATAGTGAAACAATTCAAATTTGGAGCATCAACAAACTCCATTACCCCAATTAAAATTTCCTGCATCATATTCTGTGCAATATGACTGCCTCTTCATGCTGAATTTTATTCATTCCACGATCACAATGAATTGAAAGTGAGCGTGTGAGTTTTCTCAAAGTGAACATAAGAGTAAGTTTGCAGCGACACTTAAGAGATCGTCTTCTTTACATCTATCCCGGAGAGGATGCCAGTTGTAATAAGACAACAAAAGCTTCTCTTAAAGAATTAATTATCTTTTAATTAAGCATAAAAATTGTCAGAGATCTACCTGAGTGGCTTTTGAGTTTCTTGACTTGCTGGCTTTAAGATGCTACTTCAAACCCCTTAAAGGCATCAGCTTTGATGAGGTCGCCGTTTGCATTCACTGCTGTCAGGCGAGGCTGAGCGGCTGAGAATTTCCAAAACAGAAACTCGTGCTCGCAGACATAGACACATGCACATGTGCACGAGCGCTGTGGAACAGAGGAGCAAGGCTGTTCCGTAATTGGCTAGGCCTGCTTGTTAAGATCTCTACCCGCCTCCTGGGGATTCGCGCTGCCTGGCAGCCGTTCTCATCCAGACCACCAGCTCCCGGCCTGCCAACACCAGGCTGGTGACCCAGCAGCAATTAGCATCCTTCAGCCTGTAAACAAACCGCCATGACAGACTAAGCTTTCAACGCTTAGTCTGTATATGTTGGTTTTTTAAAACCCAACATAGTTCGGTAAAGATAAATACTGTGGTAAACTATAAAACTATGAAACAACAAGACACCATTTTGAAATAAATCACTAACCACACATTTGCTCTGCATGTGCTGCTGGTAGGCACACACCGTGCAATCTGATTGGGCGGCGGTGATTTACGCTTTGAGAGTAATAACAAAGCTCAAACATCAGGTGAGACTTTGTGCCAGAGCGTGAGTATTTGTATGTCACAGCAGGGACTCGTACTCATAACTTTTTTATCACCATCATCTGTCAGTTTGAATTAGCTGGAATCTGCAGTCATTTGTTGAAATTTCAACCTCTTCCTTTGTTTTGTGTCACTGCTATTTCCACATTTCTATCAAAAGGCTTAGAAATCCGAAGTAATTTCCCAACATCACTTGATGTGGATATCTCTATTCAGTGGCAGTTTGATTATCCCGCTATGAGGTAAATAAATCCGACTCCGTTGGGCGCTCCGTTTTAACCAGGAAATTTCCACTTCCAGAATACAAATGGAACTCACTATGGGACTGCCTCCTTGTGTATCTTGGTATGTCTACAGAGTAAAGTCTGTGGTAGAAAGGTTAATAATTTAGTCCATTTCCAGATATCTGAACAACCTGATGCTTCTTTTTCCTAATAGTTGATTGACAGGTTTCTCTTCAGGACTACTGTCAGACTACTGTTACAGTCACACATAGCTGTTGAGGTTGTGCTTTTCCAAGCTGTTGACCTCCTTCAATATTGCACAGATAACCGACCACTGTTATAAAATTGTCACGGTCCCTGAGCTCAGTGCAAATCAACTAAACAAAAATGAAGTTTAAACCTCAGAGTTGAGCAGATGGATGCCCCGGGATAAGAAACTCTTCCTCATCCTCTCAGTGACAGGCTAGGCAACCAATAGCGTCGGCCTGCCGGCAGCAGGGGGGGAGCAGGGCGTGTCCAGGATGGCCTGGCAGCTTCAGGAGCTTCACAGCCCTTGACCTGCGTTGCTCGGTGTAAATGGTTGAGAGAGTAGATCTGATGGTCCTCTCGGCTGATTGGACCACTCTTTTGAGAGCCGACAAGTCCTGCTTGGTTACAGCTGCACATCCGGGTGGTGACGCCCTCACACAGGATGCTCTCAGTGGTGTGGGTGTTAAAGTTCCTGAGCACTGTAACTCAGGAACTTTGATGGGATGAAGACGTTTCTTCACAGTGGAATTGACGTGAAGTCACCGAGATAGGTCTTGACATTGAGAACTGTCCACCTTGTTCCACCTCGGACCAAACGGTGTAGTGGATGGCAGGCCCTCTGCTTTTTTTCCTTAGTCTTGCTGACGTTCAGCACGAGATTATTCTCCTGGCACCGGTTCTCCAGGTAGATGACATCCATCATCTCTAGGCCTCCTCATTATTGCGAGAGAGGAGCCCAACAACAGCCATGTTGTCAGCAAACTGATGTAGAAACCCAGTCATGAGGAGAGGGTGAAGAGGGATTATGCGTGGTTACCCACTCATATCACCTGTTGTCAGCAATAGGAAGCTGTGGATCCACCTACACGAGATGGAGTTCAGTCCAAAGTCCCACTGCTTAGTGACCAGTCTTGAGGCCACTATGGTGTTTAACACCGAGCTGTAATCCACAAACAGCATTCTTCCATAGTTTCCCCTCCTATTGTCTACGTTGGAAAGAGTTTTGAGGGGAATGAGGGCTTTGGTGTCATCTGCAGATCTGGCTGGGAGGTTGGCAAACTACAGTGGGTCCAGTCTCTCAAAACATTTCATTACCATGGATGTGAGGGCTGTGGGGCGGTAGTCACTGGGACCACTATGTTAGGTTTTCTTCTTTTTTTTATACTCTATAAAAGACTTTTAAAATCAATTGGGAATTGTAGTTTCCAAATTTTCACACTCCTGAACCAAACTGAGGGTCTTCTAAAAGAAAACATGCAGAAAATGTATTGTATTTTTATTTCTTTAATTTTGTTAATAACTGTTTGAAGAACAATTTACAGTCCTTTTGCAAACTTTCTGTATGTGTTTCTACATCAAAATGGGTATTGGAGCAGATATACCTTTTAAATTAGGTTAATTCAGTTCAGTTTTCAGTGGCTGCAAAAAGCTTGTCAGGTGCATTGTGGTTCTTGATCATAACACTCCATACAGAACAGAGTTAAGTTAAGCATTCAGTCACTGCATATAAGGCTGGATTTTTCATATGCATTCAGCCATATTAGGGTTCCAGTCTGAATTCAATGGCTGTCCGATGGATCAGGAACCCATCTTAAAAGTATCAGGAAATGCAACTTCCTTAGATTTTTTGGAGGTTTAGATGATTTGCCTTCTCAACAAAACAGTGGCAGCCATGTTGAATGTTTTGCTTCTCAAGGGGGCATGATTTGAAGTAAGCTATAAATTTCAGGTGTTTAACCAATTTTTTAGTCATTCAGAGAATGCAAGTTAAGATTGGCTTGATTTTGATCACACATTTATGACTAGAAGTGAGGACTATCGCCACACAATCTCCCTTATCCAGTGACTCCAGCTCCTCTTTCATTTGCACATCCCTCTCCATGGATGACACCTCTCCTCCCGGGCTGTCCTGGCAGACACCTGACATGCTCAGTGGAAAGCATCTGGCGCCACAGCGTTGAGGAATGAAGTGAATAATTTATATGAGCATATGGGTTCATGCCCCTCATTTATCTCAGCCACCCCCCCCCCCCCCCCCGACTCATTATCGTCTTCATTGTGCCCCCATCAGTCTTTCACCCTGTGCCCAGGTATCAGTCCTTTTTCTCCTTTTTGAGGGACCCTAAGCACGTCTGGGCATGTCCTCTCTTCCCTCCTCACTTTCCTAATTTGTGTAGATTTACATTCCAATATTATTTTGGCTGTTTGTCCAGAAACGACTTATTTCAGTTAGCTGTGTCTGTGAAATGTACAAATCTTTTTTTAACTGATGTCGAAACGGCAAAACATTTTTATGATGATGCAAATAAAATAACACAAGTCATAAAATGAGAGACTTATGGAATTGTTAAACTCTACTGTCAAATCTTTCATTGATTTTGGAAAAGCTTTTTATTTTTCAAATTATGAGATTATTTAGTTTAATGCGATTTTTTAAAATGATCATTGTTTTAGGGGCAAGAAAAGGAATCTTCTCCTTCTAGTTACTCTGTCTGAAACGTCATCTGTGTCCTTCTAGAAGAGGTGGCTCATCCATGTAAGGAAGGTGAAGCCGTATTTAACTGAAAAAACAAATAAGTGCTAAATGTGAGTCAGAGGGATCCAAACTACTCAGTCATGCGGATAAACTGAGGGTAACTTAATCAAGCTGCATTAGTCATTGCAGCACTTTTCCTCAGGCTTTGTTGTTTAATACGTTTTCAGTTGCTGTGCTTTTCTCTGCTCTAAAGCACATCATTATCCGCTCATGTAATGTTAATGGCAAAATTATGCACCTCATAAGTTTCTCGCTCTCAATTGAACTTGTGCAAGGGTATTCCAGATTTCATCTGAATTACATGGAATATGCTTTTTTTCTTCTAGACAGAGTCCATAGGTGGAGCATTTAGTTTACGGAAGCATGGCTGTCTGCAGATGGTGATAGATCTCTGCAGAAGCACAATAGAAAGAGCACAATAAAACAGTGGTCCTCCCCATTTTATGCTATCATATTTGTCAACAGGGATGCCTGCTCGGTTCAAGTCATTACAGTGTGCCTGAATGAGGTAAAAATCAAAGAAAAAAAGCATTTAACTAAGATTTATGGCGGTAGACATCAGTGTGTCAGGCTGCACCTGATGATTAGAAACACAGTCGTGACATCTGCTGGGGCTCAGAGATCATTTTCTATATATATATACTATATATTCAAATATGGCAGCACATTTACACGGACTAAGAAATTCTCGTACATCGACATGACATCAGATATAATTTACTGTAAGCTTGAAATGGCTTATTGAGTTGAATCAGTCGACTGAGTCGAGTTACTTGACTGAATGGACACCGCACACCCAGATTAATCTCTGACATCAGTCAATGACTCAAAGTATTAACTGAACAATTTCCCTGTCTAGAAAGATTTGACTAATTTGCAGCTTGTACAAAATCCTTTTACTCACTTAATTAATATTGCAATCAACAATCGGTTCAACATGCTTGTTTCCACTTTGTGGGTGATGTGTTTTATGCATATGAGACATCAGACATCAGTTATGATGATCAACAATAATGACTTTGTGATCAATATGTCTGAAAAGGAAACAGTAATTTCTCATGAAACATGACAGCGATTATTTATCACTACAAACAAATGAAGCTCATGTTTTTTTGCATAGCACCTTTAAAAAGAGCAAATGTTGGCCAAAGTACAACAAAATAAGAAATGATGCAAAAGTCATCACCAAAAAGGACGCTAGACACAACTCAAATCCTTTTTTTTTGTCTTTGATTCGTTTAACTTGATGATCAGATTTTCTGATTTAGGACTGGAATCAGGATGAGGTTGAAAACCTTTCAAACGTAAATTGACAAACAGAAGTGGAATTAGCTCAAGCAAACATTTTTAAATCAAACATTTTCACTGTGGCACAACCATAAGCACAATAAAAACTGAATATTACCAGGCCACAAACCATACGGCAATATCTTCCAACTCAGCTTCTACCTTTTAATAAACAATATCTTAATATTTGACGGAATTTCTTCCTTACCAGTTGTGTATCTGGTGACTGGACCATGAGCTGAGCCTGCTCTTCCTCTGTCTGCCAAACAGGTGTGTGCAGGTGTATTAACCACAGGAAGGCCCACACAGGAAGTTCCAGCCCCCAAAACAGGTTCACTCCTCTTTTTTGACATTTTTTGACATGACACAATGTTTAGTTTTACTATTCAACCACATAATGTTTAACTTTTCAGAATCAGAATCAGAATTAGGTTTATTGCCAAGTAGGTTTACACATACAAGGAATTTGCTTTGGTGAAAGCACCGAGGCAGCCATTTTCGGCGCCAACTTACTATCAGTTTTGATGTCATAGCAGCAGATGAGGGGGGTTCACAAATGTCCATGTGGATCCTAGATTTCACTGAAGTCCCCAAATATGTCCATTCATCTGTGTAAACTCTGGAAATGATCCAAAACTCTTTTCAGTTGTTCACTGTGGGAAAAACCAATTCAAGTTAAATGGTGTGTTGGGAGTGGTAAACATACAGCGTAACCTGTAAATTGGATTTACATCTAGAAGTATGACAGTTTCTGAGAAGACAGAGCTCACGTTGCCTCTGATGCACCCATAGATGTGAGAAATCTGGTTGATGAAGTCTAAAAAGTTCAGCATAACCACAAAGTCCATATTGACTAAGTCATAATGTATGAGTGGGCTAGCATCAATTGAGAGCAATAGCCCGTTTTGTAAAATTATCAACTGGGCAATAAATAAATAAATTAAATGATCAACTGGATGAGTAAAACTCCACATACAGAAGTCTAAATACAATCTAGAATCTAGATAATCTGATATTCAGGCAGTCTTTGTCTGCAGAAGCTAACTGTGCGAGTACACAGCTGGAGGCTGTTAGCCGGAGATCAGCTCACCTGGGTGGAAATGGGGGGGGGGGAAGGGTGAGGAGGAAACAGGTATCTGCGATGCACAGGTGGCGGAACATAATGCAGAAATTCTTCTGTAGAAATTTGAATTGAATGCATTAAGAGCAGATGCGGCTCCCCGCGGTATCGATTAGCACCGTCTGAATCTGTACGCACCCACGGGTCTGATTTATTCAGAGGGGCCAAAATCATGTAGGTCAGCAGCATGGGCACAAAGGATCCATCCATCCATCCATCCATCCATCCATCCATCCATCCATCCATCCATCCATCCATCCATCCATCCATCCATCCATCCATCCATCCATCATCCATATATCCATCATCCATCCATTACCCATCCATCATCCATTCATCCATCCATTACCCATCCATCATCCATTCATCATTCATCCATCCACCATCATCCATCATCTATCCATCCATCATCCATCGATCCATCATCCTTCCATCCTCCATCCATCCATCATACATCCATCCATCCAGCCATCATCCATACATCATACATCCATACATCATACATCCATTCATCCATCATCCATCCATCCATCCATCCATCCATCCATCCATCCATCCATTTTTATGTTTTATATTATATGCATATATTTATATGTATATTTATATATTTTATCATTGGACAGGTCGCCAGTCCATTACTGACAAAGCTTTTCTTTCAAATATTTGTTTACATTTTTATGCATTATCACATCAGCTAGGGAAGTTTCATTTAATGCCTGGGTGAAAAATGTCAATATTAGGTCAACAGGGAATGTTACAGATGTTTGAGATCTCTCATGATGTATTTCTGGAACATCTACAGTATATGATTAGATTTCCATCTATGTGTGGTAGTGGATGAAGTGGCTACATACAAATCAAATACAGATACATATACACATACATGTACACTTATATATATAGAAAACTAACGATATCAACACACACACACACATATATATATATATATATATATATATATACACATACACAGACAGATATTCAAATACTTTACTATTTGAGAACATACACTACCGTTCAGGTCTGCAATGCTGTAGTTGCTGCAAATGGAGGATTCTTTGACGAAAGCAAAGTTTGATGTAAAAAAAAATCTTATTTCAAATACAAGTCCTTATTTCTAAACTTGTCAATGTCTTGACAAGTTGATTTTCTATTCATTTCACAACGTATGGCGGTGAATAAGTGTGACTTTTCATGGAAAGCACAAAATTGTTTGGGTGACCCCAAACTTTTGAACGGTAGTGTAAAAGTTTTAAAGTAGTAAGTTACAATCTTTTTTTTTATGTATGTGCCCATGTTGGTGTTAAATGAACTTGTGTCTGTTCTTCTGACAC
Source organism: Menidia beryllina (assembly GCA_013363375.1). Classification (NCBI taxonomy): domain Eukaryota; kingdom Metazoa; phylum Chordata; class Actinopteri; order Atheriniformes; family Atherinopsidae; genus Menidia; species Menidia beryllina. The sequence goes on along the minus strand of JABUIW010000038.1, from coordinate 1,825,119 downwards.
AGGTTAAGAATCTTGAAAAAATGGCTTTCTCTTACTTTTTTGGAGTGTCATTTAAATGTAGCAGGGGTTAGTCGCGTTCACTGTTTAAAGCAGAGATCGGCCCTCTCGCACGTACAGATGAAAACAATCTCCATTAAGTCAAATTGAAAGATCTGACGTGTGAAGCAGAGGAGGAGGCTGGGGACACTTCTGAGGAAAGATGGCAGGCCAACGCACCGGCAGCACGCGGCGAGTTATGGAGGGTTGCTTTTTAATCCCCGTGCCTGGTTTCATTAGAGCGAGCCGTCATTCGTCATCGACTGCTGGTTGTCACGGAGGATATGTGGCCGCCCGGAGCCCGCCGGCTCTGTTCTTTCACGCGACATGCTGGGGTCTTAATGGAAAGATTCAGAGAAAAGATGAGAGAGAGAGGCGGCGGCACGGGCAGAAAAACAGCGGTGGGACGGTTTAACTCCTCCGGCTGACAGCTGGGGAGGGAGACCGGTGCACTCAAACGCAGCACGTCCTTAATAGCAGCCAGTGCTGTAAAGCACCAAGGGAGTAGAGTTTATTTCCCCCCCGATAAAGTCGAGAAATGTGACCTGAAACCTGATCATCAACCATCTAAAAGATCCCAACTTTTTATCTTTGTTTCCATGTCTGCCGTTTCTATTTGAACTGCGACTGGTTTAGACTTAGTTTGAATGGAGAACTGAGATTAAAAAATTAACCCTATAATGCCAAATGTATCATATTTGATACATCCGGTTTCTGAAGTCTTTTGGACCTGAGACTTTTTGCATCATTCAGTGGTAAAAGCTTTGCTCAAACCCCTGTTGTACACATTCAGATATACCTGATAACAGCCAGTAGAAGACTACACCAACATATATTTTTTACTTATTGCACGCTAATTTGATCAAAATAATTTCTATTTTTTTTTCTTCATATGTTGTTGAGGGGCCAAAGAAAGACCTCAGACTAAAAAAAAATCCGATATTCTTCCTATTTTTCTTGGATTGGGCTCTAAAGGGTTAATAATGCAAAAAAAGGGGAAAAAAATCTGGAGTTTGATCTAACACAATTACTTAATATCAGCTTTAAAAAAAAACAAAATTAAACAATGACCCATGCACAGCAGACAGTTGTTTTTTTTTTGTTTTGTTTTTTACTAAACTACCAAGCTATGCTGAACAAATTTGCTTTGCCTAGGAAGTCTCTGTTAGTGAGAAGCCCCCTTGATTACCCAAAACTGCTTTATTTATTCATTTTTGTTACCAAATTTACATGTGTCCAATAATTCAGAACCTGACAAAGAGACAGGGAAGAAAGAAGAGCAGAGGAAAGAAAGGAGATCCTTTAGACAGAAAGAGAAAAAGAAAGACAACTAAACCATACAACCAGCTGCTATGTCTGTGAAAAAGAAACTGTTCCTCGTGGGCAATCCAGGTGGAGAACCTATAGACGCTACAGCAAAAGGACACAGGGAAGACAAAAGAACAAAAAAAGCAACAAAAGCATCTCAAAAGCTTCTCAGCCCAGGTTTCCCAGATCGTGGGGCCGATCTGGGAAACCTGAAGCCCCCCAGAAGAGCCCCCACCTCCGTGGAGCTTACTCAAATGTTCGTTATACTGCCGACAGCACAGCAGACGGTTAATAATAATCATACGTTATTAGTTTAGTCTTTACTTTTCTAAGTAGACAAAGCAATCAACAAACATCTTTTTTTCTTTTTCTTTATTTGAGTAGAAGTTTTACATAACCAGGTAATTCAATTTCCTCTCCCAGGTGTCTCATTATCTATTTAATGATGTGTCCACATGTCATTTGGACTGAAGGATTCAGAGTGGTGTGTCCGGCTTTCCCCTGGAGGACTGCTGCTGTCAAATCAGCTCAAGTCTGTTCACAGCCAGCTGCAGCCTTTTAGGAGGGACAATAACGCAATCCATAAAACACTTATTCTCCATCAAATAAAAGAACCCACTGTACTCCAAAAGAAGATGAGCATGCTATGTGGGACCGATCATTTTTAGAGCATGCATGTACAGAGGGGGAAATAAGTATTTGCAGGTTTGCCCACTTACAAAGAATGCAACGATCTATAACTTTAATCATATGTACATTCTAACAGTGAAAGACGGAATCCCAAAGAAAATTCCAGAAAATCATATCATATGAATTTATAAAAATTGAAAACCATCTCATGAGGAAAAATAAGCATTCTTTGTAAGTGGGCAAACCTGGAAAATCAGCAAGGGGTCAAATACTTATTTCCCACACTGTAAATGCAAATCAAGTCACCACATAAAGGTTGTTTGAAGTATTTTGAATGATGACTTTTTCAGGATTAACATCATATTTCCTTTCAAATCAGAGAGCCCCAAAGTCATAAGAGAGAAAAAAATATAAGTAAAATATTTTAAAGGTAAAACTTTATCTGTTTGAGTAGTAGAATATTTTAGACTGTTTAAAAACTATGAAATCTAGTATATGGCATAGTTCTAATAATAAATATAAGGTGATGTGTGTTATTAACAGTGTTGGGTTAGTTACTTTAAAAATTTAATCCGTTACAGTTACAAGTTACCTTGTTTAAAATGTAATTGTAGTGTAACTTTTTTGATTACTTTTAAAAAGTAATGTAACTAATTACTTTTGATTACTTTTTGATTACTTTAAGGTTTTAATGAGTATTAACCCATGATTAATTTTAGCGTGTTATTATTAGCTATTGGCCACAGCTAGCAGTTCAAGGCTAACGTGTTGGTAATAATCATAAACAACGTAAATAAATAAATAAATAAATAAATAAATAAATAAATAAATAAATAAATAAATAAATAAATAAATAAATAAATAAAT
>JABUIW010000038.1:1795501-1813833 GCA_013363375.1 Menidia beryllina | reverse complement strand
TATATTTATATATTTGAGGGAATTCCAATGAGTAACTCTTACTTTCAAGCCACCAATCCCACGTGGGCGGGTAGAAAAAGACTTGCTCCTCTTCAAACACAAAGAAAAGGCTCAGAAAAAGAATTTAGAGCCCTGACACAGAAGAAGTAAAGAGGTCTCCCCATGCTTATTCTGTAATGAACACGATGCCTTCATATGATTCAGAACTGACTGAGGTTCTTCATATTGTAAATTCCTCTTCAACTTAGCTCTCCCAAAGTCTTTCAGCTTTAAAAAGTGAGATTTATTTATTTGTTACGGTTTGGTAGCATGATAAGGAATAAAGGAACAGGAAAAAAATCACATCCATTCAGTCACTTGAGTGATTTAAAGCATCTTCAGTTTTTCATCTTTAATTTAAATATTGAAAAATACAATGACAGAGATAGTGATGGCAAATACTATCATAACCTTTTTTTTTTTTTAAAAAAATCTTTTTTAATACGATCAATGAAAAAGTATCCTCAAGTTAACTTTTACTTGTGATTGTTTGCAGATAGAATTAACTAAAAAAATATTTTATTTTGATGCAGGGTATTGCAAACACAAGTAATGTGATGAGGCAATTGAAATGCCTTGGTAGGAAAAAATAATCCATGAAAGCCTCTTAGGAGAAAAGATGACCATATGTGAGAAACCTTTTTCAGAAACTACTTTTTAGGAGAGTATTTAGAGAGTATTTTAAGAGAATAGGAACAGGAAATGAGGAGAAACAGTTGCAGATCTGAATGGAATAAATAAGGATTCCTTCAAAGTCTTCATCTTACTTAATTGGATAGAGATCCAATCCAACTCAAGAATAAGAACTTGTTCGATGTTATGGAGGAGTCCCCTCGTGGAAAGCTCCAGAAGGTGGCAGTGGGGATGAAGTAACGGGGGCCGAAGCATCCTCAGTGAAGAGTAAAGCATGAGAGGAGGAACAGATCATGGTCTCTATAACCAGAGCATCTTCAGGTTGTGTAAAAACCGAAAACATAAATATCTCACAGCGCATTATTTTCCAAATCGAACGCGTCACCCTGCAGGTAAACGTATGGTTCCAAACGTTTCCAGTTGTGGAAGCAGCTGGCAGTGTACACACACTCACTCTCCCTTAAAGATTAGGCTTTAAAATGTCAGTTTTTAGTGGAGCTAATAGTTAAAAATGGTTCAGGTGACCCGAAAAAAACAAACAAACCCTCTAATCACGTATAAAACCAAAAAAAAGTCAGAACCCTTGCCTTTGGTGATTGTTGTGAAATACGTTAAACAGGTTTGTGAGGTTTAATAGAAGGATTTCAAAGTAGAAAATCCAGAATTCGTCTGTTGCCATCCAAGATTTTCCTAAAAATTCGAACCGCAAACCTGCATTCCGACCGGGACGAACGAGAAATAAATCTCAAGTGAAATGAAGTGTGCGTGTGTGGTGGGAGATGTGGAGGATTAATCATCAGAGGAGGAGCTGTGGTCCTCAGCTGTCCCAGAGGTCAGCGGGTTCTCCTGACCATGGTAATAATCCACTAACATGTGGAATCATGAAAACAATCACTCTAACTGCTCAGTCTGATGTACTATAACCACACAGGAGAGAGCCACTGGTGGACGGGATGTTCCAGTACTGGGAAACAGATTTAATCGTTGGGTTGTTCTGCCAACATGAGGATTTCTTTATTGTTTCTTGATGATGGGACTTTCTTACTTTTCCCTGCATCCACACATCTTCTATCTGCAGAAAACACCCCACTACAGAGATCAGAGCTTTGTATTTGCACATGTCATGTTCTACAAAATCTAAGATCATATGAATAAAAATATAGAATTTCATTTATCCTGAAAAAAAAGCTTGTTTTTTTAACATGACCAAATGCAAAAACTACTCGGACTCCCAGATTTCCTGACCCAGACAAAAGTGGAAGTCAAAACAATATAACTCATATAAGCTTTTAAAGAAATTAATAATCAAAAGTCCAATTACTGTCATTCTTTTAAGGAAATATTTTAGTGTAATTCATTTCTTGTCTCAAGCTCCATCAGTCTGTATTACCCAGCTTTCTATTATAACAGAGTACCACCTGACTTTTTAAATTACATGACATCTCCAGACTTTGGAGAGACCAGCACACAAGATTTGAATGAAACAACCTACTTGTATTGCATACCAGTAAATGTCATGTTTCACGTTTCAATTTCAATAATCATTATTATTACTAAATGCAACATGCGCAAAATTAGCAGAACTTGCAAATTGTTCAAAAGTCAAAAGAACCATTGCTTGCTCCACATAAAAAGTGGACTTTTTGTGGCAAAATTTGTCTTGAATAAATACATATAACAAAGAGAGAGGGGGGCATGTGAGTTTTGGACGTCTTGCAAGTCTTCTGTGATGACAAATAAAAAAATATTATTATTATTATTATTATTATTGTTATTGCCAGTGTCTATACCTATTGCTACTGATGGGTCCGAATGAGCGGCATGAGAGTGATTTGGGAATAAATGACTGTGCACATTAAAGGAAAGACCAGGAATTCAGCACTGTTGCATAATGGAACATGTTTCATTTGATAATATTCTCTCTTTTTAGTAAGAAAAATGTAATAAGACTCATAAGCTATTGCACGGAACAATATTGTGAAATGAATATGATGGCATCATGGTTCTTCTATGCTTAAGTGAGGGAGCAAAATATAAGTATCTGACATTGGAAGTTAGTCATTTAGCAGCAGTTGTGTTGCTGAGAAATCGTCAAAGTGAAACGGTTATCAAGGCAATTCATTCCAACCCTTTTATTTAGCTGGTGACAGCAGCCTGAAGAACTCTGCCACCACAAAGCAGCTCCGTGTCACAACGGATAGCCGTCACTCTCACACTCAAAGTCTCCTCACAAGAAGGTGGAGGCGTCCTGCCTGTGCCGTAAGAGGAATTCCTTAACATTTTTTTGTCACTTTTTGGGTCGAGGCAAAATGCAAAACTTGAAAAAAAAAAAAAAACTGTCATGACTTAAATGTATTCTTTTTACAAAGTGCACATCACTTAGATAGTGCCTTTAACCATCTTATGACAGGAAGTTGTCACATTTTTGATTGGTGGTTATGGTTAGATATGAAAATAGGCTAACAAATCAATCATAGCCACGGCTTTAAAATGTATATAAAACTAAACAACCAAACCAACCAGGAGAAAAAATCTTTTTTTATTTAAAGAACTTGGGGCTGAGAACTTGCTTTGCTCTTATAGTCTCTCCTACTGTGTCAGAAAAGATGAAAGAACACAGCAACATTAGGATACCCTGTGAAGAAGCAGGCAAAGGATCCCTGTTACCATGAGCAACCCTCTCTTCTCCATCTATTGCAAACCCACTAGCAGGTTAAGAGTGAGAAAGGTTACGCTGCTCAGCACCTGAAATGTACTCACACAGCTTGCATCTTATTGAAGACTTAAAAAAAAAGAACTGAACAGGGAAACAGGGGGAAATGGGACTAATAATATGCAATGTCAGTTTGCGAGCAGTGTGTCACATATATAGCCGTTCTACTAGAAGCCACTAGACTCCGGTCCTACCAATTTATTCCAGCCCATAGCTCCAAAGGTTAACTCATTGGCTGCCAAAGACGTCTATAGACGTCAATTCAAATACAACCGTTCACTGCCAAAGACGTCTATAGACGTCTTTTATGTTTTTCAACGCGAGTGGCTTGGGGGACGATCTGCTAAAGCTTGTCCGTAAATATCGGCTTCTAGACAGAGTATGTACTAACAAATTGACCCTCTAGGGGGCAGTGCCACTTTTGATGGGAGATGAGCATAGACTGTAGGCAAATAAGAAAAAGGTAACGGTTCGCTATGAGAGAACATGTCGCCGGTGAGACGCAAGTCCAGGAAGAACGGAATAAGGTAGAAACACATTTTTTTTCCTGATGAAAGAATAGAGTCTACTCTTTCTTTTGGTGTGTTCGGTGTTTACATAGTCATAGCACAAACTATTCTGTGGCTCTAGAAAAATCAGTCAAAATTCTCAAAAAACTCTGGCAGTGAGCGACTCTCTGTTCTGAAAATGGCTGGCAGTCAATGAGTTAAGAGTGAGAAAGGTTACGCTGCTCAGTACCTGAGATGTACCTACACAGCTTGCATCTTATTGAACACTTAAAAAAAAACAAGAACTGGACAGGGAAACAGGGTAAAATGGGGAAAATAATATGCAATGTCAGTTTGCGAGCATTGTGTCACACTTATAGCCGTTCTACTAAGCGCCCACTAGAACCTGTTCCTACTCATTTATTCCAGTCCATAGCTCCCAATAGTTAATGACTTCAGGCCCATTTCCAACCACATACAAGCAAACTCGGGTTACGTCCCTGCCCGATAAACCTTCTCTCACCGACTCAGGTGGAGAATGATGGACTCGTCCCATGAATGGCAGGTTTGATATGGACCGGTAGCAGTTCAGTGTTATGGCATCAAGACTTATCTTCTTTAAAAGAGGCTCAATGACAGCCGTCTCTAAGGCTTTTGGAAACGTGCACGTTTGAAGTGAGTTTTTGGAATCTGGTGGGTAACTGGTCCAGGCAGCAGGTGGATGGACTCAGGCTGTAGATTCTATCTTTAATTGTTTTATTAAAGAAGGTTAAACTGTGTCAGCTCTATATGTTTAACTGGGGGCAGAGTAGTTATTTGTGTTATGGAACTAATTCTATTTTTAATGCATTGAACTTTGTCATTGAAGAACATTGCAAATTCCTGACATTTGGATATAGAGATGAGTTCTAAGGCCAGTGAGACTGGGGGTCTGTTGATCTGCTCACTGTAGCAAACAGGACATGTGGGGGCCGTTGCTGCTGTTTTTGATTATTTCAATTTTGTTCTACACAAAATCTGGTTAATTACTCCTAACTTTTCTTTGTAGATCTCAAAATGAACCAGGAGTTTTGACTGGCGCCATTTCCTTTTGTTCACTTTTAACCATACTAACCTCGACAAGAGCAATGACATCCAAAACATTCAAGAGACTTGATGTGTAAGAGTTCAAAAGATCATCAACATTATAACAACAAGAAGTATTTCAAAACCATTTCTATTAAATGTGTCCCCATGTTGTCATTTATGACTCCCCCCTGTTATTTAGTAATTTTAATATTTTTCTTATTTGTATGAAGCTAAATATGACTTTGCTTTTATTTGTTTGGTTTTGTGTTTTGTGTTTGTTGTACTTCTACGAAGTTGTTCCTCCCTCACGTGGGAACCCTAACCCTCACCCTAACTCTAACTCTAACCCTAACCCTAACCCTAACCCTAACCCTTGGTTCTTTGTCTGGAGGTCAGTTTTGCTTGTGTTTTATTGCTGTTCGGTTGACCTCAGTTCAGCTACTTATTATTTGATTTATATTGTATTGACGCTTGTATTAACCTTTTGTCACCATTTTTATATGATTAAATTGAAGTTTTTCTCATTTTTGAAACACCTTTTGTCTGTGGTTAAGTCTGGTCCTTTACTGGTCCTTTTCCAGGTTTTCACATGAGAAAAACAACCTCAGATGAACCACACATGCAAGTACATCTAATCATGGAATGTACTGTATTCAAAACATACTCGGCCAATAAAAGTGATTCTGAATTTGGATTCTGATTCTTAATGACTTGAATCATTTTCTTCTATGGGATGTTATCAGTTTGTCACAGCTTTGTTTTTCATGCGTTTCTCAAACTTCTGTGAGAAACTGATTACTGCTGTGATCTTTATTATTGTCCATTTGTGGACTCAGTTAGTTGTCTTACAGCATCACATTTTACTCAGGAGGATTTTGGTCTGCAGAGGAGTTCATGGTGGACTAAATTACTTAGGTTTTCTCCAAATGAGGAGCTGATCATCATGGCTGCACATGCACTGATTGGTCCTGTGTGCATTTGCCTTGGATTCAGATAAATAAATAATTAAACATATGTAAATTATCATATGTTTAAGCACATATATTTGATGTTGTATGTGGTTTAAATTCAAAATCGTCCCATTTACAAGCTTTAAAAAGTGCCGGCTTCCATTAAATGGATGTGTCTTGGCTCGTCTGTTTCTTGTTCTTATTCCGATGTGTAACCCCCCCCTGGAGCACCCTGTAGGTGTTAAAGCTCGTTCTCCGTCTGTCTGGCCCAAAAACCTGCTCCCGTTTTGGTGGTAATCCTTTGGCGAGACGCTCACAAGATCATCAGAATGAACGAACGCCCCCTCAGAAGTAATTCATGCAGAGTTCACACCACCTGCTGGACTGGAATAGTGCACCTGATTGACGGAATCCAGGAAATGTTTCAAATCGGGGACAAGAACTGGATGATAGGAACATTCAGAGGCTAAAATGGAACAAACTCAGTACTGCACAGAATTCATCTGAGAAAAATATCAAAGAACAGATCAAAGATTAAAGATGTGATGAAGGTACAATGTCATTATTTTTGTTTAAAAAATCACAGAGCAATGTAAGTTTTGATATTTCGTCTTTCTGTTTTTGTCCCAATTCCATTTGGGCTTTTTATAATTACTTGCTTTCCTCTTCTCTGTTCTTTTCCTTTACTCCATGACAGAAACTACACAAAGAAGTGATTAAATAAATGGTTCAGTTTTTTGAAAGATGAGTAAAATTAAATGTCGTAAAAAAGGGTTTGTAATTTTGCACGTAATTAGTTAGCAGCTTTCTATTTAATATTCCCGTCAGAAATCAACACAAACAGGTCAAACTGATCTTCAGAAAAGGGATAAATCTACATGCTTGGTAACAGTAGCTGGACTGGTTTAGAAATAATTACTGTGGCTAACAGACCTGCTGTTCACGTGCTAGCAGACTGAAGATGCTCCTAACACAATTAGCTCAGTGCTTAATGAGAATAAGGCCTTAAAAAATGTCCAGCTATTTAAAAAAATATATTTTTTGTTATGCCATATTACTTAAAACTTTGAAAAGAGTCAAATCAACATTCCTTTTTTGGATTTAACAAGCCGTATAATGCTCTTTACGGCTGTTGTCATTAAGAATTTTCCATAATTTTTCATTGACACATTTGAATCACACTTTACAAAAGGTATAAGCTAAATGAGTGGATTTTTTTATGTTGATACAAGTGAGTTTGCAATCTTTTCCCACTACCACATTTCTTAAGTATGTTCCTGATGCAAAGAGCCAAATTACCTTCTACTAAGATTCCCATAATACTCCACATCTTTTACCTAAATTCTATGTGTTAAGAAGTGATAAAAGCCAGGGATATAAATCAGTGTCCACCAGACATCATGTTAATGACCTTCCTATTGTATAATTTATGAGACCATACCTCTAAATTTGGCCTGTGGCAAAGTTTGACCACCTGTATAAGACGTAAACAAAAAGCTTTTTATTCCAAACTTAGAGGGGAGAAATACCACATCCAGTGAGAAAAATGACAGATTAGAAACAAACGTTGGAGCGGTGTAGCTCATAAAATCATAGCTGCAGAGCCCTTGCTGTAAAATTCAGATAGGCTGCACTAAAGTCTTAAAAAACATAAAAAACGATGTCATATTAAATGGAATTTCAGAATAAGTAATATTGGGGAATGTCACTGTCAATCAACATGCATTTTTTAATCTCTCATTCGAAACCTAAATCTGACAAAGATGTATTCCTCATATCTCACAGTATTATCGTCAGTATTTTCAGTGTTGGGTTGCAATAGGGAATATTCCAGCTTATCTTCTCGTATTTATGAGCCACTGACATTAGCCAAAAGCTCGGGGCGAATGGGGAACGACAGCAAATACAGTCTGTGGTAACTAAAAGAAAAAAGGCTGGATGACAGATGAATGGATGACCCATTTTCCCGACTAACCTGGGTGAGTCACACTTCCCTGATTGTCTGCTCACCTCTCACACAATGCAGTCTGATTTCATTACCCCCGCTCCTCTCACCGTGCACCGTGACTGAACGGATAATCAGGGAGGAGGCACCTGTAATCAGAATTGGTTTCAGGGACAGGAAATTAATTCATGACTGGATTTATTTGTTCCCAGTTTTGGGGTTGTTACCTCGATTCAACTTGGGCTACATGCTGATAACACGCCGCCGACAGCAAATAAGGTCTTACGGAGTGTTTTCCGGCAAATCCTAAATATAAAAAGAATCACATGCATCAGTTGGAATCTTTTTTCACTGTAAATATGAAAGCAGAATGTTCAATTCTGATGTAAATATCTTCAATTGTATGAACACTAATCTCAAAACCGAGTGGCTTACATCCATATATAGACCTCATGAGGGTGTATATGGATACAATATTGACAAATACTGTTTACACTGAGTGATTAAAAAAATTTGTGGACCCAAGGCCTTTTTTTCAAATTCAGTTTAGAATAGAATCCAGTGGCATCTTGAGGAAAAGTTGCAAATTGCAACCAACTGGTTACAAAACCAATTAACCTCAGGACTTTTGGAGCCGTGTGCTTAATCAATTCTAACCTATCATTAAAAATACTAAGGTCTAAAGCAGGGGTCACCAACCTTTTTGAAACGGAGGGCTACTTCTTGGGTATTGAGTCACACGAAGGGCTACCAGTTTGATACACTCTTCTGAAATAATACATTTCCTCAATATGCTTTTAGCTATACTTTATTAATAACCATTAATGATACTCATCTGTGACAACAGTGACAACAAAATGGGAAACATATCAATATCCACCACTTTATCTCTATTTATCTAAGCAACTGTTACATTTTCAGGTGATCACTTACTGTACATCACTACATGACACTGCAACTGTGAGTGCATATTTCAGATGTGCTTTTTCTGCCCGTAGTGCGCTTCCCGGTGGGTAGTTAGCATGCTAGCTTTTGTGACACGAAGTGAAGTGTCTCTCCACATTGTGCCGCTTTGCCGTCGCCACAGTTTACCCGCAGATCAGACACACGCAGGTTTTTTTACAGTTGTAAAAGAGAACTCCTCCTCCCATTCGTTGTGAAAGTGATAAGTTTTCTTTCGTTTTTCTCCCATGTTTTTGGGGTAAGAAACTTCACCCATCTCCGCTGCGCCCGCTAGCTTACTCTCCACTGACACTGGTTTTGTTTTGTCACGTGCACAATGCTGACCTTTGAACTAGAGAAAACTTAAACTTAATATATCATTAACATATTTTTAAGATATTGTCATTTTAAATCAAATCTATATGAATGCAAGTGTGATTAAAAAAGAATAGCAACGGAACAAAATTAAATTTTAGACGCTGCTCACTATTGAGTTGTGCTATTTTTAGAACAGGCCTGCGGGCGCCTCGGGTGGTCCGTGCGGGCAACCTGGTGCCCGCGGGCACCAGGTTGGTGACCCCTGGTCTAAAGGGTTTTATTTTGAAATCATGCAAACAAAGACTTACATGGATGGAGATACATGGCTGCGTTTTTTTTTTTTACTGCTTTACTCTGCTGCTTATCATTCTTGGCAGGTGGGTTAAAACATAAATACATTAAAATTTTGGCAACGAACAGATATTTTTATCCACGGCGACTTACAAACATACGAGAGAATCGTGTTCTTTTTTATGATGAATTTGTAATGAACAGTTGGAGACTCAGCCAGAGGCGGAGATTGTCAGGTTGGGTACGAGGTGCAACGCGGACAAGAAAAGGTGGGAGGGTTCAATGGGAAAAGGAAATGAAAAATAAGTCTAGTTCATTTTTTTTTTTTTTTACAAGCTAAAGGTACTGTTGGAAAAGCTAGGTCTTTAGGAGCTTTGTAAAAGTGAAGAGGGACCATTGCCCTGGCGGCACTTGGAAGGTCATTTAATCAACGGGGGGGGGGGGGGGGCATTTCTACACAGGAGGTCCAGTTGAGGGAATTCATCCGGATCCAAACTGAACTCTGGTTGTGTCTCGCTGCTACTCCTAAAGATACACGTCATGGATTCTGACGTTTTTATAAAAGCAATTCAACTTTGCTAAGACACTCTGATTTCAATAGCCTGAATTTAAGTGGAAAATAATACTTTACTGTATAGCAGCCTATGGTTGGCTCTAATATTCAGATTAAGAAAAATTTAGTTTTTTTATTTTTTTATTTTTTTTTAATTTATTTATTCATTTCATTCAATACAAAGAAAAATGATTCATTTCATTCAATACAAAGAAAAATTAATTAAAAAAAAGGAAATGAAAGGTAGCAGAAAGAAGAAAATAATCTTATAATATCTGCCCCTTTTTCTCAACTATGGATCAAAACAACAAAAAAAGACAAAAAAATTTGATTTGTCTTATGTGACAAAAAAAAGAAAACAAAGGAAGAACAAGAAACAAGGTCAATCATCAATCTCAACTGAACGATACTATACTCTGACTTTATACTATTTCATACTTCTTCAAAAAACCAATCTTTAACATTCTTTTAAACATGTGTAATGATTTAACATTTTTAACATCGTTTTGTAGGTCGTTCCACAGTTTGACTCCTTGTATCGAAGTACATCGTTCTTTCAAACAAGTTCTGAATTTAGGTTTCTTACAAATCTGTGTCCCCTTAAGGTTATAACTACGCTCTCTCTTTTTAAAATTTTGGTTTTTCATGCTGTTCAAACTGGAAATGCGCCTTTGTCAAAACCTGTTCTTTGAAAAGAGGATCGAGAGACAGCATCTACTGAAAGATTAAAGACGTGATGAAGGTACAATGTGTTTTTTTTTTTCTTGTTTCACTAACCACAGAGCAATGTATTTTTCATCTTTTCTCATTTTGTCTCACTTCCATTTCGGCTATTTATTATTACTTACTTTCCTCTTCTCTGTTCTTTTCCTTAACTTCACGACAGGATAAAGTCTTAACAACAATGTCCAGCTATTTTTTTTAAATCTTTTTTGTCTTGCCATATGAGTTAAAACTTTGAAAAGAGTCAAATCAGCATTCCTTTTTTTGGATTTAACAAGCCGGATGAAGCTCTTTACGACTGTTGTCATTAAGAATTTTCCATTGACACATTTGAACCACACTTTATGAAAGGTATTTATCTTTCTAGCTTTCTATTTAGAAGCTAAAAGAAGAAAATACTGCATCTCAGCGGATTGATCTCCCACCGATCCTCGGTACGGAGTCTCACCTGTTCTACCTGCAGCTCTAGTGTTTGGACTTCTGCAGATTCCAGAGCAAACATCCGGCCCATCGCTCTGCTTTCGGGAGCCTGCTGCTAACTGTAATGACCACAATTAACGCGGGCTGGAAGGGCTTTAGCGAACTCACAGCGTGTGTGTCTGCGTCTGAGTGTGAGTGTGTGTGCGTCTGACTGATTGCGTTGCCTTTGATAACTTCCAGAATCAGCGTGTAATTACTCATTAAGCCGGATGATTAGGACATAATTAAGGCTCGGCGATTTTGGATTTGGAGAAATGACAGGCAGGAGAGGAAGTGATCACTTTTTTTAAACGTCGGCTTAACTGACAGCTCCACAGAGTCACGGTCACATCAGGGTTCACACCCTGATGCAACACTGACCTCTTCAGGGGGCTTCTCTGTTAGCAGCATGCAGTGGGGGGGGACACTCCAATAGATAATTCAAATATGGTTACAGTCTTTCCTTTTTTTAACTATATGGTGAGTCATTCGACTTGTATTCTAAACAAGATTTTCCAACACACAGGAAGGCAGCATTTTCCATCCATCTGCATGTTTCCAGAATGCGGATTTGATGTTTTGGTCGTTCCCTTTATGGTTTTTTTACAGGCACACGCAAGAGATCACACACAAGACAGTGAGGGGAAATTTTACAAGACACAGCGTTTCCACACAGTTTGTGCTGTATAACAGTGGAATTAGGAAATATAGCGCGCGAAAAACAAACAAGCAGAAAGAAAAATAACTAAACTCAGCTATCATCTTTTTTATAATTAGGGCCCCTTTGTTTTCTGAGAAATAAACACACATGAAATAACAATCCCAACTCATTTAAATGGAAAAAAATACTGAGAGTCAAACTTAATTATTGACATTATCACCACCACTTATTTAGACCTATATATAGACATATAGTTATTTATGTATATATTTATCTATATTCTGTGTGGAATTTTGTATATAGATATAAATATGTGTATATGTATAGACATGTATATATGTAAATGCCGTTGTTTTATTTATGGAGCTAGTAACAAAAATAATTTCCCTCTGGGATTATTAAAGTATTTCTGATTCTGATTCTGATTTACTGTATAACAGCCCATGGTTGGCTCTAATATTCAGAATAAGAAAAATTAAGGTTTTTCATGCTTTTAAACTGGAAATACTTTGAATAACAGTGAAAATCATCTATGTGCAGCATGGATAACCTGTCGTCTTCAGACTGACAGGTAGATCTTATGGGCCTGCTTAACATTTACAAAGTTAATATTGTGTGAATGTTTCATTTTAAGGGTTTTTTTGTGGAGTATTTTCACGTCAACTCTGTTATCTGGTAAATTCCAGACGTGACTTTTTTCAACGAATCTTGCATCGTCTGTTTTTGGGACGCCAAGTTTCTTTATCTGCTCTATCAGGCTCTGTATGGTTTTTCTGTGGACCTGTCCAGGGTGTGGCCCACCCATCCCAACATTAGCCGGGATGGGCCCCACCCCCACCACAACCCTGTTAGGATAGGATGAGTGGCATAGATGATGAATGGATGGGAAAAAATGGCTGGCTACATGAGATCCAGTTGAGAATAATAAAGCCGAGGAAAGCATGTGCTGTAATATGGCTTGGACAGTTTTTAAGAATTCATGGTTTTAGGTGTAGCACCGCGGGAAATACGGTTAACAATTGCAAAAAAAAAAAGGAAAGCGATAGCATTCTCTTCATTGTTGGCCAGGACACGGGTCTTATTTAACTGGATAAAGCCAGCACCAACAGCTCACACAGGTGGGTAGAAGAGGTGACGGCACACCTTAAATTACAACATCTTATATTCACTTTGCAGGTTTGGCAGCCTTTTATTCCCCATTTTGAACGTGACTTTTCATCTGCTCCAACATAATCAGACCCTTGTGACCCTCACCCCCATTTTAAAAAAAATTATTATCATTGTTTTTGTTGTCGTTTCCATTTATGGATTTATTTTTAACCCGAGTGTCTGGACCAAGGTTTTGTCTGCGCTTTAGACCTGTACTTAACATAAATTTTGAATCCAACTATTTTGTTTTGAATAGGATGTCTGATGTTTGAATATTAAAATCAATAAAAACACTTTTATTTTTTTTAAATCCTGGTCACAAAACCAAGGACGTAAAGCCAATTAGAAGCTGATTTGGGTGTAACAGCTATAGCTACCTTTGAATGACTACTAAACCACAACCCTGTGTTTGTTGAAACGCGGGTTCATGCTCGTCTTTTAGGGAGAAAGCAGTACATGCCCTCCATTTCCCCAGCTCAGAAACTCAATGATCAAAACAATTCCAAAAAGAAATAGCCTTCAATAGTGAAACAGGAGCTTTTGGGCACGAGGAGGGATTAATATTAGATTGATAGGCAGCACTAAGCAGCATTAAAATATGTGTTTCTGACTTGTTTTCTCGCTTTTCAGGGCTTTACATGAAGATCCGGTTTCAGAACAATCTTATTCCATCCCACCATGTCAGGAGGAGATAAAGGGCAAAAGAGTAGATGGGTGTGTCAGCTTCCCACTCACTAAGCTCTTCTTTTTGTAAAAACCCACCTGCCACTAATGATGAAATTGTTAGATTTACTCCAGTTCTTTGCTTTTATGGCTCTGCGTTTTTGTCCAGTCACTTTTCAGCTGTTACCCATTTCCTCCACGACACATGTGCACGTATGGCTTCATCTGTTTCGGTCAATAGATCCATTTAGATCCAGCTGGCAAAGATGTGGTTCCACTGCTGCCGTTGCCATGGAGCGACCAATTAACTTGTCCATGTCAGGGAGCTGGATCTTGGCGGAGGACTAAGGTGCGGAGATGCAGAAAACAGGGTTTATTGTAACAAAAACAGGTTCAAAAACAGGGCTGTGGCAAAACTATGAGCAAATTAACACGGCAAGGTTAACAAAACTGTGGCAAAGTGTCAAAACAAGACTGTGGCAAAAGTTCAAACGAGATTAACTCATTGACTGCCAGCCATTTTCAGAACAGAGAGTCGCTCACTGCCAGAGTTTTTTGAGAATTTTGACTGATATTTCAAGAGCCACAGAATAGTTTGTGCTGTGACTATGTAAACACCGAACACACCAAAAGAAAGAGGAGACTCTCTTCTATCATCAGGAAAAAAAATTTTTGTTTCTACCTTATTCCGTTCCTCTTCGACGTGCGTCTGACCGGCGCCATTTCTCTCATAGCGAACCATTGCATTTGTTTTTATTTGCTTACAAACTATGCTAATCTCCCATCAAAAGTGGCACAGCTACCTAGAGGGTCAATTTGTTAGTCCATACTCTGTCTAGAAGCCGATATTTACGGAAAAACTTTCGCCGATCGTCCCCCAAGCCACTCGCATTGAAAAACATAAAAGACGTCTATAGACGTCTTTGGCAGTCAGCGGTTGGATTTGAAAAGACGTCTATAGACGTCTTAGGCAGCGAATGAGTTAACATCGCAGTGGTCAAAACAAGGCTATGGCAAAGTAACAAAACAAAGATTAACAAAACTGTGGCAAGGCTGTGGCAAAACATTGCTGTGGGAAATAATCAAAAACTTACATGACGTGGGGAGACGAAACATGGGAGACGAAAGATGCAAACGAACTGGCACAGGACATGGGAAATGAGGACTATTTAAACACATGAGGGAGGGGAACCCCAGGTGTACACAATAGGTAATCAAGACATGACGAGTCACCAGACATTCCCCCAGAAGTGACAGTCCACTTGCCTCTGGAGGTCTACCTTTGTTACTCTGCGTTTTGAGAGTGGGGGTGGTTGTCTTTGAGTAAGAGGGCATCAGACCTCAAGTAAATCCAGCCGATCCGTTGCCGTGGTCTTTTAAAAATCAATTTAATAGTATTTAACGATAACATTTCTTAACTCATTCGCTGCCAAAGACGTCTATAGACGTCTTTTCAAATCCAACCGCTGACTGCCAAAGACGTCTATAGACGTCTTTTATTTTTTTCAATGCGAGTGGCTTGGGGGACGATCGGCGAAAGTTTTTCCGTAAATATTGGCTTATAGACAGAGTATGTAGTAACAAATTTACCCTCTAGGTAGCTGTGCCACTTTTGATGGGAGATTAGCATAGATTGTAAGCAAATAAAAACAAACGCAATGGTTCGCTATGAGAGAAATGGCGCCGGTGAGACGCACGTCGAAGAAGAACGGAATAAGGTAGAAACAATTTTTTTTTTCCTGATGATAGAAGAGAGTCTCCTCTTTCTTTTGGTGTTTGGTGTTTACATAGTCACAGCACAAACTATTCTGTGGCTCTTGAAAAATCAGTCAAAATTCTCAAAAAACTCTGGCAGTGAGCGACTCTCTGTTCTGAAAATGGCTGGCAGTCAATGAGTTAAATGAAGACATTTAAGTTCTGTGAATCAACAAAGATAAATACAAGAGCAAGCAAAAAGTGGGGATAATGATTGTGTTTAAGAGGAAAGAAGACGTCTGTAAAGATCTTAATTATTCCATTTTCCATCTCCTCTTCGTCAAAGAGGCCTTGTTAGGTGGAGGTCTTGTGTTTTTATGCAATACACTAGGTGGCAGTATGGTCCGTGATGGGACAAAGATGGGCCACATCATATGTTCTTCTCATGTCCTCAATTAAGCAACTACTGGAAGGCAGTCTTTAATACATTATCTTGCACATTTAAGACCAAATTGGAACCAAATCCAGTTGCAGCCCTATTTGGGGTCCTTGAGGGCGGAGCTGTTTCAAGTGCTGCTAGAAAATATCCTATAGCCTTTGCCTTACTTTTGGCACGTCGTGCAATATTACTCAGATGGAAAGATGCCTCCCCCCCCCTATCCCATTCACAGTGGCTGCAAGATATCATGTCTTGTCTGAAACTCGAAAAGATCAGGTACTCACTTAAACAGTCTCTTGTTACATTTGTGGGGCCCTTTCTTAAAAACATTTCCAGCTCTCTAATAGTTCAGACATGCTCAACTGCACTGATTCTACCCAGGCGGGTCCTGAGTGTTGTGGAGTGATGATATAGTTTTGGCAGTGACGGGTGGGGTGATGGGGAAGGGGTTATTTAGTTTTATTGTATTATATCTTTGTGCTTCACTACTTGACTTGTTTCACTGTAGCTGTCATACCACTCTTTTTTTATTTGTGAAGTCTATATCTCTCTTGTATGACACAACAAACGTTTGTATGAACAACTTGTCTTACTGGGTTTTACAAGCCCACCTTTTAACATCTTATTACTGTGTTCTGTTTTTTTGTTTATGTAAAATTCAATAGAAAATATCTTGAATTAAAAAAAGACGGGCGACATCTAGTTAACCTCCTGACTACCAAGGGGAAAAAAATTGTCACATTACATTTTTTTTTAAATTCCCCAATCTTTGTAAGGTAATACTGAAAACATTTTTTTTTTTTTTTAAGTTTTTATTTTTAAGATATCATGTGTCCACTACAGTGGACATCGGAACGCCATACATGTGAAAAGGAACCTTGATGGCAACTAGTTAGTCCCAGAGAAAATATCAAAAAGTCAAGATAAGAATGATTTTTTAACATCCACATAACTGTCCAACATCAATTTTTTTTTTTTTTGCTTTGTTGTGCATTGAAGATATCATGTGTCCACAGTGGACATCAGAACGTGGGAAGGTGGGGCCAGCTAAATACAATACAAATAAAATAATTCAAAAAATGTTTTGATGTGTTTTTAGTGACTTATATAAAATATGCCAGCAACATTTCAAGACAAAATTTGCTCAATAAAAAGTCTTTTGCAATTACTTTTCCTTTTCCCATAAAATGTGCTTGCACTGACGGCGGCCATTTTCCAGCATGAAGAAGTGAAAGGTACCAAAGCTCCGCCCTTTTACATTTGGTATCATTGAAAAGCCAGAGATGTCCTCTGTAGATAGCAAAAGGAGTTAATGCAGTAGCATGCTGTGGGTGGGAGATATTCAGGTTTACAAATGTCCTCCACAGAGGAAAATTTTGAACTACTGGTAGTCAGGATTAAAGATATGCGCGGGGGGAAACACGACGCGACCTGCTGACCTGCAGCCGATGCCATGGGAGAATCTCCCCGGCTGACCACGTGAAGTCTTCGGTTTCCCGTGGAGGCCTCTGCTCCTAATCGGTCGCTTTCCACTTGAGCGGCGAGGCGTGAAAGACGTGGAACAAACACAAAGATCCACCGCTTTGCACTTAGACGGATTGATAGGGAGGTGATGGGGGGGGGGGAGCCCGGGGGGGACATCTGACACCACCGCGTGTCTGCACACTGTCTCTGTGAACATGGAATTTTATCTCCAGCCATTATGTAATGGGAAAGGGCCTGCCGTTGGATTTGTAATCCTTCTGGCAAGAAGAATGCGGAGCCTGGCCCCACCTTCCCACTTAAACCGAAGGATTCTTGGGAATGGACTTGTACTTAGTCACGTCTGTAGTAAGGGTCAAGCTCTGGGACAGACTCAAGTTATTATAGGGATGGTGAGAGAGACAGGGATGGGGGGGTAAAAAAAAAAAAAAAAAGAGCTTTTCCTGTTTGTAAGTGGGAAACACTTGTGGCCAAATCTGGGCAGGATGGGAGAAACGGCACAAAAAGATCCGCAGCCCGAGGTCTGGATCCCAGCCGAGAGCGCAGAGAGAATTGATAGTGTTTATGTTGGGGAATTCACTCCAGAGGAATTCTGAAGGGATGCAGGGCGAGCATAGATCTCTATCAACATCGGTTTGCCTTTTTTTTTTAAAGCCAGGTGTTGAATTCATCTCCAGCAGAAGGGTTGTAGAGTTAATCCAAACGAGACACGAAACACAAACAGATACAAAGTCCTAAATTGGACAGAGACATCGGTCTTAGGCGCGTTTATGAAGAAATGTGAAGAAAAAGACATAATGCAAACCTCTTAATGTTTCAAATCTACACAGACTTTACATCAGAAGTGAATGGGACCCCTTTGATCAGCAGAGGGTTCGAATATGGTTTTGGTCATATTGAACATGAACAAAAAGGTTGGAGTGGGATACTGGCAATGGAAAAACTAGGAAAAATGTATCAGCAAAATATTTATAAAATGTAAACAAATCCAGCCTAGCTCCGCCTCACTTTTAATACACATCAATACATTTAATACGTACATATAATACATATATATGTATATATAAAACACCTAAATATATATATATATATAAAACACCTAAATATATATATATATATAT